>JAMPIV010012464.1:0-107092 GCA_024509875.1 Oreohelix idahoensis
TTTCGCTGCTTCTGCGGCCCTTTCCTGCGCTTCCCTGTCTGCCTTTCTCTCCTCTGCTGCTGCAGCCCTTTCCTGCGCCTCCTTCTCTGCCTTTCTCTCCTCTGCCTGTCGGGCCCTCTCTTCTTTCTCCACTTCCAATTTACGCAGGTCCATCTCTGCCAGTCGGGCCCTCTCTTCTTTCTCCACTTCCAATTTACGCAGGTCCATCTCTGCCAGTCGGGCCCTCTCTTCTTTCTCCGTCTGCCGGTCCTGTTCCCTCATAATGTAAGCCCTAGTCTCGGCCTCATCCATTCCCATGCTTTTAGCTGCGTCCTTCCATGCAGTAAGTAGCTTGACCAATTCAGCCATCTTACCTGACAAATCAGCAGTACTCACAACGAGGGGAAATGACAAAAAAAGGAACAAGAAAAATTTACTGTTACCTACTTTCTGTATAACTGCTGTCCCAAAACCCGAACTCAGACTGGCACCAATCTGACTACCTGAAAAAAATTCAAGTTATCCAGCTACCCAAAACCCGAATTACTTTCCTGTTAAGAAAAAAATTCGATTAGCCATCAATTACCTCTAAGTCATAAACAACCTTACTACAACTACCATCTAACTGACTACAACCTGTGGAAAAAACTAATAGCTGGATCAATCTTAATGTAGCTCAGTCTAGGGGATACTTTTAAGAAAACTATTTTTCAGAACTTCCTACAGAGACAATCTATGAATCTAGAATTGATCCCAACAAAGATGATCCCAAGGACGACGCCACCCACTTTGTCACGAAATGGATTTAAGACTAGAGACTGTCTACATATAGTGACAAGACACTAGTGAGAAGAAAGACTGAAAAGATAGATTTAGAAGAAAATGATAGTGAAATGTGAACAGTTGACACTATTGGCTCCGACGTTAAGAACCGAGGTTGATTCTTTCCTCGCCACTTCGGACGTCTTATGTGCTATAGTTGTCAACGACCTCTAGCTACCCTAAGGGGATAAGGTTATATCAAGATTCACAAACACCAAGATACAGACAACATATAGCTACTGTACTTAAATGAAATGACTGATTCAGCTAAAAAGGTATACAAGTTTTTATTATACACCTGTAAACAAACAAAAAACTCATATACATGTCAAATACATAAAGTGCGAGGGTGCACACCTGGAACAAAATCAAGCACAGTTAAAAATGCATCAACCCCAACCCTTCTCCCACAATTGCAACCTGTATGGGGACAGAAGTTTGGATTAGACAAAAATAAACCACACTGCACTTGGTGGGGTCTCAGATGTCGAGCCTCCACTTCCACAAACTATCCTAAATTAAATGTTAAGTGCACAGTCAGCTGGAACTACTATGAAGTGTCTATGCCAACTCTGCACAGACCTCGTTTCCGCACAGCCTATCCTGAAATCTCCCGAACACTGCTACACAATTAACTCTTCTAAAAAAACGTCAGCAGCTGTCATCTGCTATACTTGGGACAACTGCGATGACTTCTGTGGAGAGTATGGTCACCCTCTCTCTCTCTCCACCATTCTGGAACTGATGACTAAGGTTTAAAAGAACCCCACTGGATTCTGGAAATTGGAATCGGTAGCTGGTTTTGCTACTACCACTCTGGAGTTACCTGCCCGCTCCCTCCTATGGGTTCAGGCCTTCGGCGTTATTATGGCCGGGACGAAGCGAAATAATTACGACAACGCTGGCAGCATGCCAAATTTGCGTGTGTAACAGAACGAGCTTCAGCGCTCATGGATTTATCCACAAATCCTAGTTCCACTAGAGAAATGTCTTCCCCTGCCTGGAAAAACGGATTTTTCTCTATTCTTCGTCCTTCTCTGGCAAGATCTCAAACCCTGCTCTGTGTGAGAGTGCCAACTTTGTTTGCCGGGAGAAAGTTATCGCAAACTTCCGCTCAACTCCCTCAAAAAAAAAGCCGCGATACCTGCTGTTTAGACAGAAACAAATACAACAGCTAAACACAGTAATAATACATTTCTAATAACATATAACTCCCTGACTAACCCTTAACACTTAACTCCCCTACTCTCTTCCCGTTCTGCACTACCATCCCAATTAATCATGCCAACAAAGTCCGCTCCCCCACTGTTCCCTTCTCTACCTGAGCCCACAGTAAACATTACCCGGTAATACAACGCACAGACCGTCTGGCCTAGGGTTCTGCCTGGCTGGTTACAATCACAACAGTATTCTACGGAGGCCTATCTACCTGTCCAAAATACTTTGGCCCACTTCTCGCTGACACTGAATGCAGTAAAATGCTTAACACAAAATAACTAGACCTCTCTAGGAATTCCTAAAATTCCCGTCAATAATCACTTTCAAAAATGTAATACAAAATACTTTCCTTTAAAAGAAATAATTCATCTCCGTCTTCTTACTCAGAACCACAATACATAATTAATAACGTATAACCCTGTTAGATGCTAGCATATACATACTGCTTAAAAGTTATACATAAACCCAGGTTATCAACTACATCTCGATAGTTACCAACACGTGGTTACCATTTTTATGACAACGTGCTTCTCTCCCCCTCGTCCCTCTGAACATCGTATCAAATAAATATACCGTAATGAACGCACCCACGTGCTCCAAGTAATACCTCTATCACTCCCGTGCTTACAGATAGATGGGTAACTATATAATATAAATAACTTGTAGCATTACATTCTCAATAAAATCACAAATACACAGACTCCCGCTATTCTGTACATTTACCTACGACAGAGATGCGGGTTTCTCACCCGACCCACTTTGCAATAAATACAAAGCACGTCCGTGGCATCTCAACTTTTTAACCATACCGCTATTCATGAATTAAGGAATTATTATGAATCTCTAAAGTTTCTCAAGTCTATCACAAAGATAATATTTGATGGCTCTGGCGATAAGAATTAACATTAAACTTAAACTTCCCAAGAAACTTTACTGATCGGCCTAGGCTTAGACAACAATTAAATAAAGTTACCACGAAAATTCTGCTTACCAAATTTCGAATTTTCCCACTGAAAGGCAATCGATAAT
Organism: Oreohelix idahoensis; assembly: GCA_024509875.1. NCBI lineage: Eukaryota > Metazoa > Mollusca > Gastropoda > Stylommatophora > Oreohelicidae > Oreohelix > Oreohelix idahoensis. The sequence goes on from JAMPIV010012464.1 coordinate 3,049, forward strand.
TTGAATCAGGAACGCGGCTTGGCAATTAATTTTTAGAGACCGAACTTATGAAATTCGGGCGTATTTATTATCAAGACCCCACGCGCCGACTTCATGACGTCATATGCGCGGCGTGGTTCTAAGCCAATGGGAGCTCTGCATTTCAACTGCAGTTAGCTCTCAGCCAATCAGAACCTTAGATCATTCTGATGCACCGTGCATGGGTTTTAGACAAAGAAACGGGATTAAGCCCTACCCTCTAGTAGCAAATGAAGCAACAATGTCGGAATTATATATATATATATAAAATCCCGAAAATGCGTCTAGCAGCATGCCATATCTTTAAAAAGACTAAAACTGGTGCCAATCTGATCTAGGCTCTAAAGTCCTTCGTCTAGAATAATAATGCAACAGTTCCCTACACACCAACACTAAACAAGACTACTAGTCATAGAGAAGGAACATAGATGTAGATGAGATGAAACTCCACCGTAATCTCGCTGAAAAACGTAAATAAATAGAAGGAGAAGAAACATGGGGAAGGATTTTTCTGTAATCCCTCCAAAAATGCAAGGGGAAAAAGACATGGGCCATTTGAAAGACAGAATCTCAGTACTTTCGTCACAGCGTCGAACCGTTCAGAAAGCAATGGCAAACTACTGAATAAAAAAATTGCCTAGAAAAATCAAAAACAGCCAATAAAAGCTGGGGTTGATTGCCACGTCCTGTAAAGGATAAGCAACTAACTCTAAATTTGAAGACCCTTGATGAGGAACTTTAAATAAATATTTGATGCACTTTAGGGTTTTAAATCTTGAGTTAAGTCTTAGTGGTCCGCGGCAACAAAAGATATTTAAAGGGAGTCCGTGGTAAAGAAAAGGTTAAGAACCGCTGATTTAGTCGCTCATTGTAACCGTTAATTCAAGGTAGACTACACAGAAAACGATAATGCAACATTAAAAATAGACATTATTTCCCTTCGAACACTCATACCAGTTCGATGTAATAAATAAATTTTACAATATTCCGCAGCTTTGATCGTACAGGGGCTAACGGGTAATATTTTGCTGACAATTTGCTGTTCTTTGGCATTTTAGAAAAGTATGTATGTCTCGGTTTTTTTTTTTTTTAAATCGACCACAGCACTAGTTATAGTCGTTAATTTTAAAAAAAAATGTTTCTTGAAATGAAGGTGCAACATGCTATTTCCAAGGACCACCTCTGGACAGGAGATAAGCAGTATATAACAATTTTAAAAGTGTTGTAAGAATAAATACAAATCTTACAATGTTTTCGATAATTCATCTTTCTTATCGCTCCACTTGAAGCACGGAACTGCCAGTGCAGCTTGTCCCCTTGCAGGAAACCTGCACCAAGCATTCACACGCTCTTACCGTGGTGGTTTATGCAGCAATTTGTCAAATAAACCTCATTCACAAACTTCATATTAGTTGTCTTGCACGACATGCTGGTGACAGCAGCAGTCATGTACTTTCTTTGTCTCAACAGGGGATATTTGATAACTGCATTAAGATAAGGATGCATCTTGTCACGGCTAATAAGTTTCCCACGTTTTACGCACGTGTGTGTCTTTCCTTCTGTAGTTCAACTCGTGGCTCATAACTACCCTGACTTCATGTGTTCGTTTTTTCAATCGTTCAATAACTAACAAAATAAAAACGTTCGAGGCCGGTAGTGGTACGGGTTCAGGATTTGCATTAGCTGTTTTTTGTAATGCGAATAGTGTTCGCTTATCCTTTATACAACTAAAAGAAAAAGCTCGAAACAAAATACGGTTAGATGTTAAGCGTTAGGATTTGGGAATACGCTTAGTAAAGGTAAAGGATCCCGTTACACGCCCATTGATACATATTGGGAATATGGTGTTAGGCCCGTATTTTCTTGACCATCGGCACACTAGGGGTGATGTGGTGATCATCACGCCGGCCGCCTTAACCTTTCCAGAGTTCCTCTGGTACCCAATTCGTGAGGCTGGGTCGACCCCAGAGCCGTTTGCGGTCTAACTAATCCCACCGCAACTGGGGACTGAATCATGGACCAGGAAGCGTGTGCACTAACCTCTGCGCTACCGCGGCTCCAGTCTTACGATGGAGAGACAGAAAAAAACTAACCCTGTTTCGAGCTATTTCAGTACCGTAGTAATAATGTCTGACAAACGGAGAGCCCTACATTAAAGACAAACGAGCAACAACAACATGCCAAATTACCACAGCATATCCGGATTGAGTTTTACGAAAGCTCGAAATATTGCGTCAGCATTTTTGCTTACAAAAATAATTGCAGACGACAAAGCACATGATTACACAGACCGACCTCAGCGACTTACCGATCGTCAGTTTGATGATACGACTAGGATAGACTAAAACCAACAGAAGAGTAAAACTTATTTAAACACTGGGTAAAGAAGTACCTGCGAATACTGACGATTTATCATATTTAAATGCAGATATTACAATGGAGGAAACTGAAAATGCAGTAAAGGGAAAACAAAAACAAATTTATCATCAGAGCATGACATCTTGAGCTATGAAATACTGAAACACACACACCAATAAGTACCATTGAAATTGTAACATCCCTGGTTAACAAAATTTAGAATACAGGAAAAATTCCCAAGACATGGAGAACAGCAGTAATTATTCCACTACTAAAACCAGAAAAAGATGCCCATGATGCCAGTTCATACAGACCAATTTCTGTAACTTCTCATCTAGATAAAATATTAGAAACCACAGTAATAAAAGATGAAAGCTTTAGTTGGAAATGAATAATTTATACTGCCAAACTCAGTCAGGATTTATAAAGAATAGATGCACTATGGATCAGATAATTAAATTGGAACATGAAGTAAAATCGGATTTCAAAAGAAAGAAAAAACTGTAGTAGTAGACAGCCAGGGCTTATGATGAATGTTGTAAAGAAGGTGCTCTCTTTAAAATGAAGAAGATAGGAGTAACAGGTAAAATATATAATTATTTAGAGAACTTCCTACAAGATAGGTATTTCACTTTTCAGGTAAGCATTGATAGATTAGAACAGTAAGAACAACAAAATGGATTACCCCAAGGATCATTACTATCTTGTTTAATGTTTACTATAATAGAAAATTATTTAGGGAAGAGATGAGGAAAGCAAAACCAGAAATCCTGGCTATAACGGAAACAAAGAAAAAAGGACAAGGGGTCATGGATCTCGATGGCAACACGCTGCTCTACAGTGGTGTACCCACATCTGAAAGAGCTAAAGGGGGCATGTGTTGCATTGTGGCCAAAAACCAAAAAGATAGTATCAAGGGATGGAGCGCATTATGGTTGTCAAACTAAAAGAAGGAGAAACCATAATCAACCTGGTCATAGTGTATGGGCTAAATGAGGATGAGATAGCAGAGGCCAAGGAGGAATTCTTTGAGCTGCTTCAAAGGACAGTGGATGACTGCCTAGATGAAGTTATCATGCTCGGAGATTTCAATGCCAGAGTTGGAAATGGCCATGCTAGATGGGGTGGAGTTATCGGAAGATATGGAGAAGATACTCTCAATGACAATGGAAAGCGACTCCTTAGATTCTGCAGTGAGCAGATTCTGATCATTACAAACACAACGTTCCCCCATAAGCGCATACATGCATACATTATGTGTGAACCAACAAAGAATGAGAAGTCAGTGATCGACTATGCCATTGTGGTCATGCCAGGGATGTTAAGAGGAGCTCATTCAAATATGTCCGGGATGCTAGAGTCTGGAGGGGACCAGAGATTGGAAGAGATCACTACCTGCTTACAATCAAAAGAACAACTGAAAGAGTTGCTGAGCTTAGGAACTGCCCAACATCACGCAAGAAAGTAAGTAAACGAACGGGAGAAATGAGCATTAAGACCTACAAGCTGAGAGAGCCAGAAATTAAGACCAGATATCAGGGGCTTATTACTGCAGCGGCGAGAAACACAGAAGAACAACATGTTGACTTGGAAACCTTCTGGCTTAAATTCAATGACATCTAAAAGACAGCTGCTGCAGAAGCATGTGGTGAAGTCCGACTTGGGAACACGAGAAAGAGGACACCTTGGTCGACAGAGGAAGTTAAAGAGAGAAGAAAATGGCTTGGAACCAATACGTAGGAGCTAACAACACAGCAAGACAAATGAAGAAATATAGAGAATATGTGACACTTAGAACAGAACAAAGAACAAGGTGCTAGCAGCAAAACAGAAGTCTTGGGAAGAATTTGGAGAAAAGCTAAAAAAAGTTGAGCAAGAAAACCAGAAATTGTTCTATAAGACCCTAAAGAACACGAGGAAGGAAAAACAATGCCGTCTCAAATTTATAATGGACAAGCAAGGCAGATTGCTTACTGCCCCGAAGGAAGTAATGGAACGATGGAAAGAATATTTCTCAGAACTCCTGGATGGTGAGCATGGTGAAGCATTAGAAATGATAACCACTAGCACAGAAGAGAAAACCAATGATGGTGAAGATGACAAAAATGGAAGAACTGAAGGCAGCACTGGAGAAAATCAAGATTAGCAAAGAAGCAGGGCATGATGGTATAACACCAGAAATGGTTAAGTACATGGGAGCATCAGGCGACCTATTACTCTTAAAGGTCCTACAGGCAGCGTGGTGCAACAAGACCATACCAAAGGATTGGGAGATTGCCCTCATAACACCAATTTTCAAAAAGGGTGACAATCGACAATGTGGAAACCATAGAGGCATAGCCCTTCTCAGTGTCCCTGGTAAAATCTACTCTAGAATCCTAGAGCAGAGACTCCGACGCCTAGCTGCCACAATTGGATGAGGTCCAGTGCGGATTCCGAGCAAACCGAAGTACTCAAGACCTAATCTTCACACTCAGACAGCTGAGTGAAAAGGCCCTTGAGTATAAGAGTGAGATGCATCTTTGTTTCATAGATCTGGAAAAGGCGTTTGACAGGGTCCCCTGGAGCAAACTTTGGGACTGTTTGGCAAGGAAGAACATTCCAGCACCTCTGATTCACGCTATGCAGAGCTTCTACAAGTCTTGCAGAAATTATGTGAGGACAGCAAACCATAAGTCAGAAGAGTTCAGGACCACCACTGGTGTAAGACAAGGTGATATTCTGTCATCTTATCTTTTCATACTCCTCATGGACGATGTTCTCAAGGCATGTAAGGAGAGAACAAGAAAGTATTCAGTGTGGTACTGGAAGATGAGACAGGTCTGTATTTCCGAGCTGGCATTTGCTGATGATGTTGCCCTGATTGCTAAATCAGATGCACATCTCCAATCCAAGCTGCAAGTCTGGAAGGAAGAGCTGGAAAAGAGAGGGATGGTCATAAGCAGCTCTAAAACAAAATCCATGGTGATATCACGAGAAGAAAGAAGACATCAGATTAAGCTGAGAGAACAGGTCCTGGAGCGGGTCGACCACTTTAAATACCTCGGAGCTATTATAGACCGAAAGGCAGGCATCAAAGAAATGTTGACCACTCGAAAAGCAGCTGCTGGGAGACTTTTTCAGGCCATAAATCGAGGATTCCTCAGCAAGAGAGATGTTGGTACGTAAACGAAGATGGCTGTATACCGCTCCACCTATGTCCCAGTCTTGACATATGGATGCGAGTGATGGGCAATGACTACAACCCACAAAAGCCAGATCCAAACTTCAGAAATGAGTTATTTGAGGAAGGTGGTTGAAGTAACAAGAAGAGACATGGTCCGCAACCAGACGATACGTCAAGGCCTAAAATCCCACCCCCTGCAGAACGAAGTAGAACAGTTCCAACTAAGATGGTTTGGCCATGTCTGCAGAATGGGAGAAGATCGGCTACCACGACAAGCATGGGAAACAAAGAGCCAGGGATCCAGACCCCCAGGACGACCCAGAGTTCGCTGGGAGGACAACATTAGACAATCTTTGAAGGACCGAGGACTAGAATGGAACCAGGCAAGGAGGAAGGCAGCCGATAGGATAGTCTGGCGCTCTCTCTCCCAAAGCTCTACATCTCACGGTAGAAGGGGAACGACTAAGTAAGTAAGTAAATTATTTAGGTGAAGAATTTACTGAAGGAGCAGTAGGTCTACTCTTTCTTGTCTCAACAGAGACCCCTGAGAACTACACGGGTACTATGACAATTGCCAGCAGCAAATTGTGATGACAAACGGCAACTTGTAATGAGTGACGTGACTACTATCTTGAATTGCGACTATGCTCAATGAAGAAATTAATGGTGGAATCACACAAAACAGCGACATAAATATAAACAAAATTTGATGATGAGAAATAAAATCTGTCAAGTGCTAAGCTGTGTTAGCCCAATGACAATATATGGTGACAATACACTTCGAGCAACAACCATGGCTCGTTATTCACATCTAATAGTTACTCAATAAACTCGAACACGTACGTACGATATCCGAGGCCTTTATATAACAAATCTTCTTCTTCTCTTCTTCTTCGATCCTTAACCACCGACCGTCAAAGCAGTCAGTGGTCATCACGCCTAGTGGCGTCTTGTAGGGCAACAACAAATTGATTCCACTTTGCACGGTCGGTGGCCATCCTTCGTACAGTGCCCCAACTCTGGTTCATTCTTTGCATCTCAGCCTCCACAGTCCTCCGCCAATCTTCAGCACAACAGAAATAACATCAGCAGACTGCACTTTGGCCGTGAATCATAAGAATGCTACAATTTATCACGAAGCGTATATTGGTGCAACTACAACATTAGTTGTCTCTAGGGATGGCATATGAAATGTTACCAGGAAGGTCTCCAGAAATTGGCTCGTTAAAGTTCACAAATAATTCGAGATAAGGACAAGAAGAAGAGAACGCGAATGCTGTCCACTAAACAGTGTTTTGTAGTAAATTATGGAAAGTGTTCTATTTCCCCAAAACCTTAGCATCCGTCCTCAGACCCCGTAAAAAAAGAGCCCCACTGCCTCATCTAAATGCAGAACTTTACCTATAGATGATATATACTTAACAGACAGTACGAGTGATACATTAACGAACTAGGTAATGATCCACGCGACTGTGTTTTATAAAATATATACACATATATGGTTAGTAGAGAATAAAAAAGGGATGATAGTGAAAGACAGTTCACATTCACACAGAGAGAGAGAGAGAGAGAGAGAGAGAGAGAGAGAGAGAAAGAGAGAGAGAGAGAGAGAGAGAGAGAGAGAGAGAGAGAGAGAGAGAGAGAGAGAGAGAGAGAGAGAGAGAGAGAGAGAGAGAGGTGAGATGTAAATAATGTTGTTAGTTAAGTATGAGTGTGAAACTTTGAGAATAGTGAGATGATGATATGATACATTAAGTGTTATCACATTGAAGTCCAATCTACTGTACACTGTCCATGTGTCTCTTCACTGTTTGATTATACACATGTGTGTATAGACGATCCGATGTAGGTGTGTGGTATATTGTGTGGATTACCTCAAAGACGACGATGTACTGGTGAAAACCTTTGTTGTAATGAGAACTTGGAAGATATACTGTCCTTCAATGTTTCAAAATCTCTCCCTAAAGTTGACAAACCGTTGACAGTTGTCTTAGGAAAATGTCTATTGTTTGATCTTGAAAAGGTACTGACTAGACTGGGGCTCTTCACAAAATGATCTTCTGGTAACAAATGAGTTTCGTGCAGTGAACCTAGTCTGAGTGAGTTTACGTCGTACAAGATACGATAGAAGTAGATCAATTCACTTCATACACTGATGTGGTGAATAGCTGAACTTGGTGATTTTAACTTGATATCTTGGCAAATCAACTGGTGACTACATGATCTTGATAGGTAGATTGATCAGCTTGTTGAGTGTGTACTCTGGATTCAGGTTATAGGCTGCTGACTGAGTTGAACTTTATATGAGAATCAATTTGTGCGCTCTTTAACTTGACTCAGGCGGTAAGCTGCTGAGTGAGCTGAATTTGATATGTGTATATGGAATCAAATTCTGAGCACTTGATAAAAGGTGAATGTGACGAGATTGTTGTGTCCTTTTACATTTTTCTTTCCCTCCTACATTATCCATTTATTTCTTCATTTTACGCACCCCGTCGTCGCGCCTTCGATTTGTATGTCCTTTCTCATACTGCATTCGTGTTATTTCACGGCTAATTGGCCCCGGCCGGCAGATTAATTGCTATCGCCGGGCAAGCGAAACCGGACGGAGTAAGTTTAGTGCCCACCTGTATCCGTGGCCAATCGCTAACACCTTCTGATATCTTGACTGAAAGGACAAAAGAAGGCCACATGTTCTCTGTGAGAAAACGTCTGGGCAAGCAATATGTCGTGACTTATCCTTCTGGTACCCGCGAAAGTACGGGTGACAATTACTTAATCTCTTCCGTCCAGACATTATCTGTGTAATTATTACAGAAAAAAACCCGTCTGGGAAGACAGATTAGCAAAGACACCACCTGGCAGGCGAGGTTACAAATCTTATTTGAAAAGTTATATAAAGAAACGGAAGAAGCCGAACCATATATGGGAGATGAGGTAATGTGTTAACATTTTAAAGTGATATTTTAAAACACGCAGGGGAAGAAGTAGAATAACACCCCCACCCACGTCGTTCTTGCTATGGATTGGATCAATTGAGAGCAGAAAAAAGATATTCGTTATGATTGGAAGTTTGTTGAAAAACGCCATGTGGAAGCTTGGAGGAAAGATGAAAGAAAACCTAACAAATTCGGAGGCTAAAAAGGCTGCATTGCTAAACGTCAAAGTAGCAACTACCGAGAGAGAGCCAGAAGAGGATAGGAATTAGATTCCATACGAAAGGACCAGACAGATTATTTGGGTATCTTAAAACGTAAAAGAAAACTCGACTTTCTAAATACAAAGACTTGATATCTAGGAATCGGAGCACCCGTCATAAGAGGGATTCTAAAATTACCCCAGGCAAAGTGTTCGAGGCATCTAACCAAGTTGTCGTGCTTATTCAAACTCTGCCCGCAGATTGTATATCCCAAAATTTTTGGGGTAAGTTGTAACATATATTTTATACTTTGAATTCGACATGTTTGTACTTGCTAGTGGTTGTTCGAGGCTAGTGTAGCGTGAGGTTTTTATTGCATGTAGGATCAGTATAGTGCTGAAAATACAGAAAAAGAATTTCCGTAGGAAAATAGTGAAGTCAAAGTGTAAGAGAAATCCAGTATATATATATATATATATATATATATATATATATATATATATATATATATATATATATATATATATATATATCTATATATATATATATATATATATATATGTGTGTGTGTGTGTGTGTGTGTGTGTGTGTGTGTGTGAATGTGAACTGTCTTTCACTATCATCCCTTTTTTATTCTCTACATTATTGCAGTGGTAATGGACACAACATTTCAAACATGTACCAACATTTTCTTTTACGGAATTAATGTTTCAATTTTGGCATGAAGAAACTTTCAGACTTTAACAATGAAATGATGTTCATTAAATTTGGTTTGGACTTTTATTCGTTGCGACTGAGGCCTCCGTTTCAGTAAGGTGTATGGCCTCGTCTGGCCTCTATCAGAGAACGACATCTCCTTGACATGGATCCGATTAGCCGTTGGATCTGTTGTTGTGGGATGGCTGCCCACTCTTCCCGCAGTGCAAGAGACAACTGTCGGAGATTAGCTGGAGCCATGTCTCGCTGGCGGAGTCGTTTGTCGAGTTCATCCCATAAGTGTTCTATGGGGTTCATGTCTGATGACATGGCTGGCCATGGAATGGTCTGGACGTTGTTGTAAGCGAGGAACTGGGTGGTGAGTTGTGCCACATGAGGTCGAGCGTTATCCTGCTGAAAAATCGACCCACGTACAGCCAGAAGTGGAAGGACGTGAGGACGAAGAATTTCAGCGACGTATCGTTGGGGATTCAGGCATCCTTTAATTTGCACCAGGTCACTTCTTCCCATGAAGTTGATCGCCCCCCACATCAGTACACCTCCACCACCATGTAAAGGAGCCTCATCAAGGCTGTTCTGTGCGTAGCGCTCATGGACTCTGCGGTAAACTCTTCTCCGTCTATCGTGTCGCTGGAGCACAAAAAATGATTCATCACTAAACCAAAGCCGTCTCCAGTCATTCCCAACGGTCCATTGACAATGCTGGTTTGCCCACTGCAGTCGGTTCTGGCGATGCCGGTCCGTAAGAACAGGACCTCTGTAGGGTCTTCTAGCCCAAATAACAAAGTCGTGCAGGCTGTTCCTGACCGTTTGATCTGAAATTCGACGAGCTGCTGACATTGACTGGACTGTGGAGGACGCAGATGCAAGTCGATTCCTGAGGTGACTCAGCCGTATGAAGCGGTCTTCGGCAGGAGTTGGGACTCTGGGTCATCCACTGCGCGGCCGGTCTGCCACTGAGCCAGTTTCTTGAAATCGCCTCCAAAGGCGACTAATGGTGCTTCTAACCACATTAAATTGTCTGGCCACTACACTTTGTGACTGTCCAGTCTGTAAACGTTCAATGATGATGAGTCGTTGTTCTGTAGTGAGATGAGCCATACTTGCGCATTGAATTTTCAACTGAATTTATTCGAGGAGAGTCAATCTTTTATAGGCATTCAATAATATGGTCAGAGAGTTTTGTGTTCAGTAAGTTTCACGGGATTATCATGAACCTGTCACGAGTTATTGTCAAAAATGTTGTTTTGACCTTGACCTCGTTCATGACCTCACGAATCATGAGGTGAGTACAATTCAGGTAACCACGAGAAGTTAATGACCAGGTGGACACAGTCGATAGGTTGACTGATGTCCAATCAGCGAATATCTTTTATAAAAGTAACACCAAAAAAGTTGCGTTTCTTTTTTTGAACAGTTTATATTACAACAAGTCCTTCTTCCAATTATAGGAAAAATATTTAATCAGCTGTGCTGTTACTCAATTATATAAAAATTATATCAGCTGTGCTGTTAATCAATTATAGAAAAATTATATCAGCTGTGCTGTTAATCTTGTCTATGACTATGCTAAATCACTTTTTCTTCATGGACAGTTAATTGTTCACACTTGCCGACGGAAATGGTACTAATGTGTACTCATCTCTTAAAACAGTTCTGTCCTTCTTAATTGATGCACACAACACTCGCTGATGATCGTTCCTTTAGCCCACCCAAGAATGAGGGGGACTAAGGATGTAGCTTAGATACAACCACTATGCTCCTGCGAAGTTCCAGGCAACAGGATTGACCCGAACATAACGACCTCAGGTTTTATGACACGAAGTAACCTGTAACAATGATAAATAGGGGCAATGTCTGTCATCAAGCCCACCTATCTCTAGTGTATATGAGATTAGCGTGTCTCAGGTGTCTGCATGTAGGATGAATGACAACATGGCTCAGTATGATTTAGCAATAGCGAGACAAGACAGGTGTCTACTTGCAAAACATACTTTCTAATAATTCAATATATGAATACATCCAATAATTTGTACACCTAGGTATGATGTAACCGTTTCCTTCCACCTATAATATACCAGGCCATCTCTGATAAGTGCTAGACTGGCTGGTAAAATATATCCTAACAATACTGTTATAGTTATATGAGTCCTAACAAGGACTGTTAGGTCATATTCAGGTTGGAGTTATTTGAGTCCTAACAAGGAATGTTAGGTCATATTCAGGTTGGAGTTATATGAGTCCTAACAAGGACGGTTAGGTTATATTCAGGTTGGTTTTCTTCTTCGGCAATCATACCAGGAAATACAATCATTATACCTTATTCCCTAAAATATAATCATTATACATGATACATTCATAGTAAAACTAAAATCCTAAAGTTATTTTAAATATATAACGGTGTAGGTTATTTTCAGGTGGTTTCCTTCTTCAACAGTCATACACAATCATTATACATGATACTATAAAATACAATCATTATACATGATATAGTCATATTAAAACTCCTAAAAGTGATATTAGTTTCACAATTATTTATAGTAAGTTTACACACCCTCTAAGATTAATACAAGCCAGATTTTGACTCGACTTAGTGAAGCAAGTCTGCCCGGCATGCAGGTAAGCAGGAATCAGTCTTGGCAGCTTTCTCTTCTCTAGTCTATCATTCTGGCTGGTCTTCGTGTTTGTGAGTATATTTGAATAAAAACGCATATATATATATATATATATATATATATATATATATATATATATATATATATATATATATATATATATATATATATATATATATATATATATAGGTAGACGCAGGTAGATGCGATTGCGTAAGGGATCTCTTTGATTGGTTCGCTGCGTTTTCGTCTTTTTCGATTGCAGGAACACCGCTGATTGGTTAGTTGTGTGTTAGTACTTTTTGTTTTTTCAAAGTTCCGAACCAACAGTGTTTTTTCGCATAATTTATTCTATCTGCGGCCATGTTGCGTGACCGTGACTTCGTATAATTTATTCTGTCTCAGAGTCTGCCAGCCATCTTGCGTGACTCCTTGAGCGCGGATTGGCTGTGCATATTTGTATATCGATTTTCTTGTTGGCATACCTGAGCAGCACCTAACATAGTGTATTTAACTAAGCAGCAGTTTTACAAACAACTTTACGACAGCTAGCAACCCCAGAATATGAAATTAGTATATTCATAAACCACCACAGCAAGCGCATGTGATTGCCTCATGGTAGTTCTCTCAGAGAACCGAAAGCAGAAGTAACCCCAGACTCCGAATGAAGCAGGGAGGGAGTGATGATTACATCAGCATGTCCATAGTTATGTTATCAATTTTGAGTTATATGTAAGCTGACATATGTTCCTTTAGAAACATGCCATTGTATTTGCCACTGTCCAATCTCATTTTTCCATTAAATTACTTAAAGGATTATGGCGATTTCGCATCATATTCCCTGAGTTATGCTGTATACACTCAGGGAAGATTAAACTTCAGAGAGACAAAACTGGTGGACGGAGAGAGGGGAAGGCGCCCGTTTAATGTTCGTAAAACAAAGACTTAGTGGATGCCTTTGCTCTTTCTATTTTCTATAACGTTCGTGGTTCGAGTCTACAAGATCATTCGTGCTACAAGTCTGTGATTCAGGAAACTGATTGTCAACACTAGACAGCTACATCTGAAGCGTATGTGAAGATAATCAGTACTGACACCATGAGAAGTTACCCCCTGCACCTTTCGCTCGGGACGTGCCCCTAGTCACAGAGAGACGAATTGATGAACAACAGCAGCAGTACTCACCAATTTTTCAGCTAAGTGCTTATTAAACAGGCCCCAGGAACGAACATTTACCTTCCAGCAAGTATCAGTGATGATAGCATAATGTTTCTGCACTACATCTAAACATAACCTTATTTATTTTTAAATGTTACATAATAACTGAGCATTAAATTTGTTATATTCTGTTTTACAAATTATTAGGTGATTCAGTTATTATAGGTAGGAGTGCACATGTATGAATCTATACCTTTAATATATATATATATGCACACACCTATACGGCCAATAATAATAATAAAAAGAATTTTACTGTTAATACAGGTGGGGGTTTGTACGAGCTAAATTAAAAAATAAGATAATCCTTCACAAACGTTGTCGGGCAGATGCTAAAGTTAACTTTGCTAAGACTCATTCATCATTGTTCTTGCTTTCTGAATATCATGGGAATTCTCCCTCGAGATAGAAGCATCATTATCTTTCTATCTGCATCTCTGCCAAGAGTAATCTTGTGCGAAGGTAGATACCTTTGAAGACCCATAGTAGATACTCTAGGTTTGGCCATTGTTGGACCATCACTGTCAGCGCAAGGGGAGGCAACCCGTGACAGTGAATGCAATGCTGCGCTACCACCGTTTAAAATGTGGGCCAGAAATCTTCCTTTTAACTTAGGAAGAGAAGGATATCCTATCTTGTGAATTCTATTATCCGGACATACAATTTGCGAGCATCTTTTCCGGTTCGACGCCAAACACGTGATGTGTAGACTCAGACTTCTGTTGGACTGAAGACACACAAAGTGGCTTCGTAAGTTTCACATCTAATATCTGTAGTTGATTTTCTCTGATAATAATCCTCACTACTGATCTCTCTGTTCTTAATTCTCTGGTAATTATTATGTATGACATGAGGCGATGATCGAAAAATCTAGATGAAGGTGAAATATGAACTATGAATTACTTTCTATCATCCTAGAGGAAAATCTTTGATTTAATTTAATTTACGAGAAGAATTAATTGAAAAAACTATATTTCGCACATTTAGCTATGAGACTAAATGCAACAATGAATAACAACAAGTATTAATAATTTGTATGAGATTTACAAATCTTCTGTTCCCTTCGCAAATTCCTTAAGAACACTTTAAACTTCACAGATATGAATTAATTATCCACACCAGAATGAACAAGTTTACTCTGGCTAAAACTCTGGGAAAATCTTTGCGCTACGATGTTGAAAACTCAGTACTGATTTCTGGTGAACATCTCGTTGTAATATTTCTCTGGATAGCTCATGTGGGTCCATTTGGCCTGTGACGTGTAACTCCCCCCATAAACCAATAGCTAGCCCTCTATCTTGTTGTCTTTGCATTTGCATCTCTCGTACCCTTTCAGTGAATGTCACTGTCTAAAAGTGTATGGGCTCTCGCAACAAGCTTTCAATGCCGTGCTGCGTGTTCGTTTTGCAAGACGAACAGGTGTTTGATGATTGGCCGGCTAATGCAGAAACCCACACGCCTCCTTTGTCACAAAGCTTTCTGTCTTGTGGTTGCTTCCCTTGTTATTCTCTGAGCGCATTCTTTTAACCTCTCTATTAATTATTCACTTGCTGTGTGTCACGAGTCCTTTGTTGTCCATCGGCCGCGCCAGCGCCATTGTCCCAATTTGGTACGACTCGGGTTTGTTTAAACAGTGGATGAGGTATCAAAAGACTTCTCTCTATTACCAAGCCGGGCGTCTCCCAAAATAAACAATACTCAATTTAGCATTACTCGCGTTGTTTAAACTAGGGATTATGTATCAAAATAATTCGGTCTATGGAGATACAAATAGCCTCATGGTGATCACTGCTTCTCAAGTTGATCACTGCTTTGTCTGAAAATATTCAAGTAGACATCAGAGGGTGTACGAACAAGAAGAAGAATACAAAGAAGAAAACCAAAAAAAGGAAGAAAACGGGTTTTTTCTTATAGTGTGTAATTTCTTCTTTGCTATCCTTAACCCTTTGCGGCCGGCGTGATGCCGACCACATCACCCCTCGTGTGCCGACGGTCAAGATAATATGGGCCTAACACCATATTCCCAATATGCCTCAATGGGCGTGTAACGGGTTCCTTTACCTTTTTTATCCTTAACCTTGTCTAATCTCTTTGAATAGCATGTTCCGCATTGTGTTTTATTTTTCAGTATTTTTTTTTTTGATTTTTTTTTAAATAGTGTAATCTTTTTCCAGATGGTGTATTTTTTTCTTCAAAAGCTGGAAAGCTCAACAAATGGTAGTTCAAGGTTTAGTGTGATTTACTAAGCACTACAATGTCAGTGTGAAAAAAAATACACCTAGATGTATATGCTATGCTTCTGGCAGGACGTGACGATCCTGGGATACTGATACACTGGACTGCCTCCCTTCGGGATACTGAAAAATGCATCCATACCCCCTGAAATCATGTACATAACTCAACGACAACAGACTTTACATGAGCTCGGGTGTCGCTTCGGTTATCAAGACCCGCACTGCTCTTCGGTACCTGGGGAGGGCAGTGAAAAGTATACTTAAATACCAATCAATCAGGTTAAAAAAAAAAAAAAAAAAACAGTCAATGGATCATATGACCCAAGAGATAGGTGATGCCTTCCAAGAACAAAAAAAATGTGTTAGCAACATTTATTGCCCTTAGACAAGCCTATGATCGCATCTGGAGGATAGACCTCCTCTTCAAAATGCGAAGAATGGGATTATCAGGGCAAATGTACAACTGGCTAAAAGGTTTCCTCCACAACAGAACAATCCGAACAACATTCAGTGGATCAAAATCAAAACAACGGACCCTGGAGGAAGGACTGCCCCAGGGATCAGCATTAACTGTACACTGTTTCTTATATATATTCTATCTGTACATCGCGTGTCATGCAAGCTAAGCTTCAGATGCCACGTGCAATAATATTTATCAATGGCATCTATTTCTTGATTCATTACCCTTCTGCTCCTTCTGGAACACAGACCTTCAGTGAATACATGCTGAGTCCTCCTGTCCTGTGCCACCCACCCCATGGTCCCCATGTTCTTCCTCGCGCTCCCCCCGCCCCCCCCCCCCAACCCCCGCTCGTGCCTTTGTTCAACTACCCTTGTCTACACTAAACAGTATGTCCAACGCCAGAGACTCCAGAACAAGCACTGCCCCTCAATGCCACCAGCTGGCTGTCTTAGTGCGTGTCCAATCCAACCCCAGTGTACCCTCACATCTCGCCCTACTGGTACCTGTCTAGCCTGTATTTTAGCGGGACCCAAAAGGGAAACAAATAATTGTAACACTAACCTAATTAGCATGTCGTAAAATGCGAATGTGACGGGCCGGACATGGAGCAAGCTACTCCGCCTTGAGTAAACTTAAAGCACAAACAAAGAAAATTCACTTACACGTGTTCTAGTTAAGTTATCACTGCAAGCAAAAATCATGGATAACGACAGAAAAATACTGAAAAATAAAACAAATAAAACAAGATATAAGAAGGCAGATTTACATCTTTATTTTCAAGATTTAGTTATGTAAACATTAGCCACTTTCAAGAAAGTTCAGACGTGATGGAGGCTCAGGCAGCGCGTTTTTCTAAGCGGCCTCTGACACGACACACACACTTCGCTAAACCACAATATTGATTGATGGGGTCAGCAAAACATTTAAGAAGATATTGGAAATAAAACCACAGGGTCATGATGTTAAAATCAATATAAAAGACTTCATAAAGCATGTAGAAAAATGAATGTGAGTAGCTCTTTGGAATTAGTTACAGACTGACGCAAGCTAAACATTACTCTTAGCGGACGTGGCCACTGTCTTCTGACAGATGCAACCATTCGAAAGCTCGGTATTTATTAGTCAAGGGCTGTCAGGCAACCGCAGCAGATATAAAATATGTTTTCATAGCTAATCTTCACCACTGCTATTCTCCTGATGATTGTCCCTAGCATCAGTATTGTCTTGTTGGCGCAGATTCTTTATATTTTAACAAATCAGTTAAGTCACTAACGAAGCGTGTTTTTTAAGCATCAAAAACTTATCCAAACGCTCCTTAAATTCAAGCTCTTCTTGAACAAGCCTTTTACACCTATATATGCGAGGAGCACACATCTGAAACTGTTGAGCCGGCGTGAAAAAAAGGGCAACTCAAAACTCAGATGAGCGCCTTAATTCGGCAATTTAGAGTAAAATGCGAAATCATATCTTTTATTGAAGGAACCATTTGAAATTCTACCTTTTAAATGCTGTAGCAGAATTTAATGAAGGACCCGAGGGTGTTAGAGTTTTGAAGTAAGCACTAGGGCTGAGCAGTGAGAAAGAGGCTCGTCGACTGACAGGATCAAGTGAGCGATACTAACAGCAGAGAATATTACTAAAACAAGGAAGGAACTGGGACAAGAATATTAACAAAAAAGCTAGACAGCAAGCTGCAAACGAAGCTAGATATGTTGCTGACATATTCGTGATTTAAGGTAAGTACCTTTCTTTTGGATAATATGATGCCTTTTTTTATAGTTATACTCTCATTACGGACAAGAATATGATTTTCTCAAAATCTATATTTGCAGTTCCTAATGTTCTTGTAACTTGCACATTTATTTATTGACAGACATGATATTTGTCACTTATATTGTCCACAACCTTTTAACATTTTTTGTTTTTTTTTTCAGATCGGCTGTTAAAATATGTGATTCAACTTTTTGATTTATTGCAAAACAAAATAATATACACATTAGGAACATTGGTTAGGAGCGGTTCTCAAATTACGTAATGCAATTTTTGACATTTTTTTTTTAGCCCCCCCCCCCCCCCCCCCCCGGCTTAACATGAGCGTACAAAAGCCCACAACATTTCAACCCCCCCCCCCCCCCCCCACAAAGCGTAACAACTCGGCAAACTCCCCCCCCCTTTTTTTTTCTTTCTCTCTCTCTTTGCTTTACGTAATTTGTAAACGGCCCCTTACTGTATTTTAGACACTAAATTCAAGGTCACATAACACTGAATCTATTTCAGTTACCAACTATCTAATTTGATTCCCAAACAGTAATTCGAAGCATTATGAGATGAACACTCTGTTTTAATATCACACTCGTAGCTTAATAAATAAATAAAAGCCTGAGCAAATACAATAATAAAATCCAATATAGTAGTAGTGTCCATGGCAACCAATCATACAGTACCATTAAAATGTTCATTATGCATTACTATTATTGCTGTGGGTTATGTCTTATGGATTTCCGGTTGTAATCCTGCAGTTATTTATGAAAACAACATTTTACTGCACCTCTTCCCTTTAAAGTTGAAGACAGAGGGGTTACTGGGGTGTGGACTGTTACTTAGTTTCCCTTAGACAGAGAGCTCACAGCCTCCCCCCCCCCCACCCCACCCACAATTTCAGGTAAAGATACTAAAGTGTACAAAACATAAATCCGTTTTGGACTAAACCTCAGTGTGGAAGAAGGTCCGAACCAATTCGACAGAAGTCGGAAATAGGTTGGGGAAAAAACATAACCATCCATCTAGAGAAAATACAACATTTATAGTGCTGGGGAAGGACAAGGCATGACCAAACCTGTCTGGAGTTAAAAGCCGTAGCAGGACCAAACCAACAAAGAACTCAACTCATTTACCGACTAGACGTTCTCTGAAGACCAACATTTCATACATAAGTCCTTCAGGACTGAATCCAATTTCACAAACAAATTTCACATGCGAGTTCATATTCAAATTTCTCCAGTGAAGTTCACTTATGAATTATCACCTACAGATTACTAATAATGACTAGTTTAATTACAATTTCAGTGCCAATTGAAGAAAATACATTAACAACTCATTCTAATGATGAAGACTAAAGGTCACATAGATGCGGGTTTACAGAATAATAAAAATACCATGGATAGCTAAACATAATAATGAGGATGTCGTGGACGAGACCAATGCACAAAGGAAACTTATTACACGTCAGAAGGAAGAAGTCGTGTATATTATAAGAATATGAAAGGTGAAATACTGTATATCGTGACAACAGAGAACATTGAAGATAAATTGAGATAGAGAACGGCAAGAGGAGACGTTGGACAGTTTGACATCATGGCATGGGAAAAAAAAAATCATGAACACATTTGATAAACAGCACAGGAGACAGGAAGTTATGAAGAGACAGGATCGCCTATGCCACCTGGCATGGTACTCAAAGGCGAAGAAGTAGATTTGCATTTCAACAGGGGAGGTAATCGTTAGTAAATATCTAACAGAGTTAGTAACACAAGGTAAAGAAACATCTTCGTCATTACTGTAGGTGGCGGAGTTATACACAATTTGAACCGCAGTGCGCACTGCCAATTCCCGGCAGAACTCGTGTTCGGTCCGGGTTCGTTTTCTGTGGTATCCTGTAGAGAGCCTGAAAATAAAAGACGAACTTTTCAAGGAATGGTATACATTTCTTTTAGATACATTTATATAGCCAGTTTGTTTTACTTTTTTAAATTTACATTATTAATCTGCCATTGTTGTAAATACCAAAACAGAATAAACAAGTCAAATAATCATACCGCGCATTATAGCTGAACAAAGCTAAGAACTATACTCTACACGTGACTAATGTGACAAAGATACGCCAAGTTACGCCATAAGGTATCACCAATATGAGGATATACGCGAGGCTGGTAACCTAATTATTTCAGCACAATTTCTGTGTTAACTACAGCTGCAGGAGCACGTGAATGTTTTGGTCTGGTTTCGTGTCAGAGAACCAACTGTAGTGGTAGTTCCATGCTTTGTAAGGAACAGAAAGGGAAATGCTGGTGACTCTCTAGACATTCAGTTTCTCTTATTCTTAGATTATTAGCCCCTGACTAACAAAGCAATCAGTGGCCATCACGCCTAGTGACGTCTTGTAGGGCAGCAACACACTGTTCCCATTTTGCTCGGTCGGTACGAAGGACAAACAGTTTAGGACTTTAAATATTTTCAGGTATTAAGCCACAAACACCCCAGTTTAAATAAATGAACAGTTGTTTATATATTAAAATAATGTAATACTGTTTATAAAGGATACACAACGTGCCATGCTAATTAACCTTGAAGTCATTGTGAAAATAAAATAAAACAATGGTAGATAGAAAGAAAAAGACCGGCAATAAAAGATGATATACTAACGTACTTTGATGCTCAGCGGCACGCCTTTTGATTACGCATTTGTTGCTGTTCTGAAATAAATAAAAAAATAAACCGTAATAAGTATAACTGTTAACAATTAGTGGAGAAAGATAAGTAAAATCTATGATAAGTTATAATTAAGATATGTCATCATCATCCATTCTGTATTAGCTATTTATGGAGCATGGAGACATAAATGCCGACAAGGGAAATGATAATGATTGTTTTAGATAATACGTCACACATTGAAATTGCGTTGATGAGTGAGCTGAAGGATTTTAGAGGGATATAATATTCTAAACTCTATGGTAATGGCTCGTTAAGTATGAAGGGCCACGTAGAACATGTAGAGTGAAAATGAGAAAGTGAATCTTCGCTAAAAAGAAATAGATTTCCTGAGGCATTATGAATCTCTGGCAAGAAATTCACTCCCGAGTCCCTAATAAAAGAAGCATCACACCCCCCCCCCCCCCCCCCCCCCCCCCCCCCCCCCCCCACAACCTTTGGGAACAAGACAAAGATAATCTACATAAGATCTCACCTTCACAGCACAGGTGGTCTAAACACACTATAAACTAAGATGTGGTGGGTTGTTTTTTTTAAACCAAAATGTAGAAATTGAAAAATGAAATGCAGGAATTCTAAATGGAAAAATAAATATTATCAGAGAAACAATCAATAATTACAAGGACGTAGAATAATAATGATTAAGTAATTAACTAATTAATTAACCCAAGAGTCACTTGACTGCTGAGACAGAACTTCGTGAGAGATGGTTGAACACACTCTTAATATTGAGCACCAGTAATGAATGTCCTTGGTCTCAATAAATCAATATACGCCACTTGAAGATTTGGAAAATATAAAATGGTAGTAAACGTAATTCTCGGGCAATCGAAGTTTACACTGTTCGCAAACTGATAAATCTCGATATGAACTTATGACGCAGGCTGGAACAAGCTAACAGACCTCTGGATAATTCCTTCTGTGATGAATAACTATAAGCTAGTCTTTAATGAATGGCTGTATTGCGCATAAGTACTATTTCCTTCTGATAAATGAGTAGTGATGACTGCTTATGGCTGACATGGCCAGTGAGTACTGAAGAGTACTTATGGCTGACAGGGCCAATGGAACGAATGTCTTGAACTGTTGTAAGACTACTTTGGCGAGATGGATAAGTGAGACAGGATTCCTAAAATGTTCCGACAAGAAATAGTGAAAATTCTATAGTAGGCAATGGCACAGGACAGACAGAACTGCACAGGTCCAAGAGATAGCTGTAGGAAAAAAGGCCTAAAGCAAAACACAATCTCGCTGGATCTATCTTGTACTTTAACGTTGTCTCTACCAAAAAAGATGCTCACCAAACTTTGCAGACCCACGCGCTTGCCTTTCCGTATATACCAATCGTAGCTTGCCTTTCCAGTATATCCACTGTAGCACACTTTCCCAGAAAGACATAGATTGGCATAAATAAACATCCTACTAATATTAAATGCATGCCATTTGAGACACGGCCGAGCTTCTTGAACAACACAACAATATGAATAATAACTAAAATGTAAAAAATATCAAAGTGAGGAATAATAAAGTACATCACATTGAACATACACAATAAGAAAAATATCACAGAAAATAATAAGCATCCTTTTACAAGTAACAATGTATTTGTTTGGAAAGGACGTGCTACGGAAAAAGTAGTAAACACGTTAAAAAGGGATGTGGTGGACTATTCTTTCTTGTTGTGCCAGGACGGACTGGAAAAATATGTCTTATTAATTTGCTGTTTGCAAAAACTAGGAAGCAGAATGAAATCGCAATAACGGTTGTACCATCTGAAATAACCGCATTTTGTACGGAATACAGCTTAGAGCTATCATTTGTCTTTTCTATTAGAAGTATTTTATACACATGCATTAACATAGCAGACGGACGTTGTGTCTTGGATGAACAAAGCATGCCTCGACAAAATGAGGCAAACATTTATCATTAACGATGCTCGCCAAACTTTATAGAACCAATAGTTCTACTGTAGCAAACTTCCCCAGAAAGAAACACAAATAAACCTCCAACCAAATCGCACTTGCGGTTGCATCATCAGAAATAACGTTTTTTAATGATGTGCATTTGCAATGACTGTAAGCAAGGCCTAAGGATAGTCACTTATAAATAGGCCTATATAAATATATATTTTTTAATTTATAAATAAATATAAATATAAATATATAAATATAAATATATAAATATATAAATATATAAATATATAAATATAAATATATATAAATATATATATAAATATATATATAAGCAAGTATTTCCGTTGAAACAATGACGGGAGAAGAATTAAAGTGAACATCTTAAACTTTCAGCAACGTCTGCATATTTAGAAGACTGAGATGTGGCAAAAAGTAAAGGGTGTCATTGGACTACTTTACAGCTCTTTCTTTGATCACATTTTTCTTGTAAACGTACAGTTACCTGTGGCGAACTTACGATTAGATCATCGGTTAGTGCGTTTTTTTTTCGCGGTGAAGCTATCAGGTTTCAGGTTACAAACCAGGTTGGGATATTCTCCAGTCTACCCAACTGTAAATGTGTACCTGACTCTGTTCTTGAGTCAGAAAACGCAAATGCAACGAGGAAGGAAGTTGTCACCCCATCTCTGGAAGCTAGACCTTATATGGTGAAGTCTCTAACACTTTACTCCCATTTGGTAGTATCTGCTATGGGACTACCTTTATCTTCACATGTTGCCGTGTATCTCCAACTTCTTCTTCTTTGACCCTTAGCCGCCGACCGTCAAAGCAGTCAGAGGCCATCACACCTCGTGGCGTCTTGTAGGGCAGCAAAAAACTGCTTCCACTTTGTTCGGTCGGCGGCCATCCTTCGTACAGTGTTATCTCCAACATTTAAGCCTTTATAGTACGTGTCCTAAGTATGTGACTGTCTGGATTCCTTTCTAACGTGACCGCTACATACAGCTGACCATGAGCAAGGACAATGTCTGGTGGTTGGTATACACCTAAATGATAAAATTATTCACCCTCTGCTTTATTGAATGTCGTGACAAAAGCTAAAATCACAGGAAACCGGAGACCTCTCCAGATGGCAGGAAAGCTGGTACCACTTGAATGTTAACTGATGTGTAGAATGAAAACTCGTCTACCTTAGTTACTGCCTGTACCTGCAACTATTTTGATTGTTTCTTTGTTTCTTTTTTTAATTTAAATTCAGTCATCTGTCTTTAGTTTTAACATAATTTTAACGTTAAAAAAAAAGAAAACGTATTGCGTGGCTCTGTTATGCAAGGGAAAAGAAGAGTAGGGAGGCCAAGGAGAACTTGGAGAAGAACTGTGAAGAGGAGGCTAAGGAAATTGGAATGATTTGGGCACAGCTGAAAAAAGACAGCCCAGAATAGAAATCGATGGAGAGCAACTGTTTCAGCCCTATGTTCCACGGGGAACGGAAAGGAATGATAATGTGGCTCTTTTATTATGACACTAAATTATTAAACTTCTTCATCGTTTCTTGGCGGGCTACTTGTGAAGCGATCTGTGAAATCCGAATAAAATAGGTTCTTGGATTCTATATGAAATGACTCTAATGGGTGGTCATTATAACTTTCTCTCAAATAACAGCACATTGTGCTGTATTTTCCCGAAAAGCAGATGCGATTATATCAGGACGGAGGGATATTTCGTATCTAGTAAATTCTAACTGTATGAAAATGAGGTTATTGTTAATCAGAATCGACCTCACTGCACTCTGGGAAAACCCATAGGTGCTTAGTCTCTCTCAGCAAATGTCGAAGAGTATGAATACTAATTGTACCTGTAGCACGCTGGTTGTACATACGACGGAAACATCCTCTCTCATGTCCATTTCTGCTAGTCCCACGTTTGATGCCAAATTCCAACAGTCTTAGCCTTGTTGATTCATCCATTGCAGTGTCATTATCCAGCAGGCGATCATTAATTACTCTTAGCATCTCTCCCTTATCCATGTCCAGTGTCCCAACTATGGGTGCTCTCAAGGCCAGTCTGTCAGTTCTCTCATTGTCCTCATGAGGACTGCAGTAGAACGGTGGTAAACGTGGACGATTGGAAAAAAACGTTAATACGGCTGACGACAAAGAAATTAGTGTTGTGTACGTCTCAGCCATGCGGCCTTTGTTAGTGACAAACGAGCGACACGGGAAATGAAAGAAACCAGAGCTAATTATACATGGAAATAATACAACCTGTTCATTGGCATTGCCGAAATCTTGCGGTGTGTATGTAAAAATTGTTATTTTATGAAGACAGAAGGAGAGAAAAGAATAAAGCATACCTGCACGACACTCTCACATTCTGTAACGAGCCTTTGTCTAATATTTAACAATTCTTCGGAGACTTTCAAATCATGTGTGCTTTTTCTTGCACTCTTCCTCAAAGTGGTATCGAAAATGTCCACTTTCTTGGCATCTGCTGAAATAAAAGAACTTACGTTTGATAGAAAAATAGATACTTTGATAAAATATTTCAGTACATATAGGTTTTTATAGCACTTTAAAATTCACATCAGATTGAAAGGTTGTTATTTTTAATAATGTTAGCAATGTAAGCAAGAAAGATTGTAGCGAGAGGAAAGATATAATGATGGTGATATTATCCTGGACAAATAGATGTATCAGATGATACCAGGATAGTGCCAGATAAGAGACTGGTCTTACAAGAAATACCCCATTCTCTGAAAAGAGTAATGGTGTATCGACATCAAAGGTATAGTCAAGCTGTATAGGTTCCTAGATGAGATGGTAATGTGCTATCTAGATTCCTATGGGCTCCTCTCCAGACTAACCTTAGACAATGACTCTGCTATGGGGTAATTAAATACACAACAAGAATTTTAAACCAAATTTAAATAATTCACTGAAAACTCTGGGTACAATTTAGAATTTATTTATGTACAAGATCTTTTCTTCTTTGGTCTTTGTTAATTTTTCAAATAAAATTCAATTGAAAACAAAATAAAATTATGGGTCACTTTCAAATATATATATATATAACACACGTACAGTTAATTTCTTAAACTAATATAGTTCAATTTCACTGTTTTCTTGCTTCCTGATGTAATCTGTCTCTATTTTTGTGCTTTCTTGAATAGATGAATCTAAATGTTACTTAATGACTCATATGACTGTCAAATGTTTTCTATATACACCACAGTTTTTCATCATTACATAGTCTATTTGTAGGTGGGTTAATTTGGTTGTGTTTGAAAATTGATGAGTAGCCGTACACTGAGCTACTGTCGCAGTTGGACTAAAGATTTTTTCACTGCATTATGTAATCTTAAGTCACAGTAACAGCAATCTACCACGTCTACTTGACAAACCTTGGCACCATGAAAACCTTCTGTGACAGGTGGTGGAAACTTGTTTCGTGCTTATTCCTGCCTTCTGCTTTTGCACGACTGTTTATTTGTATCCAATATGGATAGGAATGTAATGTCCAGGGTTCTCTCTTTACGTGCCTGGCGAATAAACATTAATTTACTTCCGTGCACACATCTCTTTCTCCAACGAAAGTAATAACAACTGAGTGACGGTTTGTACTTTAATATACACGACGAAACTTCGCAATAGACCCATTGATGTGGTCAGGCAATATAACACAATCAAAATTAATAATAATAATCGTAGTCACTCCTTTGCATGAACAATCCTGAAATATTATATGCAGTTATATACTTCCATCTACAGTATAATATACCCATGAATATATATATTAGGGTTATACACACATACCCATTATACACATCTCAACCGTAAAACGGCTGGACACTGAATGCCCCCTTCGCTGCTAACTCTCTCTCGTTTTTCACCTGCGTCGTTAGCAACACTTTCCCAGCCAGTCTCATCACGTGACATAGATTGGCTATTGGGTGAAGAAGCAAAGTGCCAAACTCGGCAATAAACTAATGCATTTTCTACTCCCAACATTGCCCCCCTGTTCTCGAGCGGAAACCAAGGGTTTTCGCTTGAGAACAGTGGATAGTTAGCCCAAGAACTATTAATCTATTAGGAAAGAAAAATCATACTGCTCAGAATAATATATATGAAATATTACTTGTAGTACCAAATGACATGAAAGCCTATATATTTAAACAGTTTAGACAATATGGAATCCAATCTTTCAAAAAAATGCAATTAAAGTCGTTACATGAATGTTTCAATAGTATATCAACTGAAAAACAAAACAAGATCAGACAATGTCAACATCTGGCACCAACAATTTCACTTTCCAGTTATATTCCTTGACAATAGGTCTGCCAGAAAGTTTTCTGATCCCTTGTTTGGAATAATTGTATATCTATATTCTTGGATAAGCAAAAACCATCTGTGTAATCTACTGTTTGTCGTAGTTTTTTGATTTAGGGATGTTAGTGGACGGTGATCCGTCTGGAGGTAGAAGTGTGCGCCAAGTAAATAGCGTGATAACTTGCTAATACACCAAATGATGGACAAGAGTTCTCTTTCACTGGTGAAATATCGAGTTTCTGCTGGTAGCAACTTCCTGCCTACATACAAGCATGGATGTGGAGTATCATTGAACCATTGCAACAGGCAACCACCAATGCCAGTCTGAGAAGCATCAGTCCTCAGAAGAAATGGCATAGTGATATTAGGTAACACCAAAATAGGTGCCTTGGAAAATACAGTTTTAATTTTGTTCAAAGCTCCACTGCAAGTGTCGGACCAAACAATTTTATTAGGAGCTCCATTTTTAGTCAAAGATGACAGGACAGAAGAAATAGATGAAAAGTTCGGAATGAACTTGTGATAGAAGTTAATGAGTCCTAACATGCTCCTAACCTGTTTCTTTGTCCGCGGGATATCTAATGCTAATATGCGTTTGACAGTGTGCTCATCGGGGTACATGTGGTTACCAACACGGTGACCAAGAAATGAAATTTCTCGACAACCAATCTGAACCTTTGAAGGTCTAACTGTCAAACCATGCTTTCTGAGTAGCATTAATAAAGATTTTAATCCTGTGATATGTTCTTGCCAAGAACTATGGAATAAACAGATGTCGTCTATGTATGTGAGGACATCAGACCTATCTCCTAAGAGTCTCCGCATCATGCGCACAAAAGTCGCAGGAGCATTGACAAGGCCAAAACACATATAACTCCATTGGAATAAACCATATGGAGTCATAAATGCGGTTAGTGGTGTGGCTTTATCAGTTAAAGGGATATGCCAATATCCCTTAGATAGATCTAGTTTGCTAAAGTATGTAGCCTGAGATAGTTGTGATAAGAGATCCTCCAAAACAGGCATAGGCTCAGCATCTGTGAGAGTGACACTGTTAAGACGTCTAAAATCAATGCAGATGCGAAGAGATTTGTCCTTCTTTCTAACTAGAACCATAGGAAAAGAATAGGATGATTCAGAAGGAGAAATGATGCCCATGCGTAGCATATCCTTAAGTTCACTATCCACCTGAGATCTGTAGTGTAAGGGTATAGTATACGGTCTGAGTTTGATAGGGTGATCATCACTCAATGTAATATTATGAGAGATAACATCAGTGCGACCTGGAAGTTCAGTCAGCACATCAGAGAAAGATTCTAAAACAGCAAGAGCCTGTTCTTGATAACTAGAATCTAAATCCCCTGATACAGTTACATCTCTCCAAGATTCGGAAGATGTTAAAGGCAGCAGAGGAAAATTAAAAGAAATATCGCTCGCTGTAGAATCATCAGATTCCACAACAGCTGATAAAGTCAGTCAAACCGGTTCATCAGAAATACTGCCCAAGATAGGTCCTAACTCTGCAGGGCGATCCACATACAATTTTAACACATATTAATGTGAAATGTTTTAATTTTGCCCCTTATGTCAATGGCATAATCTACATCAGTTTTCTTCTCAACCACCTTAAAAGGGCCCTGCCAGGAAATTAGCAGTTTATTTTCCTTGGTCGGAAGAAGTAGCCATACTTGTTCTCCTGGTAAGAACGAACGTAATTTTCGAGATTGGTTGCAGCGCACTCTCGATCTGTGTGAAGCATTATGTATCATACTGGATGCATAAGTATATGCATCCACAAGGCGTTGTCTGAGATCAATGACCAGTTCATAGCTGGTGCGGACAGTATTATCCTCCACTGATCCCAACAACAAATCCTTGAGTATGAGCATAGGACCTCTAGGGTTGGCACCATATACCAACTCAAATGGCGAAAAGCCAGTGCTCTCATGGGGCACTTCTCTGTAAGCAAATAAGACCGCTGGTAACATTCGGTCCCAGTCAAGAGGACATGTCTCAGTGACTTTGCTTAACAACTGCTTCAACGAGCCATTGAAAAGCTCGCAAACGCCATTGCTTTCCGGGTGGTATGGGCTTGTGAATGAATGCTTAATTGCTAACATGTTCTCGATATCTTTCATAATTTGAGACATAAATTGAGTACCACGATCTGACAAGATTTCATCAGGAAATCCTATGCGACAAAAAATAACAAATAGAGCATCAGCAACAGCTGCTGAGGTGATAGTCTTCAATGGTATGGCCTCCGGCCAACGTGTACATAAGTCTATACACGTTAGGATATATCGATATCCTCTATCTGACATGACTGACACAGGACCAACTATGTCAACCGCAAGCTTGGTGAAAGGCCGTAATGGCACATCAGTGACTTGTAAGGGAGCAGCGTGGTGCTTGCCCCTACGTGCTACCTTTTGACAAGTTGTACATGACCTGCAGTATAGCTTTACGTCTTTGTTAACACAGGGCCAATAAAAATTTAAGGTGACACGAAACAGAGTACGCTTAATCCCCATATGACCAGCTAAAAGCGAGTCATGGGCAGTATTCAATACAATAGGTCTAAAACTCTTTGGAATAACTACCTGTCTCCTGACTAAAACATAGTTGTCAAAGCATCTAGTCAGTACTGGGTTTTTAAATTCAAACCTTTTTCTTCTTCTTCGTACACTCTCAGACGTCCACTTGAATGTTCTCAAAGAAAGCAGTAGTCAGTTTGAGGCTATTTGAATCCCCGTAAAGCTTTTCCACGAAAGGAGCTGGCGTCGGCCATATGCACCTTCTCTGTACCACATATAAGGGGCAACTCTGAAGCAGATGTTCAGCAGTCATTTTATCAGTGCCACAGTTACACTGATCGATAGTTCTTATCTTTAGCTTGTTGAATAGATGGTATCTCAATCTGTTGTGGCCAGTGTGGAGTCTGAAGATTACCACTTGTTCTCTTCTGTTGAGCTGGTAGTAAGCATCATTCTGTGTGTGCCCTGGATGTTCTACATTCCATTTGTTTCTGTAACTGATTCTGATAAAACTCTTTGCCTCCTCAAAAGTTATGCTTGCATCAGGCTGAGGTAGATGTGAACCTTCTTTTGCCATTCTGTCAGCCCCTTCATTGCCGGCGATGTTACAATAACCAATAACCAATAACGAGAAGTTTTTATCTTCTTCACATGTTTGCTCTCTGCTAGAGCAAACAATGGTTGCAAAGCAACATCTTCGCGCTGTTTGGTCGTGAACGACTGGGGGGAAACATTATGAACATTCTGAAGAGATGCTCTTTCACTAAATGGTATAGCTGGCTCTGCCTTGGATTCAGCGGCATGCTGGGCCCTAGTGACCACAGCGTTAGCCAACATTGGGTGAGATTCAACCCATTCATGTATCTCCTATGGAGAGCAATCCTTAATACCTGGTATATTACCAAGAATAATGTATGATACTGATTGGTCAAGGACACATGCCCTTACCTTACTTGTAAAGAAGGGTGTGGCAACATCTATTTCTGCCACTGGGTAACACTCTATACTCCCTCCAAATGTTATGCACTTCACTGTTTTACCAGTAAAGGCAGATTCATCAATTAATGATCTACGTACTCCAACAGTGGTACATCCAGAATCACGAAGGACACTTACATGCCTGTTATACAGGAAAACCGTATATAACGTGAGGCGTCCCAAGTTCTCACAAGATGACATAGCGGGTAGAGCATGCCCGCAAATCAATGTGGGCTGTGCACCAGGTTGGAATAAAGATTTGCACCCATAACAATTTTCATCATTAAGTGAGCTAACAATACATGCATTGGCATGGTCGGCTCCCTTCTCATCATTCTTTTTTCGTAGTTACACATGCATTACCCTTATCATGATTGCTATTGTCATTATGCCCACAGTGTTTGTTAGTACTGTTTCCATAATATTTCTTATAAAGTCTATTCCTAGCACATGACCAACATCTGCCATTATTCCTATTACCACTGTAAGGTGCATTGTCTTGTGCGGGTCTATGATCCATCCGTTTATGATGCATTTCCTCACCATGGCTAGAATTGTGCCGCTACTGACCTTGGTTTGAATAACCATAGTCTCATCTCTGTGAGAAGTTAGATGGTGACCTCTGCCTTGGGAAGTTATATTTTCCCCGGTAATTGGATCTATAGCTTTGCCTTACTCTGCTGTCTACACTCTGTGATCGAGGTCTATGACCACCATCTCTAAAGTCATGACGAGCCACACATACTGGGAGTGCATCCTTTATAGTTGGTTTGTGAACCTCTTTATCTGGGTGAGCTGTCATATATTGTCTCCCAAGTATCTCCATTGCCTCAAGGTCTTTAGGTTTTTTTCTTGAAAAAATGAGGCAAGATCGGTGCTACATGCCGACAACACCTTGTCACGTAACATTAGATCAAGTAAGCCAGTGAAGGTCTTATCAATTCCGGACAATTCTATCCATCTTTTAGAATATAATTTTATTAATGAGATAAATTCTCCAAAGTCAGCTTTCCTGCTAGGCAGACAGGAATGAAATTTATCACGGAATCCTGCTTCCGTAAGCTGAAATTTACGTAGCAAGGACTCCTTGACAACATCGTAGTCTTCTCTACTACTGCTGTCCAGAGCAAAATATGCCTGTAGATCGTCCGCTGTTAGAAAATCGCATAACGTAGCACTCCATTGACCCTTGGGGATCTTCAACGCACTGACCTTGAGTTCAAAGCGTTGTAAAAAACTATCTATGCAGTCACTTTGCTGGTTGAAATTTGGCAGTCGTATCCGGTTTGTGGTCAAGGTGCAGTAGATGTCTTTGGAGCGTCCAACTCCACTTTTCTTAGGGCGAAAGCAACATCTACATCTTTCTGAATACGCAATTTCTCTATCTCCATGTCTTTCTTTAATTTTTCTTGTTCAGCATCAATCTTTAATTTTTCAAGTGCAAGAGCTTGTGCATGATCTTTTTCTTTCTCTTCCATCTTTATTTGCTCCAATTTCACTTTTTGTTCTAGTTCTCTAAATCTTTATAATAAAAGGAAAAAAATATGCAAAATTATGCCATGCATATCAATGGGTCCAGACAAATGTACAATGAAAAAATGAAGGCGATGGTGTCAATGATAATGATGATGATGATGATGGTATATTTTCAAATACAATACACACAAAAACAAATCAAAATTAACTAAAATAAGACAACAAAAACAATATTCTATATTAACATGTAAACAAATAATAACTATTAGACACTACAAATAATTCACAACTAAAACGAAACAACCGTCACATTAACAACTAAAGAGAAGAAGGTATAGAAAGCACTATTACCCTGACAATGTGAGACATATATACGAAACAGAAACAAAACGTGATATCTAAACAAAAATTAAATGTTCGCAATGCAAAAAAGGACTATCAGTATGAATGCGTCAAAGCGCTAAAATTCCCTAAATGCAAACCTCACATAAACCTATAGAAGTTCCCCTTTAATCATACTTCCGAAGATGAATGAAAAAAAATGATACCAAAAAAAAAAAAAAAAAATTGGCAACACTGAACATATAGAATAGAAAAAAAGAAAGAAAAATAGCGAAGATGGAGCACGCTATAAAAGCACAGGATGCTGTAAACTGGGTTATCACAATCCAGTAGCTTTTAAACTATAACTAAACCTATCTTAAAGTGCAGACAAAACTAAACTATTTTGGTCTGAACACGGCGTAACGCTGTTAACAATGTCTCGCGTGAATCAGGAACACTGAGCCAAAATAGACACTATAAAGTTCTGTAAACTTGAGTGATAATATGTCGTATGGTCGAACTGTTTTATTTATTTCTTAATAATAAGGTCCATAAAGTTTCTTTTATAGATTTATAAATGTTAGTAAAACGTATTGGTCCCTGAAAGCCTTCAATGTTTTTGGAAAAAACTAGGTACTCTGTTTGTCTTTAAAATATTCCATGGCATCTATCAATACGAGCGCGTTTCTTGACCCACATTCCTGGTCATGATCACAGGTCACGGGGCGTGGCTAATTTGCCGCTGTGCGTCAAAAAGTTTCGTTTGCACAGGAAGTTCATTTGCCCGGTTGCTGGTTTCACCGCAGTGTTTTGCAAAAAGGTTCTTTTGCAAGAAAGTTCATTTACACGAACAAAAAGTCATCGTTATACAGCACAGTTCTTCAAAATAGCTTAAAACACGTTGCCTTAAAAGTGCATCTGAACTCCAGTCTCATATTCAATCATGCTATAGTTCAATTGATGCAAATGCATTATATATAAATTTGGTGCACATAATTAATTCAGGCATAAAAATTCGCGAGGCACACTGGCTTGGTTCCCCATCTGTTGAGAGGTTATGTTTCGTGCTTATTCCTGCCTTTTGCTTTTGCACGACTGTTTATTTGTATCCAATATGGATAGGAATGTAATGTCCAGGGTTCTCTCTTTACGTGCCTGGCGAATAAACATTAATTTACTTCCGTGCACACATCTCTTTCTCCAACGAAAGTAATAACAACTGAGTGACGGTTTGTACTTTAATATACACGACGAAACTTCGCAATAGACCCATTGATGTGGTCAGGCAATATAACACAATCAAAATTAATAATAATAATCGTAGTCACTCCTTTGCATGAACAATCCTGAAATATTATATGCAGTTATATACTTCCATCTACAGTATAATATACCCATGAATATATATATTAGGGTTATACACACATACCCATTATACACATCTCAACCATAAATTGGCTGGACACTGAATGCCCCCTTCGCTGCTAACTCTCTCTCGTTTTTCACCTGCGTCGTTAGCAACACTTTCCCAGCCAGTCTCATCACGTGACATAGATTGGCTATTGGGTGAAGAAGCAAAGTGCCAAACTCGGCAATAAACTAATGCATTTTCTACTCCCAACATTGCCCCCCTGTTCTCGAGCGGAAACCAAGGGTTTTCGCTTGAGAACAGTGGATAGTTAGCCCAAGAACTATTAATCTATTAGGAAAGAAAAATCATACTGCTCAGAATAATATATATAAAATATTACTTGTAGTACCAAATGACATGAAAACCTATATATTTAAACAGTTTAGACAATATGGAATCCAATCTTTCAAAAAAATGCAATTAAAGTCGTTACATGAATGTTTCAATAGTATATCAACTGAAAAACAAAACAAGATCAGACAATGTCAACATCTGGCACCAACAATTTCACTTTCTAGTTATATTCCTTGACAATAGGTCTGCCAGAAAGTTTTCTGATCCCTTGTTTGGAATAATTGTATATCTATATTCTTGGATAAGCAAAAACCATCTGTGTAGTCTACTGTTTGCCGTAGTTTTTTTTATTTAGGGATGTTAGTGGACGGTGATCCGTCTGGAGGTAGAAGTGTGCGCCAAGTAAATAGCGTGATAACTTGCTTATACACCAAATGATGGACAAGAGTTCTCTTTCACTGGTGAAATATCGAGTTTCTGCTGGTAGCACCTTCCTGCTTACATACAAGCATGGATGTGGAGTATCATTGAACCATTGCAACAGGCAACCACCAATGCCAGTCTGAGAAGCATCAGTCCTCAGAAGAAATGGCATAGTGATATTAGGTAACACCAAAATAGGTGCCTTGGAAAATACAGTTTTAATTTTGTTCAAAGCTCCACTGCAAGTGTCGGACCAAACAATTTTATTAGGAGCTCCATTTTTAGTCAAAGATGACAGGACAGAAGAAATAGATGAAAAGTTCGGAATGAACTTGTGATAGAAGTTAATGAGTCCTAACATGCTCCTAACCTGTTTCTTTGTCCGCGGGATATCTAATGCTAATATGCGTTTGACAGTGTGCTCATCGGGGTACATGTGGTTACCAACACGGTGACCAAGAAATGAAATTTCTCGACAACCAATCTGAACCTTTGAAGGTCTAACTGTCAAACCATGCTTTCTGAGTAGCATTAATAAAGATTTTAATCCTGTGATATGTTCTTGCCAAGAACTATGGAATAAACAGATGTCGTCTATGTATGTGATGACATCAGACCTATCTCCTAAGAGTCTCCGCATCATGCGCACAAAAGTCGCAGGAGCATTGACAAGGCCAAAACACATATAACTCCATTGGAATAAACCATATGGAGTCATAAATGCGGTTAGTGGTGTGGCTTTATCAGTTAAAGGGATATGCCAATATCCCTTAGATAGATCTAGTTTGCTAAAGTATGTAGCCTGAGATAGTTGTGATAAGAGATCCTCCAA
The DNA here is from genome assembly GCA_024509875.1 of Oreohelix idahoensis. Taxonomy (NCBI): domain Eukaryota; kingdom Metazoa; phylum Mollusca; class Gastropoda; order Stylommatophora; family Oreohelicidae; genus Oreohelix; species Oreohelix idahoensis. The sequence goes on from JAMPIV010012464.1 coordinate 37,978, forward strand.
AACAGGCATAGGCTCAGCATCTGTGAGAGTGACACTGTTAAGACGTCTAAAATCAATGCAGATGCGAAGAGATTTGTCCTTCTTTCTAACTAGAACCATAGGAAAAGAATAGGATGATTCAGAAGGAGAAATGATGCCCATGCGTAGCATATCCTTAAGTTCACTATCCACCTGAGATCTGTAGTGTAAGGGTATAGTATACGGTCTGAGTTTGATAGGGTGATCATCACTCAATGTAATATTATGAGAGATAACATCAGTGCTACCTGGAAGTTCAGTCAGCACATCAGAGAAAGATTCTAAAACAGCAAGAGCCTGTTCTTGATAACTAGAATCTAAATCCCCTGATACAGTTACATCTCTCCAAGATTCGGAAGATGTTAAAGGCAGCAGAGGAAAATTAAAAGAAAATATCGCTCGCTGTAGAATCATCAGATTCCACAACAGCTGATAAAGTCAGTCAAACCGGTTCATCAGAAATACTGCCCAAGATAGGTCCTAACTCTGCAGGGCGATCCACATACAATTTTAACATATTAATGTGAAATGTTTTAATTTTGCCCCTTATGTCAATGGCATAATCTACATCAGTTTTCTTCTCAACCACCTTTAAAAGGGCCCTGCCAGGAAATTAGCAGTTTATTTTCCTTGGTCGGAAGAAGTAGCCATACTTGTTCTCCTGGTAAGAACGAACGTAATTTTCGAGATTGGTTGCAGCGCACTCTCGATCTGTGTGAAGCATTATGTATCATACTGGATGCATAAGTATATGCATCCACAAGGCGTTGTCTGAGATCAATGACCAGTTCATAGCTGGTGCGGACAGTATTATCCTCCACTGATCCCAACAACAAATCCTTGAGTATGAGCATAGGACCTCTAGGGTTGGCACCATATCCAACTCAAATGGCGAAAAGCCAGTGCTCTCATGGGGCACTTCTCTGTAAGCAAATAAGACCGCTGGTAACATTCGGTCCCAGTCAAGAGGACATGTCTCAGTGACTTTGCTTAACAACTGCTTCAACGAGCCATTGAAAAGCTCGCAAACGCCATTGCTTTCCGGGTGGTATGGGGCTTGTGAATGAATGCTTAATTGCTAACATGTTCTCGATATCTTTCATAATTTGAGACATAAATTGAGTACCACGATCTGACAAGATTTCATCAGGAAATCCTATGCGACAAAAAATAACAAATAGAGCATCAGCAACAGCTGCTGAGGTGATAGTCTTCAATGGTATGGCCTCCGGCCAACGTGTACATAAGTCTATACACGTTAGGATATATCGATATCCTCTATCTGACATGACTGACACAGGACCAACTATGTCAACCGCAAGCTTGGTGAAAGGCCGTAATGGCACATCAGTGACTTGTAAGGGAGCAGCGTGGTGCTTGCCCCTACGTGCTACCTTTTGACAAGTTGTACATGACCTGCAGTATAGCTTTACGTCTTTGTTAACACAGGGCCAATAAAAATTTAAGGTGACACGAAACAGAGTACGCTTAATCCCATATGACCAGCTAAAAGCGAGTCATGGGCAGTATTCAATACAATAGGTCTAAAACTCTTTGGAATAACTACCTGTCCTGACTAAAACATAGTTGTCAATGCATCTAGTCAGTACTGGGTTTTTAAATTCAAACCTTTTTCTTCTTCTTCGTACACTCTCAGACGTCCACTTGAATGTTCTCAAAGAAAGCAGTAGTCAGTTTGAGGCTATTTGAATCCCCGTAAAGCTTTTCCACGAAAGGAGCTGGCGTCGGCCATATGCACCTTCTCTGTACCACATATAAGGGGCAACTTTGAAGCAGATGTTCAGCAGTCATTTTATCAGTGCCACAGTTACACTGATCGGTAGTTCTTATCTTTAGCTTGTTGAATAGATGGTATCTCAATCTGTTGTGGCCAGTGTGGAGTCTGAAGATTACCACTTGTTCTCTTCTGTTGAGCTGGTAGTAAGCATCATTCTGTGTGTGCCCTGGATGTTCTACATTCCATTTGTTTCTGTAACTGATTCTGATAAACCTCTTTGCCTCCTCAAAAGTTATGCTTGCATCAGGCTGAGGTAGATGTGAACCTTCTTTTGCCATTCTGTCAGCCCCTTCATTGCCGGCGATGTTACAATAACAATAACCAATAACGAGAAGTTTTTATCTTCTTCACATGTTTTGCTCTCTGCTAGAGCAAAACAATGGTTGCTAAAAAAAGCAACATCTTCGCGCTGTTTGGTCGTGAACGACTGGGGGGGAAACATTATGAACATTCTGAAGAGATGCTCTTTCACTAAATGGTATAGCTGGCTCTCTGCCTTGGATTCAGCGGCATGCTGGGCCCTAGTGACCACAGCGTTAGCCAACATTGGGTGAGATTCAACCCATTCATGTATCTCCCTATGGAGAGCAATCCTTAATACCTGGTATATTACCAAGAATGAATAATGTATGATACTGATTGGTCAAGGACACATGCCCTTACCTTACTTGTAAAGAAGGTTGTGGCAAACATCTATTTCTGCCACTGGGTAAACACTATATACTCCCTCCAAATGTTATGCACACTTCACTGTTTTACCAGTAAAGGCAGATTCATCAATTAATGATCTACGTACTCATCACAACAGTGGTACATCCAGAATCACGAAGGACACTTACAATGCCTGTTATACAGGAAAACCGTATATAACGTTGAGGCGTCCCAAGTTCTCACAAGATGACATAGCGGGTAGAGCATGCCCGCAAATCAATGTGGGCTGTGCACCAGGTTGGAATAAAGATTTGCACCCATAACAATTTTCATCATTAAGTGAGCTAAACAATACATGCATTGGCATGGGTCGGCTCCCTTCTCATCATTCTTTTTTCGTAGTTAACACATGCAATTACCCTTATCATGATTGCTATTGTCATTTATGCCCACAGTGTTTGTTAGTACTGTTTCCATAAATATTTCTTAATAAAGTCTATTCCTAGCACATGACCAACATCTGCCATTATTCCTATTACCACTGTAAGGTGCATTTGTCTTGTTGCGGGTCTATGATCCATCCCGTTTTTATGATGCATTTCCTCACCATGGCTAGAATTGTGCCGCCACTGCTGACCTTGGTTTGAATAACCATAGTCTCGTCTCTGTGAGAAGTTTAGATGGTGGACCTCTGCCTTGGGAAAAGTTAAATTTTTTCCCCGGTTAATTGGATCTATAGCTTTGCCTTACTCTGCTGTCTACACTCTGTGATCGAGGTCTAAGACCACCATCTCTAAAGTCATGACGAGCCACACATTACTGGGAGTGCATCCTTTATAGTTGGTTTGTGAAACACTTTTATCTGGGTGAGCTGTCATATATTGTCTCCCAAGTATCTCCATTTCCTCAAGGTCTTTAGTTTTTTTCTTGAAAAAATGAGGCAAGATCGGTGCTAACATGCCGACAACACCTTGTCACGTAACATTAGATCAAGTAAGCCAGTTGAAGGTCTTATCAATTCGGACAATATCTAAACCATCTTATAGAATAAAATTTTTATTTGGAAATAAATTCTGCCAAATCAGTTTCTGCAACTCGGGCAGAAGGAAGAATTCCTATCACTGAAGAGTGCTTCCAGGGTAATTTCTGCAATTTTTAGTAGCAAGTGCTCCTTGTCAAATCGTATTATTCTCTAAACTACTGCTAGTCCAAGGCAGTAAAAATCAAGTCGTTTCGTGTGCTGTTATGAACAATCGATACGTAGCAGATTACTAAAGGCGGGGGCATGATTACTGGGTGAATCTGTCACGGGCATGACTTTTGATGTTAAAAAAGGTTTGTAACTATGAACAAATACACATAATGCGCGTAAGTCACTTCTGCTGTTTGGATAGTTCGTGGGGAGTCGTGAGTACTGGTTTGGTGGGTGTGGTCTAAGTGAGAGCGTGTTCAGGTGTGTGCACAGGTTATCTGAAACATAGTCACATCATTTTCGCTTCTGAAGTTGAGCGTATCAGAACATCACTATGTTTCTGATATGATCGGGCAATAGGTCTAGTGATAGTGCGAAAGGTTAAATGGGGGATGTCTATGGTGAGGGGTGTAAGGGGTGGGGTCCAATAGGTGTCCAGAGAAGGACTCGGTAGACGTGAATTAACTGGTATAGGTTGTGAGAATAAGGAATTACTGGTTGCGAGAGTTGCGTGTTGATGATCGGTAGGGGCAAGAGCTGGTTTTGCTTAAGTTTAAGTGAACGGTTAAGGTATTCTTAATTTGGGGTGTGTTGTGTGCGGCAAGGGTCGAGGGTAACTACGTTGTAAAGGCGGGCATGAGACCTTGTTGGTAAAGTGACTGCCGTTAGGCTGCGGGGATTGGTGATGGAGACATGTATGGAGGGTTTAAGTGTTATATTAATTAGGCTCACGTGTGATCGACGGATTAGTAATTTGTCATGTATGGATATTTGCATTATAGTGTCAAGATTTTGTCGGTAGAGTTAACGTCCTCTAGTTTGATCGTCTGAAGATTGATATTAATGTGTAATTATTAGGCCTGGATTATTAGGTTGGTAGTACAGCATGAGTTTCTCCAGCAAGTTACTATTTACTGTGTCCGTACAAAATATAATACACTCCGTATATTGGATAAGTATGTCCCGTTACGCATTTTTTAATTTTGGGTATGTATAAAGAAATGCTTTTTAAATCTACAAAAATCAGATGACTAATTAAACAAGTTGATCTGGTATTACAGTAATTCCAACCATTAAAAGGACTTAATTGTACATATGGAGTGGTGGAGTATGAGTTAAACCACTGGTAACTCTGTGGGGAGTGCGGGAGATATGGGATATAGATGGGGACCAGGGTGAGGATCTTGCCATGCCCCATCTATTCTGATTTATTAAAGATAAAATCAAGAATTTGCTTTCCCTGCTGTTCAATCTGGTTGCTCAACCAAAAATGTAAATGAAAAATCGATGGGTGGAATGGATGTATAGGGAGATCAGTATATGGTTTAATAGGTCTTAGGAGTGAGATTATCTGGGTATATGGTGGGTACAAATTTTGTAGATCTCGTAAGTTAAAGGAAAAAAACATTTAATTTATATTACAGATTTGTATGGTATTCTTTTTTCAAGTATCAACAGATGCTGGTTAGATGTTAGTTATTTTTTGTTACCACAAAATTTAACATTGGAAATTATACGTTGAGGATTATTCGTAATTTTTAACCCTAGAATATTTCTGTTATGTAAACACTAATTTAGATCGACTACAAATAATCTCATCATGTCTAAAAACAGTACGTACCGTCACATTATACACACTAAAATTGTTGAAGTGTGCATGATGAAAGGATATTACGCCCTGCAATGTGAGAATATATAGTTACGTTTTAGATTCAGGTTATAGTACCCGCCCTAACGTTTATGAAGTTAACTAAAAGGTTTTTGTTATGTTCGCAAGATTGAATCTGGCTACTCTCCATAGTACATGAATCGTCATGAAAGCCGCTATAACGGCTTTGCTCTTTTAAAGTAAAGATCTCAAATAAACCTATACTTTTTTCGTGGCCTTAACTCATAAACTTGCCGTCTAGATGAATGGTATTGAAAATAAGTTTTTTTATTTAGGTGAAGCCTAGTAGCATGATAGCTCTAAAAAAAAAAAATTGCAAACTCTGAACAATATAGACTATAAAAAAAAGTTACGGCAGTAGAAGATTAGAAGCTTAGGCACAATGTGGAAGACTTTGGATAAGACCAAGCTACAGAAAATAGCCCCAACAGGACGGCTGGTTGCTAATACTGGGTTAGATCGTTAAACTAGAATTCGACTATATCCCTAAATCCTAATTTAGCTATTACCCCCCTAATCCACTACTCATAAATTATAAAACGTTAATCGCTAAAAGTGCAGATCACAAACTAAACTATTCCTGGGTAAATGTGTGAGAATCTCGGGGGCAGTGAAACCCTGGGGAAGGTCTAAGGTATTTCCCAAAAACAGCCACAACAACATTTAAGAGACACAATAGCGATATCGAATTACTAGAATCTAACGTCTCATATTTGATTAAGTGATCACGACTTGTACCATGACGTCACAAAGTTTGAATATACTATGGATATCCCGAGTGATTAAGCTTTGTTCTCCCATGAAGACTGTGTCTGGAGTCGTGTAACTTCTATAATCTATACCACATTATATTACTTCATAAACATAACTCTTAGCTATCGAAACAAGGAGATCTACGGATTACCGGAGACCAATGATCAAAACTCGATAGCATTTTAGCAGGCCACTTTAAAGCTAAATATATGTTACAGTCTAAAAAGTATTGGTCCTGTAAAGCAAACTGCAAGGTGTTGTTGGTGCGGATTTTTAAAAGTCGGTGATCCAAAATACAACCCTCGAGAGCTTATTGTTCGGGATGGCAATTGCACATATCATATTATCGGACAAGCGGGGGACTATAGACCACATATCCTGGTCTCTCTGAATTAAACCGACGCATATGCGCCCTTGTACCTGCCGTATTGGGCCATCGATATTAGCGCCCCGGTGGGCTCCCAAGGTGTCTTTTATACCGCATAATAACACTTTCCTCCCGGTATAGTGCACAGAAGTTCCATTTGCCGGTTGCTAGGGAAACCACTTAAAACGTGGAGTGATCCTTTAAGGATGGAGCCATTTTCACCATTTTGCAACAAAATCTAAATTCATTTTTCATCATATACAATCCTCACAACCCATACCCCCCGATACACCAAATAAGTCCACTGCGTTAATAAACGAGAGCATTACTCATCAACCCCTTCATCAACCCAATTAATCCCATCAACTCTCATATCATCGCCACCTACCTTAGAGGAGGCATCCCATGAGTAAAATTACCCCACTAATTCTATGATCACACATCACACAAACACACGCTACAACTCCATCTAGCATATTCAAGCTGTACGTACTGCTAGTAGATGGCGAGAGAAGTATGCTGGTGCGCCTTAATCGTGCAAGACCAATCATTGGATAAATCTGTGGGGGATCCTAACGCGCAGACCATTAATTCGTGCACATTTATAAAATAATTACCACTCCGATCGAGGCACACCGACCTTGTTACAACCACCTGTACACCGTTGTTTTGATATAGTATCTATCACTGCAAAGATGTGTAACCATATTGACTTACTCTATTTTGCCTGGAGGGCACGTGTGAGATCAGGAGTTGGTGCTTTCGAGTTTAACTGAAATTACATATCGAAACTACAGAAACTGTTAAATGTCCCGCCCCCGAAGCTAAGATCGTTCTCTTCGCTTTTACGCGTGCCTGCGATATAAACAATACATTTACTTCCGTGCACACATTGCTCCTCGGTCCTCTCTTCACCCCCTCCCAACGAAACGATAAATAACCTAATCAGTCGATATCAGGTATACCTATGGTCTGTACTTTAATATGGGGGGACGAATTACTTCACTGACAATTATAGTCCCCACTGCCAGATAACCACTTCAAGTTGGAAATGTTGGTCCAAATGCGCCCACGCCAATTATCGAACCAGTGACACAATCGTTAATAGGGATTATAGTGTGGAGGAATCCTTGTATTTGTATATGGGAATAACACCCCCAACCGATTGTAGCTATCCTTGTCGTGCAGATGGTGACATCCGTGAAATATGATGACAAGAGAGCGTCTTTTGTGATGTCTTAGCAAGCGCGTCGCATCGCGAGCACACGAGTATAATCATGATAGTAACCCAACGAAAAGAAAAAAAACCAAAAAAAAAAAAAAAAACAAAACATAAAAAAAAACAAACAAACAAAAACACACCCAAGTAGATTGCCAACATGCGACCCCCTCTTAGATAAGCGTACTAGGTCTACAACTCATGCTAGACGCCTAAAGTGAGTTTGATCTTTTCCTGTCCTTCATTCTAAGCTAGTCAGTGGAGTTTCGTTACACACACATATGAGCATTCTATAAATGTGCTACAAATTATATTTTACACATTATCAACTACCATAAGATTGTCCTCTTCGTGCTGGTCTGAAACTATGTCCATCTCCCATACATACATCCCCCTCTCTTTCAACTCATTTACATCGTTACTTGATCCCGCCCGAACACTATTCTCCCTTAAGCTTCGAGATCTAATAAGTTCTCTTACTAACAAATTTATGACATATGTAGTAGTCCCCACCCGATCCGGCGTCCCCAACAAATATACCTCACGCGAGAGTATACGAAGCTAAAAGTCTTTGACCTCAGTTCTTTCTTATTACAATTAAATTAGTCATGCGCTAACTCCGCGAGCCAAGTGTACCAAAGGGGGGGGGGTGGGGGAGGGATTTCCCCACACATGTGGGAGGAACTAAATATTAAACTTATTGTTTTAGATATTTTTTTAATTATATATAATAACCAAGTTTTTTTGATTTAGGGATGTTAGTGGACGGTACACTGCAATCCGTCTGGAGGTAGAAGTGGGTGCGCCAAGTAAATAGCGAGTATAACTTGCTAATACACCAAATGATGGACACAAGAGTTCTTCTCTTCACTGGTGAAATATCGAGTTTCTGCTGGTAGCAACCTTCCCCTGCTTACATACAAGCATGGGAGTGTGGAGTATCATTGAACCATTGCAACAGGCAACCACCAATGCCAGCCTGAGAAGCATCAGTCCTCGGAAGAAATGGCATAGTGATATTAGGTAACACCAAAATAGGTGCCGTGGAAAAATACAGTTTTTTAATTTTGTTCAAAGCTCCACTGCAAGTGGTCGGACCAAACAATTTTATTAGGAGCTCCATTTTAGTCAAAGATGACAGGACAGAAGAAATAGATGAAAAGTTCGGAATGAACTTGTGATAGAAGTTAATGAGTCCTAACATGCTCCTAACCTGTTTTCTTTTGTCCGCGGGATATCTAATGCTAATATGCGTTTGACAGTGTGCTCATCGGGGTACATGTGGTTACCAACACGGTGACCAAGAAATGAAATTTCTCGACAACCAATCTGAACCTTTGAAGGTCTAACTGTCAAACGATGCTTTTCTAAGTAGCATTAATAAAGATTTTAATCCTGTGATATGTTCTTGCCAAGAACTATGGAATAAACAGATGTCGTCTATGTATGTGATGACATCAGACCTATCTCCTAAGAGTCTCCGCATCATGCACACAAAAGTCGCAGGAGCATTGACAAGGCCAAAACACATATAACTCCATTGGAATAAACCATATGGAGTCATAAATGCGGTTAGTGGTGTGGCTTTATCAGTTAAAGGGATATGCCAATATCCCTTAGATAGATCTAGTTTGCTAAAGTATGTAGCCTGAGATAGTTGTGATAAGAGATCCTCCAAAACAGGCATAGGCTCAGCATCTGTGAGAGTGACACTGTTAAGACGTCTAAAATCAATGCAGATGCGAAGAGATTTGTCCTTCTTTCTAACTAGAACCATAGGAAAAGAATAGGATGATTCAGAAGGAGAAATGATGCCCATGCGTAGCATATCCTTAAGTTCACTATCCACCTGAGATCTGTAGTGTAAGGGTATAGTATACGGTCTGAGTTTGATAGGGTGATCATCACTCAATGTAATATTATGAGAGATAACATCAGTGCTACCTGGAAGTTCAGTCAGCACATCAGAGAAAGATTCTAAAACAGCAAGAGCCTGTTCTTGATAACTAGAATCTAAATCCCCTGATACAGTTACATCTCTCCAAGATTCGGAAGATGTTAAAGGCAGCAGAGGAAAATTAAAAGAAATATCGCTCGCTGTAGAATCATCAGATTCCACAACAGCTGATAAAGTCAGTCGAACCGGTTCATCAGAAATACTGCCCAAGATAGGTCCTAACTCTGCAGGGCGATCCACATACAATTTTAACATATTAATGTGAAATGTTTTAATTTTGCCCCTTATGTCAATGGCATAATCTACATCAGTTTTCTTCTCAACCACCTTAAAAGGGCCCTGCCAGGAAATTAGCAGTTTATTTTCCTTGGTCGGAAGAAGTAGCCATACTTGTTCTCCTGGTAAGAACGAACGTAATTTTCGAGATTGGTTGCAGCGCACTCTCGATCTGTGTGAAGCATTATGTATCATACTGGATGCATAAGTATATGCATCCACAAGGCGTTGTCTGAGATCAATGACCAGTTCATAGCTGGTGCGGACAGTATTATCCTCCACTGATCCCAACAACAAATCCTTGAGTATGAGCATAGGACCTCTAGGGTTGGCACCATATACCAACTCAAATGGCGAAAAGCCAGTGCTCTCATGGGGCACTTCTCTGTAAGCAAATAAGACCGCTGGTAACATTCGGTCCCAGTCAAGAGGACATGTCTCAGTGACTTTGCTTAACAACTGCTTCAACGAGCCATTGAAAAGCTCGCAAACGCCATTGCTTTCCGGGTGGTATGGGCTTGTGAATGAATGCTTAATTGCTAACATGTTCTCGATATCTTTCATAATTTGAGACATAAATTGAGTACCACGATCTGACAAGATTTCATCAGGAAATCCTATGCGACAAAAAATAACAAATAGAGCATCAGCAACAGCTGCTGAGGTGATAGTCTTCAATGGTATGGCCTCCGGCCAACGTGTACATAAGTCTATACACGTTAGGATATATCGATATCCTCTATCTGACATGACTGACACAGGACCAACTATGTCAACCGCAAGCTTGGTGAAAGGCCGTAATGGCACATCAGTGACTTGTAAGGGAGCAGCGTGGTGCTTGCCCCTACGTGCTACCTTTTGACAAGTTGTACATGACCTGCAGTATAGCTTTACGTCTTTGTTAACACAGGGCCAATAAAAATTTAAGGTGACACGAAACAGAGTACGCTTAATCCCCATATGACCAGCTAAAAGCGAGTCATGGGCAGTATTCAATACAATAGGTCTAAAACTCTTTGGAATAACTACCTGTGACGTAGTTGTCAAAGCATCTAGTCAGTACTGGGTTTTTAAATTCAAACCTTTTTCTTCTTCTTCGTACACTCTCAGACGTCCACTTGAATGTTCTCAAAGAAAGCAGTAGTCAGTTTGAGGCTATTTGAATCCCCGTAAAGCTTTTCCACGAAAGGAGCTGGCGTCGGCCATATGCACCTTCTCTGTACCACATATAAGGGGCAACTCTGAAGCAGATGTTCAGCAGTCATTTTATCAGTGCCACAGTTACACTGATCGATAGTTCTTATCTTTAGCTTGTTGAATAGATGGTATCTCAATCTGTTGTGGCCAGTGTGGAGTCTGAAGATTACCACTTGTTCTCTTCTGTTGAGCTGGTAGTAAGCATCATTCTGTGTGTGCCCTGGATGTTCTACATTCCATTTGTTTCTGTAACTGATTCTGATAAAACTCTTTGCCTCCTCAAAAGTTATGCTTGCATCAGGCTGAGGTAGATAGATGTGAACCTTCTTTTTGCCATTCTGTCAGCCCCTTCATTGCCGGCGATGTTACAATAACCAATAACCAATAACGAGAAGTTTTTATCTTCTTCACATGTTTGCTCTCTGCTAGAGCAAAACAATGGTTTGCAAAGCAACATCTTCGCGCTGTTTGGTCGTGAACGACTGGGGGGAAACATTATGAACATTCTGAAGAGATGCTCTTTCACTAAATGGTATAGCTGGCTCTGCCTTGGATTCAGCGGCATGCTGGGCCCTAGTGACCACAGCGTTAGCCAACATTGGGTGAGATTCAACCCATTCATGTATCTCCTATGGAGAGCAATCCTTAATACCTGGTATATTACCAAGAATAATGTATGATACTGATTGGTCAAGGACACATGCCCTTACCTTACTTGTAAAGAAGGTTGTGGCAACATCTATTTCTGCCACTGGGTAACACTCTATAACTCCCTCCAAATGTTATGCACTTCACTGTTTTACCAGTAAAGGCAGATTCATCAATTAATGATCTACGTACTCCAACAGTGGTACATCCAGAATCACGAAGGACACTTACATGCCTGTTATACAGGAAAACCGTATATAACGTGAGGCGTCCCAAGTTCTCACAAGATGACATAGCGGGTAGAGCATGCCCGCAAATCAATGTGGGCTGTGCACCAGGTTGGAATAAAGATTTGCACCCATAACAATTTTCATCATTAAGTGAGCTAACAATACATGCATTGGCATGGTCGGCTCCCTTCTCATCATTCTTTTTTCGTAGTTACACATGCATTACCCTTATCATGATTGCTATTGTCATTATGCCCACAGTGTTTGTTAGTACTGTTTCCATAATATTTCTTATAAAGTCTATTCCTAGCACATGACCAACATCTGCCATTATTCCTATTACCACTGTAAGGTGCATTGTCTTGTGCGGGTCTATGATCCATCCGTTTATGATGCATTTCCTCACCATGGCTAGAATTGTGCCGCCACTGACCTTGGTTTGAATAACCATAGTCTCGTCTCTGTGAGAAGTTAGATGGTGACCTCTGCCTTGGGAAGTTATATTTTCCCCGGTAATTGGATCTATAGCTTTGCCTTACTCTGCTGTCTACACTCTGTGATCGAGGTCTATGACCACCATCTCTAAAGTCATGACGAGCCACACATACTGGGAGTGCATCCTTTATAGTTGGTTTGTGAACCTCTTTATCTGGGTGAGCTGTCATATATTGTCTCCCAAGTATCTCCATTGCCTCAAGGTCTTTAGGTTTTTTTCTTGAAAAAATGAGGCAAGATCGGTGCTACATGCCGACAACACCTTGTCACGTAACATTAGATCAAGTAAGCCAGTGAAGGTCTTATCAATTCCGGACAATTCTATCCATCTTTTAGAATATAATTTTATTAATGAGATAAATTCTCCAAAGTCAGCTTTCCTGCTAGGCAGACAGGAATGAAATTTATCACGGAATCCTGCTTCCGTAAGCTGAAATTTACGTAGCAAGGACTCCTTGACAACATCGTAGTCTTCTCTACTACTGCTGTCCAGAGCAAAATATGCCTGTAGATCGTCCGCTGTTAGAAAATCGCATAACGTAGCACTCCATTGACCCTTGGGGATCTTCAACGCACTGACCTTGAGTTCAAAGCGTTGTAAAAAACTATCTATGCAGTCACTTTGCTGGTTGAAATTTGGCAGTCGTATCCGGTTTGTGGTCAAGGTGCAGTAGATGTCTTTGGAGCGTCCAACTCCACTTTTCTTAGGGCGACAGCAACATCTACATCTTTCTGAATACGCAATTTCTCTATCTCCATGTCTTTCTTTAATTTTTCTTGTTCAGCATCAATCTTTAATTTTTCAAGTGCAAGAGCTTGTGCATGATCTTTTTCTTTCTCTTCCATCTTTATTTCGCTCCAGTTTCAAATATTTTTCTCCTTTTGTTCTTCTCTAAATCTTGTGCCTTTTTCTTCTCATCATGTTCTAACTGAAAACGTTTTAATTCACATTTATTCTGCCTTTCAATTCTTGCATTATAGCTGTCAAATTGTGCGGTAGCAAACGTCTCTAGTTCTGCTCCTGATTTATTAAGTTTAATCTCTATTTCGATAAAGTCCTGAAACGAAGACATGGTTTCCTACCAGAAACTACTTTCTGATCAAAATATAGTGATATTTATGATGATGAACCATACAAAACTCAATACATATACAAGTCCTACAAAACCACCAAGGACATAATTAAAATGTGTTAAATTATGGTGTTATTGTTAATGAACACTGCAGTGCTCAATCCATGTTATAATAAAAGGAAAAAAATATGCAAAATTATGCCATGCATATCAATGGGTCCAGACAAATGTACAATGAAAAAATGAAGGCGATGGTGTCAATGATAATGATGATGATGATGATGGTATATTTTCAAATACAATACACACAAAAACAAATCAAAATTAACTAAAATAAGACAACAAAAACAATATTCTATATTAACATGTAAACAAATAATAACTATTAGACACTACAAATAATTCACAACTAAAACGAAACAACCGTCACATTAACAACTAAAGAGAAGAAGGTATAGAAAGCACTATTACCCTGACAATGTGAGACATATATACGAAACAGAAACAAAACGTGATATCTAAACAAAAATTAAATGTTCGCAATGCAAAAAAGGACTATCAGTATGAATGCGTCAAAGCGCTAAAATTCCCTAAATGCAAACCTCACATAAACCTATAGAAGTTCCCCTTTAATCATACTTCCGAAGATGAATGAAAAAAAAATGATACCTAAAAAAAAAAAAATTGGCAACACTGAACATATAGAATAAAAAAAAGAGAAAAAATAGCGAAGATGGAGAACGCTATAAAAGCACAGGATGCTGTAAACTGGGTTATCACAATTCAGTAGCTTTTAAACTATAACTAAACCTATCTTAAAGTGCAGACAAAACTAAACTATTTTGGTCTGAACACGGCGTAACGCTGTTAACACTGTCTCGCGTGAATTAGGAACACTGAGCCAAAATAGACACTATAAAGTTCCGTAAACTTGAGTGATAATATGTCGTATGATCGAACTGTTTTATTTATTTCTTAATAATAAGGTCCATAAAGTTTCTTTTATAGATTTATAAATGTTAGTAAAACGTATTGGTCCCTGAAAGCCTTCAATGTTTTTGGAAAAACTAGGTACTCTGTTTGTCTTTAAAATATTCCATGGCATCTATCAATACGAGCGCGTTTCTTGACCCACATTCCTGGTCATGATCACAGGTCACGGGGCGTGGCTAATTTGCCGCTGTGCGTCAAAAAGTTTCGTTTGCACAGGAAGTTCATTTGCCCGGTTGCTGGTTTCACCGCAGTGTTTTGCAAAAAGGTTCTTTTGCAAGAAAGTTCATTTACACGAACAAAAAGTCATCGTTATACAGCACAGTTCTTCAAAATAGCTTAAAACACGTTGCCTTAAAAGTGCATCTGAACTCCAGTCTCATATTCAATCATGCTATAGTTCAATTGATGCAAATGCATTATATATAAATTTGGTGCACATAATTAATTCAGGCATAAAAATTCGCGAGGCACACGGGCTTGGTTCCCCATCTGTTGAGAGGTTATGTTTCGTGCTTATTCCTGCCTTTTGCTTTTGCACGACTGTTTATTTGTATCCAATATGGATAGGAATGTAATGTCCAGGGTTCTCTCTTTACGTGCCTGGCGAATAAACATTAATTTACTTCCGTGCACACATCTCTTTCTCCAACGAAAGTAATAACAACTGAGTGACGGTTTGTACTTTAATATACACGACGAAACTTCGCAATAGACCCATTGATGTGGTCAGGCAATATAACACAATCAAAATTAATAATAATAATCGTAGTCACTCCTTTGCATGAACAATCCTGAAATATTATATGCAGTTATATACTTCCATCTACAGTATAATATACCCATGAATATATATATTAGGGTTATACACACATACCCATTATACACATCTCAACCATAAATTGGCTGGACACTGAATGCCCCCTTCGCTGCTAACTCTCTCTCGTTTTTCACCTGCGTCGTTAGCAACACTTTCCCAGCCAGTCTCATCACGTGACATAGATTGGCTATTGGGTGAAGAAGCAAAGTGCCAAACTCGGCAATAAACTAATGCATTTTCTACTCCCAACATTGCCCCCCTGTTCTCGAGCGGAAACCAAGGGTTTTCGCTTGAGAACAGTGGATAGTTAGCCCAAGAACTATTAATCTATTAGGAAAGAAAAATCATACTGCTCAGAATAATATATATAAAATATTACTTGTAGTACCAAATGACATGAAAACCTATATATTTAAACAGTTTAGACAATATGGAATCCAATCTTTCAAAAAAATGCAATTAAAGTCGTTACATGAATGTTTCAATAGTATATCAACTGAAAAACAAAACAAGATCAGACAATGTCAACATCTGGCACCAACAATTTCACTTTCTAGTTATATTCCTTGACAATAGGTCTGCCAGAAAGTTTTCTGATCCCTTGTTTGGAATAATTGTATATCTATATTCTTGGATAAGCAAAAACCATCTGTGTAATCTACTGTTTGTCGTAGTTTTTTTATTTAGGGATGTTAGTGGACGGTGATCCGTCTGGAGGTAGAAGTGTGCGCCAAGTAAATAGCGTGATAACTTGCTTATACACCAAATGATGGACAAGAGTTCTCTTTCACTGGTGAAATATCGAGTTTCTGCTGGTAGCACCTTCCTGCTTACATACAAGCATGGATGTGGAGTATCATTGAACCATTGCAACAGGCAACCACCAATGCCAGTCTGAGAAGCATCAGTCCTCAGAAGAAATGGCATAGTGATATTAGGTAACACCAAAATAGGTGCCTTGGAAAATACAGTTTTAATTTTGTTCAAAGCTCCACTGCAAGTGTCGGACCAAACAATTTTATTAGGAGCTCCATTTTTAGTCAAAGATGACAGGACAGAAGAAATAGATGAAAAGTTCGGAATGAACTTGTGATAGAAGTTAATGAGTCCTAACATGCTCCTAACCTGTTTCTTTGTCCGCGGGATATCTAATGCTAATATGCGTTTGACAGTGTGCTCATCGGGGTACATGTGGTTACCAACACGGTGACCAAGAAATGAAATTTCTCGACAACCAATCTGAACCTTTGAAGGTCTAACTGTCAAACCATGCTTTCTGAGTAGCATTAATAAAGATTTTAATCCTGTGATATGTTCTTGCCAAGAACTATGGAATAAACAGATGTCGTCTATGTATGTGAGGACATCAGACCTATCTCCTAAGAGTCTCCGCATCATGCGCACAAAAGTCGCAGGAGCATTGACAAGGCCAAAACACATATAATTCCATTGGAATAAACCATATGGAGTCATAAATGCGGTTAGTGGTTTGGCTTTATCAGTTAAAGGGATCTGCCAATATCCCTTAGATAGATCTAGTTTGCTAAAGTATGTAGCCTGAGATAGTTGTGATAAGAGATCCTCCAAAACAGGCATAGGCTCAGCATCTGTGAGAGTGACACTGTTAAGACGTCTAAAATCAATGCAGATGCGAAGAGATTTGTCCTTCTTTCTAACTAGAACCATAGGAAAAGAATAGGATGATTCAGAAGGAGAAATGATGCCCATGCGTAGCATATCCTTAAGTTCACTATCCACCTGAGATCTGTAGTGTAAGGGTATAGTATACGGTCTGAGTTTGATAGGGTGATCATCACTCAATGTAATATTATGAGAGATAACATCAGTGCGACCTGGAAGTTCAGTCAGCACATCAGAGAAAGATTCTAAAACAGCAAGAGCCTGTTCTTGATAACTAGAATCTAAATCACCTGATACAGTTACATCTCTCCAAGATTCGGAAGATGTTAAAGGCAGCAGAGGAAAATTAAAAGAAATATCGCTCGCTGTAGAATCATCAGATTCCACAACAGCTGATAAAGTCAGTCGAACTGGTTCATCAGAAATACTGCCCAAGATAGGTCCTAACTCTGCAGGGCGATCCACATACAATTTTAACATATTAATGTGAAATGTTTTAATTTTACCCCTTATGTCAATGGCATAATCTACATCAGTTTTCTTCTCAACCACCTTAAAAGGGCCCTGCCAGGAAATTAGCAGTTTATTTTCCTTGGTCGGAAGAAGTAGCCATACTTGTTCTCCTGGTAAGAACGAACGTAATTTTCGAGATTGGTTGCAGCGCACTCTCGACCTGTGTGAAGCATTATGTATCATACTGGATGCATAAGTATATGCATCCACAAGGCGTTGTCTGAGATCAATGACCAGTTCATAGCTGGTGCGGACAGTATTATCCTCCACTGATCCCAACAACAAATCCTTGAGTATGAGCATAGGACCTCTAGGGTTGGCACCATATACCAACTCAAATGGCGAAAAGCCAGTGCTCTCATGGGGCACTTCTCTGTAAGCAAATAAGACCGCTGGTAACATTCGGTCCCAGTCAAGAGGACATGTCTCAGTGACTTTGCTTAACAACTGCTTCAACGAGCCATTGAAAAGCTCGCAAACGCCATTGCTTTCCGGGTGGTATGGGCTTGTGAATGAATGCTTAATTGCTAACATGTTCTCGATATCTTTCATAATTTGAGACATAAATTGAGTACCACGATCTGACAAGATTTCATCAGGAAATCCTATGCGACAAAAAATAACAAATAGAGCATCAGCAACAGCTGCTGAGGTGATAGTCTTCAATGGTATGGCCTTCGGCCAACGTGTAAATAAGTCTATACACGTTAGGATAAAGCGATATCCCCTATCGGACATGACTGACATACGACCAACTTTGTCAACCGCAAGCTTAGTGAAAGGCCGTAATGGTACATCAGTGACTTGTAAGGGTGCAGCATTGTGCTTGCCCCTACGTGCTACCTGTTGACAAGTTGTACATGACCTGCAGTATAGCTTTACGTCTTTGTTAACACAGGGCCAATAAAAATTCTAGGTGACCCGAAACAGAGTACGCTTAATCCCCATATGACCAGCTAAAAGCGAGTCATGGGCAGTATTCAATACAATAGGTCTAAAACTCTTTGGAATAACTACCTGTCTCCTGACTAAAACATAGTTGTCAAAGCATCTAGTCAGTACTGGGTTTTTAAATTCAAACCTTTTTCTTCTTCTTCGTACACTCTCAGACGTCCACTTGAATGTTCTCAAAGAAAGCAGTAGTCAGTTTGAGGCTATTTGAATCCCCGTAAAGCTTTTCCACGAAAGGAGCTGCCGTCAGCCATATGCACCTTCTCTGTACCACATATAAGGGGCAACTTTGAAGCAGATGTTCAGCAGTCATTTTATCAGTGCCACAGTTACACTGATCGATAGTTCTTATCTTTAGCTTGTTGAATAGATGGTATCTCAATCTGTTGTGGCCAGTGCGGAGTCTGAAAATTACCACTTGTTCTCTTCTGTTGAGCTGGTAGTAAGCATCATTCTGTGTGTGCCCTGGATGTTCTACATTCCATTTGTTTCTGTAACTGATTCTGATAAAACTCTTTGCCTCCTCAAAAGTTATGCTTGCATCAGGCTGAGGTAGATGTGAACCTTCTTTTGCCATTCTGTCAGCCCCTTCATTGCCGGCGATGTTACAATAACCAATAACCAATAACGAGAAGTTTTTGTCTTCTTCACATGTTTGCTCTCTGCTAGAGCAAACAATGGTTGCAAAGCAACATCTTCGCGCTGTTTGGTCGCGAACCACTGGGGGAAACATTATGAACATTCTGAAGAGATGCTCTCTCACTAAATGGTATAGCTGGCTCTGCCTTGGATTCAGCGGCATGCTGGGCCCTAGTGACCACAGCGTTAGCCAACATTGGGTGAGATTCAACCCATTCATGTATCTCCTCTGGAGAGCAATCCTTAATACCTGGTATATTACCAAGAATAATGTATGATACTGATTGGTCAAGGACACATGCCCTTACCTTACTTGTAAAGAAGGGTGTGGCAACATCTATTTCTGCCACTGGGTAACACTCTATACTCCCTCCAAATGTTATGCACTTCACTGTTTTACCAGTAAAGGCAGATTCATCAATTAATGATCTACGTACTCCAACAGTGGTACATCCAGAATCACGAAGGACACTTACATGCCTGTTATACAGGAAAACCGTATATAACGTGAGGCGTCCCAAGTTCTCACAAGATGACATAGCGGGTAGAGCATGCCCGCAAATCAATGTGGGCTGTGCACCAGGTTGGAATAAAGATTTGCACCCATAACAATTTTCATCATTAAGTGAGCTAACAATACATGCATTGGCATGGTCGGCTCCCTTCTCATCATTCTTTTTTCGTAGTTACACATGCATTACCCTTATCATGATTGCTATTGTCATTATGCCCACAGTGTTTGTTAGTACTGTTTCCATAATATTTCTTATAAAGTCTATTCCTAGCACATGACCAACATCTGCCATTATTCCTATTACCACTGTAAGGTGCATTGTCTTGTGCGGGTCTATGATCCATCCGTTTATGATGCATTTCCTCACCATGGCTAGAATTTTGCCGCCACTGACCTTGGTTTGAATAACCATAGTCTCGTCTCTGTGAGAAGTTAGATGGTGACCTCTGCCTTGGGAAGTTATATTTCCCCGGTAGTTGGATCTATAGCTTTGTCTTACTCTGCTGTCTACACTCTGTGATCGAGGACTATGACCACCATCTCTAAAGTCATGACGAGCCACACATACTGGGAGTGCATCCTTTATAGTTGGTTTGTGAACCTCTTTATCTGGGTGAGCTGTCATATATTGTCTCCCAAGTATCTCCATTGCCTCAAGGTCTTTAGGTTTTTTTTCTTGAAAAATTGAGGCAAGATCGGTGCTACATGCCGACAACACCTTGTCACGTAACATTAGATCAAGTAAGCCAGTGAAGGTCTTATCAATTCCGGACAATTCTATCCATCTTTTAGAATATAATTTTATTAATGAAATAAATTCTCCAAAGTCAGCTTTCCTGCTAGGCAGACAGGAATGAAATTTATCACGGAATCCTGCTTCCGTAAGCTGAAATTTACGTAGCAAGGACTCCTTGACAACATCGTAGTCTTCTCTACTACTGCTGTCCAGAGCAAAATATGCCTGTAGATCCGCTGTTAGAAAAAATGCGCCTTAGATCGTCCGCTGTTAGAAAATCGCATAACGTAGCACTCCATTGACCCTTGGGGATCTTCAACGCACTGACCTTGAGTTTACCAAGAGCGTTCGTTCAAAGCGTTGTAAAAAACTATCTATGCAGTCACTTTGCTGGTTGAAATTTGGCAGTCGTATCCGGTTTGTGGTCAAGGTGCAGTAGATGTCTTTGGAGCGTCCAACTCCACTTTTCTTAGGGCGACAGCAACATCTACATCTTTCTGAATACGCAATTTCTCTATCTCCATGTCTTTCTTTAATTTTTCTTGTTCAGCATCAATCTTTAATTTTTCAAGTGCAAGAGCTTGTGCATGATCTTTTTCTTTCTCTTCCATCTTTATTCGCTCCAGTTTCTCCTTTTGTTCTAGTTCTCTAAATCTTGTGCCTTTTTCTTCTCATCATGTTCTAACTGAAGACGTTTTAATTCACATTTATTCTGCCTTTCAATTCTTGCATTATAGCTGTCAAATTGTGCGGTAGCAAACGTCTCTAGTTCTGCTCCTGATTTATTAAGTTTAATCCCTATTTCGATAAAGTCCTGAAACGAAGACATGGTTTCCTACCAGAAACTACTTTCTGATCAAAATATAGTGATATTTATGATGATGAACCATACAAAACTCAATACATATATAAGTCCTACAAAACCACCAAGGACATAATTAAAATGTGTTAAATTATGGTGTTATTGTTAATGAACACTGCAGTGATCAATCTATGTTATAATAAAAGGAGAAAAATTATGCAAAATTATGCCATGCATATCAATGGGTCCAGACAAATGTACAATGAAAAAAATGAAGGCGATGGTGTCAATGATAATGATGATGATGATGATGGTATATTTTCAAATACAATACACACAAAAACAAATCAAAATTAACTAAAATAAGACAACAAAAACAATATTCTATATTAACATGTAAACAAATAATAACTATTAGACACTACAAATAATTCACAACTAAAACGAAACAACCGTCACATTAACAACTAAAGAGAAGAAGGTATAGAAAGCACTATTACCCTGACAATGTGAGACATATATACGAAACAGAAACAAAACGTGATATCTAAACAAAAATTAAATGTTCGCAATGCAAAAAAGGACTATCAGTATGAATGCGTCAAAGCGCTAAAATTCCCTAAATGCAAACCTCACATAAACCTATAGAAGTTCACCTTTAATCATACTTCCGAAGATGAATGAAAAAAAAATGATACCTAAAAAATAAAAAATTGGCAACACTGAACATATAGAATAGAAAAAAAGAGAAAAAATAGCGAAGATGGAGAACGCTATAAAAGCACAGGATGCTGTAAACTGGGTTATCACAATTCAGTAGCTTTTAAACTATAACTAAACCTATCTTAAAGTGCAGACAAAACTAAACTATTTTGGTCTGAACATGGCGTAACGCTGTTAACACTGTCTCGCGTGAATCAGGAACACTGAGCCAAAATAGACACTATAAAGTTCCGTAAACTTGAGTGATATTATGTCGTATGGTCGAACTGTTTTATTTATTTCTTAATAATAAGGTCCATAAAGTTTCTTTTATAGATTTATAAATGTTAGTAAAACGTATTGGTCCCTGAAAGCCTTCAATGTTTTTGGAAAAACTAGGTACTCTGTTTGTCTTTAAAATATTCCATGGCATCTATCAATACGAGTGCGTTTCTTGACCCACATTCCTGGTCATGATCACAGGTCACGGGGCGTGGCTAATTTGCCGCTGTGCGTCAAAAAGTTTCGTTTGCACAGGAAGTTCATTTGCCCGGTTGCTGGTTTCACCGCAGTGTTTTGCAAAAAGGTTCTTTTGCAAGAAAGTTCATTTACACGAACAAAAAGTCATCGTTATACAGCACAGTTCTTCAAAATAGCTTAAAACACGTTGCCTTAAAAGTGCATCTGAACTCCAGTCTCATATTCAATCATGCTATAGTTCAATTGATGCAAATGCATTATAGATAAATTTGGTGCACATAATTAATTCAGGCATAAAAATTCGCGAGGCACACTGGCTTGGTTCCCCATCTGTTGAGAGGTTATGTTTCGTGCTTATTCCTGCCTTTTGCTTTTGCACGACTGTTTATTTGTATCCAATATGGATAGGAATGTAATGTCCAGGGTTCTCTCTTTACGTGCCTGGCGAATAAACATTAATTTACTTCCGTGCACACATCTCTTTCTCCAACAAAAGTAATAACAACTGAGTGACGGTTTGTACTTTAATATACACGACGAAACTTCGCAATAGACCCATTGATGTGGTCAGGCAATATAACACAATCAAAATTAATAATAATAATCGTAGTCACTCCTTTGCATGAACAATCCTGAAATATTATATGCAGTTATATACTTCCATCTACAGTATAATATACCCATGAATATATATATTAGGGTTATACACACATACCCATTATACACATCTCAACCGTAAATTGGCTGGACACTGAATGCCCCCTTCGCTGCTAACTCTCTCTCGTTTTTCACCTGCGTCGTTAGCAACACTTTCCCAGCCAGTCTCATCACGTGACATAGAGTGGCTATTGGGTGAAGAAGCAAAGTGCCAAACTCGGCAATAAACTAATGCATTTTCTACTCCCAACATTTTATTATTGTATAGATCTATCTTTTGAGAAATAACTGGCGACTGCCAGAGATGTAATTACTCAACTGAATTTTATTCGAGACCAGATCCTTTTATACTCACAGCAGGTTGTCAGTGATCATTCGTATCTTATTAGTGCTTCCATATCCAACACACATGAGTAAGTAATAGCCATAAGTCATAAAGAACTGTTTATTAATGGAGTCCAACGGGACTAACAGTAATGTTCAAATACACGACTCAATATACTGGCTACCAGCGGCCAGATCGCTTGTTGGCTAAATAAATCTGGATGCCTTTGTAAAGGACATCAGCAAAAATATAACGTTTGCTCGAACTCTTCTGTAGATATCGATAGGCTTCGACTAGAATCTCAATTATATACGACATAGGTGAGTAATCATTCTACTATAAAGCGAGAACATACAACTTGACAAAACTGGAAAACAATCGCCTAAAATATTATATCTTGAAAATCTTTGAAGCTTTCAGTTTTACTTCGACCGAAGGTTAATCACACAACCTTCTAAAAGGGACCTCACTAAGGTCAAAGCCTGACACGTAGTCACTTCTGCATAACTGAACTGTATTACTGAACTCCGCTCTGACTGCTGTTTGTCAAAAATAGCCATAGACGATTTCATTGGCTCTTCTGTTCGACTAGTGTTGTTTTGTTACTTGCTAGTCTTGCTCAAGGTCTTATACTATTCTTATTTCTAATGTTAACGTGATAGCTTGCGTTAACGTAGGCCATCCGGTCACACTACGTATCTGAAACAAAGTCCTTCCTAGGCCTCGTACGGCAGTATGATTGGATAGGAACCCCCCCACTGCGGGTCCTCCACTCGTCAAGATGACATAGTTAATACTGGAAAAGGCTCTGACAAACTTGAGCATCTAATTGCTGACTTGGTCACTAGAGATTGTGTATGACACTCAGGGCAGGATATAACCTGAAACAATATATACAACCTACGTAGTATCGCTCATTGTCTCATTAGCCAGACAGGAGGTAATATGAGACAGTTCAGACAAGCTGTGGTTACTCACAAGAGACATAGTAAGTCATGAATAACACAATTCTTTTAAGTTCTAGCACAACAGTTCAATAATTCACTTGTTACAGTTTTGTCCATGATTTGCTTCAATAAAATCATATAGGCCTTATGGTAATCATTGTGTCATATATCAAATAATACAGAAAATCAATCTGTTATTGTCATTCCTTCCTTCAGTTTGGATAGTCCTTTCCAGCAAGCATAACATCTTTAAAACGCTTTCCACAACCAACGTGCTCAATCCATTCGTTCTACTTAATTATTACACAATTAAACTAAACCTACACACTTCGGGTTTTCCTCCAGAAATAGCACAATGATTCTACACATGCTAATATTTCTTTAATACACATTGATAATAGATATATATATATATATATATATATATATATATATATATATATATATATATATTTACATATATATATATATATATATATATATATATATATATATATATATATATATATATATATATATATATATTTAACATCTCGCTTACCCTCAATCACAGACAGGCTTTTAATGGTTACACAGTCTGCTCACACTTCTGCAGATGGCAACGGAGTTGATATAACTGCTTGTGCTCTGTGTCTGTAGTTTGAAATAGGCGGCGAGTGTGTCTGTGGCATGCGTTCTCTCCTCTTTTATAATGGCTTTGCGGATGTACGAGATGTCAACTGGACCACGGTACGTTTGCATACATCCAAAATCGTGTAGGCAAGGCAAGATGTGCTAAGATTGGATCCTTATTTCTGCACCGATTTCCTCCATCTTAGGATTATTTTACTCATATCAATAAGCTCTATCACTATGGATATCCATTTTATCCTATAGTTTATCCGACCATTAACTGGAGCAGCCGAAACATGGAAAAACACAACATGGTTCATGTTCGACTGTCTTCTATTCATAATAACTTCGGCTCTACAACACATGCAGTGAATCTATTGCTATCTGCCTAACGCTAACGATCCCTATTATCGAATTGGGTCCTTCTTTATCTAGGTATTCCATGATTAGTTGCACACTGTCTTCCGAAATATCCTTAACATCTACACTTTCGTTTACTCCATGTCTAGCGATCTTCCGACACTATATATATCAAGCTGGCTTTTCATTGGTCAGTTAAATCCACGGGGTTTGTACGGTGATAATTTTTGAATGATATGAACCAGACTTCATTACAAAGATATCAAAATCCCTGAACATCCAGGTCTCACACAGAATGATGCTTACTACCAGCTCAACAGAAGAGAATAAGTGGTAATCTTCAGACTCCGCACTGGCCACAACCGATTGAGATACTATCTATTCAACAAGCTAAAGATAGGAACTACCGATCAGTGTAATTGTGGCACTGATAAAATGACTGCTGAACATCTGCTTCAAAGTTGCCCCTTATATGCGGTACAGAGAAAGCGCATATGGCCGACGCCAGCTAATTTCGTGGAAAAGCTTTACGGGGATTCAAATAGCCTCAAACTGACTACTGCTTTCTTTGAGAACATTCAAGTGGACGTCTGAGAGTGTACGAAGAAGAAGAAGAAGGAAATCCCTGAACAGTCAGTAAGGAAGCAATTGTGGCTATGATGTTTACTTCATTTTGATCAACTGTCACTGAGCGTCAGCTTCTGTTGACTAGCTATGGTGTCATGTAATCCACAGTTAATAGATTGATGAAGGTTTGTTTAAGAGAGAGTGGTTGTCATGCTATAGGTAAATGTTGTCCTTCACTTTATCTGATCCAGCTTTATGAGGGAGCTGCTTCCATTCCATACTGCTTTTGCCTTCCCTTACTCAAGAACAGTCAGTTACCCATTCAAAACTTGGTAGACTAGAGCTTGACGCTACCAGGTTTTGAACCCGGTAAGTTTGCTGCGAGAGGCCACCATTCTGCCAATCGAGTTGTCATATTACCACCCTACAACGTAGAGGAGTGTAGCGGAAGGTTTTATATGTGTGAGATGATAGTGCTAGAGTAGAAATAGTATTCTCTCCTGAATGTTTGAGGTCCCAGTGACAGAGAAGTACACTGGTATCACTCGATAGACACGGCTTTGAAAGTATCTGGACTGAAAATATTCAAAGAACAGTCAGACCTTACTGCGCCACCTTTGCTATGTGACCACCTGTGATATTAATAAAAATTCAACCAAACTCAGTATCAACTATATTGAATGAATAAAGCTGGTGAATACAATTTATATCCTCTTTATTTACATGTATCTAATTGTGGGGATTGTGTGTGACTGTTGATACAAAATTTATATTTATACAAAAACCAAATTAGCGAAATCAATTACAGTTTTTACAAGTTAAACTAAAATGTCATTTCTTTAGACTCTTCCAATTGGTTGGGTAATAGACTTCTTCACTGTCTTATTCACTTTATAACTTTCACTAGTTTATCACGCAAATTTTCTTAATAAAACTCTGCTTGACAGTTATCACTTCTTGGGTGCACGATTGTCACAAATATCACTCATCTGTTATGATAATCAGTGTTCATATGAGATGTACAGCTTCAGTAGGTCGTGCTTCTACCAATCCAGACACTGCTGGGGCGATTAGTATTGATCATCGAGCAATTCTTGATCATGGACCTCTAACTTTGGGTTGACAAGTATGAACCTGCAGATAATTGTAGGATATGTGGATATTTTTTGATAATAATTACCACATTCCTATTGTAGGTGAGATGAATTTGTTTTCAGATGTATGCGTGGAAGTGCATGATTATGGATCAGTGACAAGACAGGTGTCTACTGTGGAACATTTTATAAAATCAAATAGTACAAAATAATATGTACACCCATATACGGTATGAGGTTATAGTATCCCCCTGCCTGGCAAGTCATCTCTGTAAAGTGCCGTAAATTGAAGACAGATTGAATAAGCCCTGATAATGACTGTTGGTAGTCCTGAAAAGAAGAGTTATTAGTCCTAAAAAGGACTGTGCTAGCCCTGATACGGACTCAGTCACGGTGGTTATATATATCGAGTTCCAATCTTCAACAATCATACCAAGTAACTGATGCGTGATGCCATATGATGATGGATGGTATCCGCATGTCTGGTTTTGTGTAGTGTGCAGATGTGTTCAGTCAAACAATGTTCATACAAAAATAACAGGGCAATCCACATAGGACGTCAGTAAACTCACGACGTATAAAGTCAATGATTCTTGTAACAGCCGTTGACGTTTTTCTTCATTATTTATTGTGGACGCCACAGTGACAAAATGGTTACGCGAATACGTAGGCACATCAAACAGTCATTATCACAGCAACATTCAATACAGCAATAGACGGTAGACAGCATTACAATGATGAGTCAGATGCATGTTATATTTCATAGTGCTGTAAATGTAGTCAGGTGAAAAACTCCATCCTTTTCTATAACAGCCAGGAGATAACCAGATGTATGAGATCAGTTCACTCTCCTTAGTCTGACTTCAGCAAGACAGACACGTCTGCCGAAGTATAAATAATGTCCTCAAAAATATCCTCTAGATAATAAAGGTTTTCCAAACCTAGTTCATTTAACAAAGTAGCAAGTAATGGTCCTTGGAACATGCATCAACCGATGCAGTACAATACAGCGACATGTGAGCTGGGAAAACATCTCGTGACGACGACTTTCGAAGACAGGCTATGAATCGAAATCGCTCACGACCCAAAATCGATAGAGTTAATGAAAAGTCAATTTACCTTGCTTTCAGGAAATACACAGAAATATCACGCCTCCCGACATGTGGGAAAGACTAGAGGTATTATCTCGAATAAACGAAATATCCATTAAGAGGACTACACATCCCTGACAGAACAAAAAATAGCGGAGATCCCCTCTTCAACGAGGCATCTCTTTCGCCATTCAAATCGCTCACTCCACTAGTGGTGGGCGGAAACCGATCGACCAAAAAACAAGACCAGTCATGCGCAGTCCAGCGCAAAAAGACCACAGCTCAAAACTTAACTGCATTCAATACCAACGCGGGAAGACAAATGCTTACCGAGAAAAGTGACTATAAATTTCAAGCAGTTGTTGCCCTTGCGTTATAAAATAGATATTGTAATAAAACGATGTTGCGAGAATTTATCACGCAACATATCACCACCTCCTCCCGATAAAAAAAAAATGTGGAACATATTTTTTTTTTTTTTTTTTTTTGGATATCAAAGAGCATGCGATAAGCGGCTCAAAACGCACGAATTATGCGCTGATAATTAATTAAATTGCCTAACATGAGGCTAAATATAGAGTGTCTGGTGAGGATATACCTCAACAGAAAAATAAATATGTCTCAAAAAATATTCACATCGGGGAGGTGTCACCAACACACATCACGTTAGCATGTAAACACAATATACGTATGCAAGTTACCATAATCATCATTAAACAGCATACTCTAATATTGTCTTTGAAAATGGATGTACAAATCTGATAGGAAAATTAGTTGGAGTCATGTGGGCATCTAGACAAAATGTCAGCCATCACATTATCCGCACCACGGATAGCTCGTACCGTGAAGTGAAAAGGTTGAAGAGCTATAGCATATCGAGTGGATCTCGAACTCTTCAAATTCTTAGTCTGAATAGCTGTAAGAGCTTTCTGATCAGTCTCTAGAATGAAATGTGCGCCCAGGAGGAATCTTTGTAGCTTTAGAATTGACCAAACCATCGCTAACAACTCACGGTCTAAAACCGAGTAGTTCCTCTCTGCCGCATTTAGTTTTCTAGAAATGTACATAACAGGATGCAGAGTAGTTGCATATTCTTGCATCAGTGCTGCTCCAATCCCAGTGGATGAAGCATCACTCCGAAGAACAAAAGTCCTATCAAGAGTAGGTAATCTTAAGATGGGAGGAGAAGAAAATATATTCTTGATTTGTGCTAGTGAAGATTGGCATTCTTCAGACCAACGGACCAGATTAGGCGAACCTTTCTTCAACAATGTTGAGAGAGGTGCCATGATCGAAGATAAATTTGGAATAAATCTCCCATAAAATTGAATTAACCCTAAGAGACTCCTAACTTGTTTCTTCGTTTTAGGAACAGAGATGTTCAGTATTTTGGAAGTATTGTGGTCTTCTGTCTTCAAGAGACCATGACCAACACGATGACCCAGGAAAGAGATTTCACCAAAACCAACAAAAGCTTTAGAAGGTTTTGCTGTCAAATTATTCTCACGTAGAGTGGACAGTAAGTCATATAACCCTAAATAGTGATCTTCCCAGGTATCACTGAAGAGACAGATGTCATCTAAGTATGCGATGACATCCGAACGATGTGACAGAATTCGACGCATCATGCGAACGAAAGTGGCAGGGGCGTTCATGAGACCAAAAGGCATAACATTCCATTGAAATAGACCCCTAGGTGTAGAAAAAGCAGTAAGAGGTTTGGCATGCTCTGCTAAAGGCACTTGCCAATAACCTTTAGACAAGTCAAGTTTAGTGAAGAATCTAGAATTAGAAAGTCTAATCAGTAGATCTTCTAACAAAGGCATCGGTTCAGCATCGAACTTTGTGACCTGATTCAATTTGCGATAAACAACACAAATTCGTATGTTCTTATCCTTCTTCCGGACAATAACCATGGAAGAAGAATATGGTGAAGTCGATGGTTCAATTAAATATAATTGAATCATTTCATCCAATTCCTTTTCCACTTGCGACTGAAAGTGTATAGGAATAGGATAAGGCCTAACCCTAATTGGATTATTGTCGGTAAGAATTATGTCATGTTCTATGACATCTGTGTGTCCAGGAATGTCAGTGAGAACATCCTGAAATGTTTGTAACATCGACGAGACTTGTCGATGTTCGTCACCAGAAAGATTAGGAGAAACAGAAACGTTTTTCCAAGATTCTGTAGAATGTAATGGAACCACTGGAAGGGGAAGGTTAACATCAGAGAAGGTAGATTCCTCATCCTGTATGACAGACAGGGATGAATAATGACCGTGAGGTGCAGGAGCATCATCCGTTGCCTGGAAAATAGGCAGCACATAGTCCGGACGTTCGTGAAATTCCGAAAGCATGTTTATGTGGAAAGTTTTATGCTTTCCATCAATATCGACCACATAGTCAACATCGGAAATCCGAGAGACTATTGCATACGGACCTTTCCATGCAATAAGAAGTCTATTTTCCCTACTGGGGAGTAGGACGAATGCTTTGTCACCTGGACAAAGTTGTCGTAGACATCTATTCTTGTTAGCAAACTGTCTTGCCTTCTCTTTAGCAATTTCTGATGAAGCAGTTGCTAGCTTACATGCCTCAATGATCTTTTGTCTAAGAGCAATGACATACTCATATGAGGATTGAGTTTCATCGCTAATATCATCGGCAGTGATGAGATCGTGTAATAAAGACATAGGGCCGCGTGGACGCGCGGCAAAGACAAGTTCGAAGGGAGAAAATCCTGTGTGTTCATTAGGGACTTCTCTATAGGCAAAGAGAGCCGCGGGTAAAACCCTGTCCCAATCTTGAGGATGATCTTCAGTTATCTTACCAAGCAAAGTCTTGAGCGTTCTATTCAGACGCTCAACTAACCCATTAGACATAGGATGGTAGATACTACTGAGAGATCGTTCAATATGTAAGGTAGACATTACCTGTGACATAGTGTCAGATATGAGTTGAGTGCCATGGTCTGACAATATTTCTCTGGGGAACCCCAAGCGAGAAAATATCAACCAAAGAGCATCTGCGATATCTGTAGTAGATATGCTCTTAAGAGGAATAGCCTCTGGCCAACGTGTGCACATATCGACACATGTAAGGATGAACTGATGTCCTCTGGCCGACTTGACCTTAAAAGGGCCAATAATATCTATGGCCATTTTCTGAAACGGCCGAATAGGAAATGTCAGCAGCCTGGATAGGCGCAGCATGTCGTGGTCCTCTAGATTTGACCTCCTGACATACCTTGCATGATCGGCAGTAAATACGAATGTCCTTATTGACAAAAGGCCAAAAGAAAGCCGCAAGGACTCTCGACTTCGTACGGGAAAAACCCATATGTCCAGCACATTGCGAGTCATGAGCATGTTGTAATATTTGCACTCTCATGCTCTTGGGAACAAGAATTTGCGAATGTGCCGACGTAGTCGAATCTTGTACCATACGTACAAGTACGCCGTTTCTCATTGCAATCCAAGATTTTCTATTTGTATCCTGATCGGATCACCTTTCTTCGCAAGAACGAAGAATTTTTTTAAAGAAGGATCTTCTTCTTGCAATTTTATGAAAGAGTCACGAGTGATTACTAAGTGACTATCTTGGCTATCAACTTCATTATCACTATTCAGTGAAGTTTCGGGTGTTTGTAGAGCTTGTGCTCTTGTAACTACTGCATTTGTAGCTTGCATGTTATTATCTTCCCAAGCAGCAATCTGCTGTGGGGTACACTCCCTAACTCCGTGAATACGACCAATAATAAGGTCCGCAATAGGATTAGGTAAGAGACAAGCATGCACATCTCCAGTGAAGAAAGGAGTGGCAATGCGAATTACAGCAGTAGGATATTTTTCTAGAGTGCCGCCAAATGTGACACATTTAATAACCCTTCCTGTAGCACAAGATGGATCTACAAGCGATTGTCTAACACCAATAGTGGTGCATCCGGAATCGAAAAGTAGTGAGACCGGAGTATCATTAACAAGACCCTTATGTAGAATTAAAGAACCCCCTCCCGTCATGCGCAACAGCAGCAGGAAGAGCGGGAAGTGGGTGACCACAACTCAAAGTAGTTATGGTACCCGGTTCGAATAAAGTACTGCATTGGGGGCATTTGTTTGCTCTCTCAAAGTCAAAAGCAGAACTAGTGACAGCGTCAAAGTTTTTACTATCAACAACATGATTACAGGCTCCCTCAGTTTCCTGTTGTACAGCATTAGCCTGCTGATATCTCTTTTTTTTGTGTTGAGATCTACCCCGACTATTATTACCTCTGAAGTTATCAGAGTTATTATTATCTCTGCAGTTATTATTGTCTCTATTGTAATTGTTATACTGGTTCGAATTCCATTTCCACGATTACTATCATGTTCACATTGATGCGAACATCTATTTGTTTGGTTCTGAGGTCTTCGGCAGGAATAACCTCTATTACCATATCCTCTTTTGAAATGCTTATAATTATTAGGGTGATAGTAACGAGTACTATCAGGTTGTCTCCAATTCTTCGAAGAAGAATCACCATGAAATTGATTTCCATGATTTTGACAGAAATTACCGCTACTCTTTCTATCAAAATTTTGTTGGAATCTACGAGCAAAGTTTTGGCCATACGGAGCTGCCGAAGCAACTGGTAAACCTTCTTTCACCTTAGAGTTACCCATGGTTATGTGTGGGTGCGCAGTTACGTATTGGCAACAGAAATCTTCCATTTCTTTTATTGTTATAGGTTTACGTTCATGAAGGAAAGCAAGGAAAGACTCATTGACAGACGACATGACTTTGTCTCTAAGTATTAAGTCCATAAGTCCTTCGTAAGTTTTTTCCGTCTTAGATAGTTCAACCCATCGTGAGAAAGTAATGCGTATTCTTGCAATAAACTCGGAGAATTCAACTCCATTTTCAGGTAACATGTTTTTAAATTGTAGACGATAGCCGTCTTCGTTAAGCTGATATTTCTTTAACAAAGCGGCCCTGACAACCTCATAATTGTTCTTGTCAGGTTCATCCACCATATTTAATATACTTAGAGCTTTACCTGTCAGTATCCCTGATAACTGATAAACATATTTTGCTTTGTCTATGTTATGAGCTGTACATGTTTGTTCAAATCTGTCCAGATAGAACATTATGTCATCACTGGAAGGACTAAATGTTGGTAACTTAATCTTAAAAGTATCATTATTAGCCTTACCAGAAGATGAACCCTTGTTTGAATCATTACCATTACTCATGCTCGTCAATTTCAATTTTTCCAACTCTAAAGCTAAGACCTTTTCTTCATGTTCCATTTTTGCTTTCCTCTCATCAGACTCTCTCTGTAATCTTCTTTCCTCAGCCTGAGCCTCTTTTTGAAGTCTTTCATTTTCAGCTTCTTTTTCAAGTCTTTTATTTTCAGCCTTTTTTTTCAAGTCTTTTATTTTCAGCCTCTAGCTTTAGCTGGAGTTTTCTCTCCTCAGCTTCTAATTCCCTTTTTTGTTTTTCCATTTCCATTTGGAATCTTTTTTCATCCACCTGCATCTGCAGTTTCTTTTGTTCAGCTTCCATTGCTTTATCATATCGAGCAGTTGCAAATTCTTCTAACTTATCACCAGTCTTCCCAAGCAATTTACCCTGCTCAATAAAGTGCTCAAATGTAGACATGTTGTCTAACATATGAGTCCAAAACCTGAAATAATTAACTTATTTATTTCAAACCTAAGTGTAACAAGTCTTAATTAAGCACTTGTATATTCACATCACATTATATTATCCCAGTCTCTGTGGGAAACAAGTCTCCAATCAAAGAACTTGTATATGAAATATCAGCACTCAATTCTTGATCATAAGTGCACTTCTCATTCAATAGTGCACGACACTATTCATCATTCATTTATCATCAGTGTAGTAGTAACAGTGCATTAGCATAGCCCATTAACTAATTACTATAACTGTAAACAATGACTATGTAAACACATGCAGAATGTAAACATTGAAAATGTAAACAATGCAAACAATGTAAACAATAACAATGTAAACAATAACAAAGATCAGCAACAATACAAAAACGTTCGCAGAAATCAACTAAAAATAAAGCAGAAATTAATGAAATATCACAAAAAATGTGACGATATCTGCGCTATAATTAAACAAAATACATGACACCACAGTGTATAAACAAAAATGTTGTATGAAACTAAATTATAGACAAGAGTAGGCTAACAAATACAAACAAATCAAAACAAAACTAAAGAATGCGAAATAATAACGAAAACAATATTAAAACATGTCATCACAGCTAACATAAATAGCAACAGAAGTCGCTTAGCAAATTCCAGTATCGGAAATTTGCAAACCCTACAGAAAACGCTCACAATAGACGACATCTATGACGTGGCATAATCTAACGGAGACACCACCCAACCGAGAACCCGCTGAAATATAAACATATAAATATACAAATAACATATAGACATATAACATATAGAATGAGATGATACACAGAAGACTCAGCAGAAGTATAAGGGCACAGTTTACATACAAACAGGCCACTTAACTTATAGGCTTCCAATCGTAGAACAGCAGAAAACGGATGTCAATCAACGTCCTAAAGAGCGAAGCTCCAACGATGATGGCACATCTGAACTGCTTCCACTGCTAACACGATGGTACAAGAGCTTCTGAAATACTGTGTGTTGAGTTGTTTCGGCACTTGACCTTCTAATCCAAAAATAAGTTGATGGAAATCGGTACTTGGCCTTCTTCAGAAAACAACCCGTTTCAACCGGCACTTGACCTTCACAAAAACGACAGCACTGGAACCTTGACAGCAGCAACTTGCTTGACTTGCGTAAAAGATAACAGCAGTCCGAGTTATCCGGCAACATGTAACAACGCCGGGTACTGTCAAATTCTTGTTTCCGTCAAAAAGTTGAAATTTTGACTTTTACCGGGCAACGCCGAGTACTTTGAAAATTTTGAAGATGTTGACTGTATTGAAGAATGTTAATTTCTTGAAGGATGCTGATGAATTCTTGTTGAAAATGAAGTGGGTAAGGGACCCCGTGTTTGCTGGTACCAGAATCAAACCAGCTTATGGCCACCAAATGATGCGTGATGCCATATGATGATGGATGGTATCCGCATGTCTGGTTTTGTGTAGTGTGCAGATGTGTTCAGTCAAACAATGTTCATACAAAAATAACAGGGCAATCCACATAGGACGTCAGTAAACTCACGACGTATAAAGTCAATGATTCTTGTAACAGCCGTTGACGTTTTTTCTTCATTATTTATTGTGGACGCCACAGTGACAAAATGGTTACGCGAATATGTAGGCACATCAAACAGTCATTATCACAGCAACATTCAATACAGCAATAGACGGTAGACAGCATTACAATGATGAGTCAGATGCATGTTATATTTCATAGTGCTGTAAATGTAGTCAGGTGAAAAACTCCATCCTTTTCTATAACAGCCAGGAGATAACCAGATGTATGAGATCAGTTCACTCTCCTTAGTCCGACTTCAGCAAGACAGACACGTCTGCCGAAGTATAAATAATGTCCTCAAAAATATCCTCTAGATAATAAAGGTTTTCGAAACCTAGTTCATTTAACAAAGTAGCAAGTAATGGTCCTTGGAACATGCATCAACCGATGCAGTACAATACAGCGACATGTGAGCTGGGAAAACATCTCGTGACGACGACTTTCGAAGACAGGCTATGAATCGAAATCGCTCACGACCCAAAATCGATAGAGTTAATGAAAAGTCAATTTACCTTGCTTTCAGGAAATACACAGAAATATCACGCCTCCCGACATGTGGGAAACACTAGAGGTATTATCTCGAATAAACGAAATATCCATTAAGAGGACTACACATCCCTGACAGAACAAAAAATAGCGGAGATCCCCTCTTCAACGAGGCATCTCTTTCGCCATTCAAATCGCTCACTCCACTAGTGGTGGGCGGAAACCGATCGACCAAAAAACAAGACCAGTCATGCGCAGTCCAGCGCAAAAAGACCACAGCTCAAAACTTAACTGCATTCAATACCAACGCGGGAAGACAAATGCTTACCGAGAAAAGTGACTATAAATTTCAAGCAGTTGTTGCCCTTGCGTTATAAAATAGATATTGTAATAAAACGATGTTGCGAGAATTTATCACGCAACAGTAACCCATTAATATGAATGATACTTTCATAACATATAGATTAAACAAATCCTGAAATAAACGTTGTAATTACTGTATTATTTTACATAGTAACTTTACATACCCTCGCAGGATCTAATTAAGATCAGTAAAGACTGCTTTTGTGGAGTAATAGAACTGCCTGGCTGCAAACAACAAGATATTGGCCTTTACACGTCTCTCTCTCTCTCCAGTCGTGGTCCTCCCGTCTTCTTAGCTGTACAAGTGAATTTGAAATCATTTTCGACCGCCCTTATATATGGAGCTTCCGGGCGTATAGGAAACAAGGCTTGCAACTCCAGCAAACTTCCCAAAATAGTTGTAACTCCGGAGGGGTTTGTGCTAGATGGGTTTCAAACCTTGGTCTCGTTCATTGCACCTTTCCCCGTTCAAGCCTTTAGAGTTATGGATTTCCATTCTCAGTGAGTTGACCTTTACATCCATATGTTGTTTTCCTATATCGGTCGTGTTAACGATTTTATCTTGAATTATGAATAGGAAAAACACAGGATTTCTCAATGCACGGACACTTATTCTTGCAAAATTCTTTACAACTACTTACTCCCTCCAAATTTCCTTGTACCTACACATAAATGAAGATATTCCCGTCAAAAGGAGACCATTCTCATCCTAGTCTGTCATTTCGTTCTCCTTCTCGATCTCTAATTCTAACCATGTTTCGGACGATTTTATTCTTCCATATACAATCGTCGAAGACTTTCCTATATATCCGTGGGAAACCCCGTTTCCGATTGGCTGCCCTAGATACACAAGAAAATATCACTGCATTCATTTTTTCGGGCTTGCTTGTATACTGGTGTCCCAATATCCGGTCTTCTTACATTTAATTAGGCAATTGCGTAACATGCGACAAGGAGGATACATTTGCATCCATAAGTCAAGACTGGAACGTAGGTGGAGCGTTTGACAGCCATATTCGTCTTCTTTCTAATTTCTATTTTGCTGAGGAATCCTTGATTTATGGCCTGAAAAAGGTCTCCCAGCTGATGTTCTTCGGATAACCAACTCGTCTTTGATGCATCCCTTCCAGTCTATGACAGTTCCAAGGTGTTTAAAGTGGTTGACCTGCTCCAGGATCTGTTCTCCCAGAATAATCTGATGCTTGTTGTTCTTCTCTTGAGATCACCATGGTATTTGTTTTGAGCTGCTGATAACCATCCTTCTCTTCTCCAGCTCTTCATTCCAGACGTGCAGGTTGGATTGAAGATGTGCCTCTGTTTATCACTCATGGCAACATAGTCGGCAAATACAAATCTGAAATACATGTCTCATTTTCAAGTACCCCACTGAATACTTTCTTGTCCTCTCCTTATATGCTTTGATGACATCATCAATGAGGAGTATGAAAAGACAAGGTGACAGAATATCACCTTATCTTACACCAGCGGTGGTCCTAAACTCTTCTGACTTACGGCTTGCCGCACTCACATAATTTCTGCAAGACGTGTAGAAGCTGGGATTAGCATGGATCAGAGGTGCTGGAATGTTCTTCCTTACCTAACAGTTCAGTTTGCTCCAGGGGACCTTGTCAAACGCCTTCTCCAGATCCAAGAAACAAAGACGCATTTCACCTTTATACTCAAGGGCCTTTTCGCTCAGCTGCCTGATTGTGAAGATAAGGTCTTCAGTACTTCGGTTTGCTCGGAAGCCGAACTGAACCTCATCCATTTGTGGCTCAGCTAGGCGTCTGAGTCTCGGCTCCAGGATTCTAGAGCAGATTTTACCAGAGACACTGAGAAGAGATATACTCTATGATTTTCACATTGTCGGTTTCCGCCCTTTTTAATATAGGCATTATGATGGCAATCTCCCAATCCTCTGGTATAGTTTTGTGGCACCAGGCTGCCTGTAGGACCCTCAGGAGTAATAGATCGCCTCCTGCTCCAGTGTACTTAACCATTTCTGGTGTTGTACCATCATGGCCCGCTGCTTTACCCACCTTGATTTACTCCAGTGCTGCCTTCAGTTCTTCCATCTTTATGTCATCTTCACCACCATTGGTTTTCTCTTCGGTGATACTGTTTGTCATTTGTAATGCTTGACTTTGCTCACAACCGTGGAGCTCTAAGAAATATTCTTTTCATATTTCCGTTACTTCTTTTTACATATTTATTTTGGACTTTTTTATTAAATTGCATAATATATTAAAGTGACAAAAGTCATCTTAAACATGTTACTTACAGTCGTCGATCAAAGAGATTGTAAACGACACATTTTCTTGACCTGTATGCAAGATTACATGATGGAATATTAAATTAGACCACAAATATGTACAGATTCAGTTCATTATTTTTAGATAAACTGTACATTTACTCAATCTAATAATTGCACCAGAAGAATTAATTGTACATTTACTCATTTAAAAATAAAATAATTGTACCAGTAGAATTAATTGTACATTTACTTAATCTAAAACTACAATAATTGCACCAAAAGAGGTATCTATATATTTGCTCAATCTAAAACTGAAATAATTGCACCAGTTGAATTTTCATTCATTCAATACCCGCCAGCATCCTGTAGACCATTGGCCCTCAATAAATTTCCACCAAGCCTTCTTGTCTGTGACGGTATTGCCTCCCCTGCTTTGCAGTAGTGGTCCAACAGTGGCCAAAGCTCAAGAGTATCTATTATAGGCTTCAATGGAGTATCTTTACACAAAATTACTCTTGGCAGAAATGTCGATAGAAGAGTAGTAAAGCTTCTATCACATGGGAGTCTTCATAAGATATTCAGATAAGCGAAAACGATGCTGGCTGTCGCTAAGCACGTTAATTCTATAATCTGCCGACACTTTTATGAAGAATTTAGCAATGGTTTATTCTAGCTCGTTAAGCCCCCACCACTGAGTTAATCGGTAGAATTATTATAATAATATAAATAGCTCTGTTTAGAGTGTGTGTTTAGTAACTTTGACTGAGACAAACATGTAGTACATTTAAAAGATTAAAACGAAGTTAAATTTGTAACATTACAAATAAGAAAATGTAATAATCACTTTAGGTTTTAACAGTTGGAAAATAATTTGAATAGTTATGAATCAAGAAAAGTTACTCATCACGTTGGTGATGGTAGTGTGGGGTTATAAAAAATTCAGGTGGCAGCATATAGGTTAACTTAGCTGCCAATGATGATTTTAATCCTCCTCCTGATGGGTAGGTTTTCTGTACACTGCTGTCACTCGTCTCTGGTCAAGGTTTGTAGGGTGAAGCTCGTTTCCCAGGAAAGTCTAGGAGAGTCTTCAAAGCTGGTCTGCCGTCTTAATCCGTAAACTGCTTGTCCCTGCTTGTGCCAGAAATGGTCCTTTCTGCTGGTACCACCAATAAGCCAATCCTGGCTACAGACTTGTCGCACAGATGAATAGAAGAGACGAATCGTTCTCTTACAACACGTGTCTGGGATTTCTTTTAATTTTACAATAGATTGCCCCTTCTGACTCCGTGTTTCTTCGGTTTCCTAGCCCCGTGTTCCTTATTAAAATGTAGAGAATTCCTGTGCTTTTGTAAGTCTTTTCTGGTTCTCCAATAAAAGGTCCTGTTAACAAATAGGAATTATGAATCTAGTTCTTCACTCTGGCTAAGGTCTGATGTTGTTTGTCTTGGCGAGCGTGCAATCACAGAGAAATAAAACTGTGAAATTGGTCAGTCTATATTCCCTCCAATGATGTTATGATTCTAATCAGAAAGATCCAATCATTTCAAACAGGTCGTGTGTGGCACTTTCCAAATATGTCCTACACGGAAAATTTTTCAAAAGGTCACGTCTCCCATATATGGTAATATGATGTCTTGCATACACTCTCACCAACACATTTGTAGACTCATATTGTCTAAAATGTAATAAATCCATGATTACTTTTTAACAAGTGACCGGAAGCGATTATATCACTCTTGTCTGCCCACAGGTGTCACACAGACGGTAATGTTGGTGTAGCAAGGATGACCCGGAAGCGCTTATGTCATAAGTTCTGCCTCGTGAACGGGTTATCATGTGTTTCGCCAGACAAACAAATCTGGTTCTATTCAACACTCCTTGGATAAACACGCCTCGTCGCTTGAAAAGATGGTCAGACCGATATTGTGATAAAATACTGTCGCTGACCGTCTAATAACCTGGCATAACTTAACACGTCTCCGTGAAGCGTGAATGCGACACAATAAGATAAAACTTACTCCCGTAGCAATTACTGCCATAGGGGAGTGGCGTGTTAGAGACTTCACCATGCTATGTCCAGCATAGAGAAAAATAGTGAAAATAACGAATGAAAAGGCATGATTTATGCCAAATAAAAGCGATGAGTGAGAAAAATGAAGAAAAAGAAAGGATACTGCCGGAGGGCTGAAGGTGTGAGAGATCACACAAAAGAGCATGTTCAGACGTTTTGTCACACAGTCTGTGCCATTCTTTCAAAGACTTTTCATGTCTTTTTTAACCCCTTTCTTGTTTTCCTGAAAATACATTTTTCTCGCGTTGTTTATAGGCCGCACTGGGAATTCCAGAATAATAAGGGTTGTGAACTGGTTGTCAGCTGGTTGTGAACTGGTTGTCAGCTGGTTTTCTCAATGTCTCATCTAAAGCCACGGTCTTCTCAACTGTTGTTTTTTTTTTCTGGTTCATTTTGTCAATTCCATATTGGTGATCTTGTCTGTTCTGTGCTAGCACCTATGTATGCAAGCCTGCAATTTCTTGACAGTCACCTTGGTTGCTCTCAGGGCCGGATTAAGAACTCCGGAGGCCCTAGGCTATTAAGATATTTTTGGGACCCCTCTCTAATCTTCTAAAAGGTAAAACTAGGGAAAAAAAACAAGTAATTAATTTCAGATAAATATTTTTATTAATATCCCTAAATTTTGTTAAAGGTAGTGGGTCCCCTGCAAAGAAAATGTAATTTAAAAAAAAATGAAAAAAGCGGTGGGTGGAAGTAACGTCTAAACTAACTGTTAAGTTGCTGTGTTTGGGGGTGATATGTTGGTGCCGTAGACTGGCACTACTGACAATGATGTTGTCAGAAAAGGTCGGGCTTACTGATAGTGGCCGACAGTTTTTATAATTAAGCGAATGTCTAGGGTCCGTAAAATTTGTTGAACATGACGGTACCAGCACAACAGTAATGTTAGGGTCACAAGATAGACCAACTGGGAAATCATTCAGGCTGGACTCATTGTCGAAAATATATAATTGACAAGGAACTTTATTGTACGAAGACGACAGTAACATCACGGGTGGATACAGCACATCATCATCAATTGGTTTTCATGCAGCAATAAATACGAAGTTAAGATATGGCATCAATCTCCAACTTGACCGGACTCGCTAACCGTCGTCATCTCAAGGACGTCGGAAGCTCTATGGTGCCGAGTTCTTATATTCTTAGTTTTTCATTACGAAGATTTGAATAATACGAAGGGTGTCTTCCATGAAGATACAATGCGTTACGATCCAGACAAAGCTCAGCAAGAATCTGGACACACTAGCGGCACGCCATGACAAAACGTGCCGAAACTCTACCAAATCTTGCCAAGGATAAATAGAGTATCAATCATGATACATGAATGAGCCAGGTTTGGCTAATGCAAATGATCTACACAGGGAGATACTATAATATATAATTCATTGAGTCTTCCCACGACTTAGGGGCTAATACTTGTATCAATATTCGTTGAAGACTTCTGCCCTTAACGAAGGACTCTATGGATCTGCTCAAACATCATTGCTGTTTGGCAACAAATCGATCACACCAAGTTGCGCTATTTTGTAGTGCACGCACGCAAATAATTAAACATATTATTACTTTAGATGCGCTCACATGTGTGTCTACAAAAGACTAGACCCGCATGTGAGGATCTCAAACACTTAACTCCCACGCGAAAAAGGACTTAACACTAACAGTTGTACAGATACTATTACCCTGCAAGGACGAGCGTACTATCGTGCACTTGTCGTTGCTGTGGAGATCTGTTCGTTATGACTCGGTTTTTTTTCTTCCTGGGGCTTACAACCCGGCGCTGGTTGCTTCCATGTTTCAGGGCTGCTCAGAAAAACTTCAACATGGTGAAGACACCATTCCTGTGTTGGACTTGATTTCTCCTGACCTCCATACTATGCCCAAACGCAAGTAAAGCCTCTCCTGCGTCATGTTTTCTCACCTTATTGTGCGCGCGTCCGATTGACGGAGTGGTTGGAGCGCTGGTCTCTCGCGGTAAAGGCGCCTGGTGCGGAGTCACGGTACCGACACGCTCCAGTCTACCCAGCTGTAAATGGGGTACCAGACTCTTTGAGTTATGGAAGAAAAAGGCAGCGAGGAATGGAACTGGTTACCCCCACCTCGCGGTGCTCGAGAAAGGTAGTCCCATGGGCCATAGCAGGTACTGCCGTATGTCGCAAGAGGTTCAGATGTTAAAGAAAATAAGAAGATATCCTGGACATAAAGGTGTATCAGATGATACCAGGATAGTGCCAGCTAAGAGTCTGGTCTTATCAGTAATACCCCCTTCTCTGAAAAAAAGTAAGGGTGTATAGACAACAAAGGTAGGGTCAAGCTGTGTAAGTTCCCAGAGAAGATGGTGATGTAGTACTCTGAGTCCCTAGCTGCTACTTCTCCTAATCCACCTCTGTGATTATGGTAGATAATATTGCTTCTGACTCTGCTAGGGGAAATTATTTAATAAAATTTACCAACATTGAATAAAAACTTAACTTAAAGAATTTAAGTAAGGCTGCTGGTAAATATTTACAATTTATTTATACAAGTAATCTTTTCTGTTTGAAAAGTTTTTTTTAAATCAAATATTTTACAAAAGTAAATAAATAAGAACAGTTCAACAAATGTATTTCACTTGTGTTAAGATGTCTATCATTTTGTAGACAGTTTAGCTTGCTTTATCTTTCACTGAAGAATTACTAGTGTTATTAGTACAATTTTATTGAAGCTCTATACTGTTCTGTTCATCACGAACTGGATGCGTTTATTTTGGGTGTGTAAGCATACGCTACATAGTTGTACTGAGAGCAACTTAACTGAGTCACTGCAGATGGCTCCCTCTGATGCTGGAGAGAATCTTCAGATGAAAACCTTCCAACTGTTACACGCGATATGGCTGGCCCTCTACATAGACTGGCACTGCATTCATTGCACTTTCAGTAAGAGAATCCTCTTCTTAGTTGTTGTAGGCTTTAAGTTAAAGATTAAACCTGAAACGGTCAAACGCAATCCCTGTATTTGCCTATCAATATCTCTCTATAACACAGATGGGGACGATAGACAGTTTCAGACTAGCGTGCTAGCAGATGCACAAGGTATAGTATAGTAGCAACAATAATTTTAGTTCAATGTGGTCATAATTTTCTTCTACCTTCTTAATTATCATTCGTTTCCCATGATTCGCCTCCATACAATAATTTGGTTGCGAATAAAACTACTAAGTAATAGGTCAAATTATACAGTACTTCAATCCCTTTCATCCTTCCTTATGTTCCTGGTAGGTGTCTCATTCCATTCAAGAAATACTTCTTTAAATACATTTCTAAACTCATAGACACACTTGACCATCATTCTCAATATTTTAAATATTTCCGAAGGCAGGCTTTGCCTCTTGAATTACACATGAGCCTGTAAGCTTCACCAGTACACACTGTCCATTCCTAACACATCTATACACGTCTTATCGCACAGATGGATTAATCAATAGAATTACACATAAATATATATATATATATATATATATATATATATATATATATATATATATATATATATATATAT
Organism: Oreohelix idahoensis; assembly: GCA_024509875.1. Classification (NCBI taxonomy): domain Eukaryota; kingdom Metazoa; phylum Mollusca; class Gastropoda; order Stylommatophora; family Oreohelicidae; genus Oreohelix; species Oreohelix idahoensis. Next base: position 81,926 of record JAMPIV010012464.1, read on the forward strand.
ATATATATTATATATATATAGATTCGTTCTTACCCTCAGGCACACACAGACGAGCCCTTAATGGTTGATTAAGTCTGCTAACAGGTACAGAAGGCAAACACTTGCATTACCATATGCTCCTTTTTAGCCGCTCTCTGTATTCAAATAATAGTGACTGACCCGAGTTTGTTAGGCAAGTCTATTTATAGTGTGACCTCGGACGTACGAGATGGGAACCCCGAGGAATGTAATCACGATCAGAAAATATGGGTACCTTTTTGCCTATCGTTCAATGTAGGAAAACTACTTTTTTAATTTATCTCCGTTATTCCTCGTGCGATTTTATTTCCCCAAAGCTTAAATTATACTTGGAATTAGGCTTTATATACCTATGTAATAATCTTTTAGTTTCTAAATTGCATTTTATGTTATGCATAGTTTAAACTGCTAAATTTAGACAACCTGAAGCTTCGAATGCATTCAACCCAAGATTTCTCCCGTCCTATATTAGTATTAGTAAAATTATTATTACTTACGGGTAGAGTAACATCCCTAATATTGTGTTGGTACCCTCTTTCAAGTGGTACTTCTTCCAAAATGCTGTAGTAAAATTCCGAAGTTAATCAGGTTACACAGATTGGGCCTTTCCATCTTTATTTTCCCAGCTGTAGTAAACACAAGACCAAAAAAGCGTTTTCATTGGTTAGTGTATCATATCTTTCTACAATGTATGGCGCGCGGTATGGTCAGAATTATTTAGAATTCGTGTTGTGAGAGAGACGTCATTTCACGACAGGGAAGTGAAGTGTTAGAGACTTCACCATACTCGGTCCAGCATCGAGAGGTGGGGTGACCAGTTCCATTTCTCGCTGCCTTTTCCTGCCCTAATTCAAAGTCAGCTACCCATTTACAGCTGGGTAGACTGGAGCGTGTCGGTACTGTGATTCTAACCCGGCACCTTTCCGCGAGAGGCCAGCGCTCTAACCACCCTGTCAATCGGATGCTCAAGATGTATATAAGAGTCCAAATTCTGTCGAGACGGGGAAAAAAATTGTTATACACAGTGGAGTATTTTAGATTTGTGTGTGTGTGGGAAAGGGGGGGAGGGGGTTGCGGGGGAAGGAGCATTACGTCTAACATGTGGAACATAACTTACCACTGTTCTGTGCCCTATAGTTGGTAACTTCCGGCAACAATGAATGCAAGCACTTATAGGACTTTCGGAAGTCGAAGTTATGGAAGTTCAGAATTCTATGTATATCCTGGTCCTGGAACTGTTGATGATCAGTTAGGATTTGTGAATATTTGATCGTATCCGGTTAACGATGACATAATAACTTTTATTATTTACATCTTTGTTACATAATTTTTTAAAAATGTACTTAACACAGCTGAACTCGTTTATACAAGAAGGTAATATTTAGAAATTTTTATTTATTAAAATATATTAACATAGCATAAGTAGTAAACCAACGGGCTGATCACCCGTTTGCCAGACACTTCGATTACGGAAATAGCGGCAGGTGGGTTGATTTGCCATTGCCCTAAAGACGCCACTAGGCGTGATGGGAAACAGTGGCAAAGAAAACCTATCTGCTGTTGCCCTAAGACGCCACTAGGCGTAATGGCCACTGACTGCTTTGACGGTCGGTGGCTAAGGACAGAAGAAGAAGAAGATAAGTAGTAAAAATAACGTGTAAACAAAACTCGAAAAGCGCTTGGTTCTAGAGACACATGATTATCAAAAATATGTGTGCAGAATGAAACTTTTAAAAAGTTTAATTTTAAACAAAGTTAATGTAGTACATGTATTATACCAGACAATCCTTCGCTCTGGAACCCTTACGGCAAGAGAGGTATAGAAAGACCAAAGAACACATGGAGAAGAAAGCTGGGTACAGACATGAAGGGGATGAAGAAGACACGTAAAGACCTTGACCTGATGGCACAGGACAGGCAGACGTGGCATAAGTTGTTGCAGGCCTATGCTCCTTTGGGGGTTGAAAGAAGAAAGAAGAAAAAGAATGTGATTTTTTTAAATTGAATTTGAAACAGAGTTAACTGAGTACACGTATTTCATTTCTGTTATTCGTTGTAGAGCATCATCCGATTTGCTGAGTGATTAGAGCACTTGCGTCTCGCAACGAAGGTGAAGAGGTCAAAATGCCAAGAATATAAAGTGACGACTATTTAACTGAAGATAATTAAGAATGCTCCTGTGAAAATTTCACACGTGCCAGCAGTTAAAAACAATAATTCTGAGAATGTTTTAGTTTCCGAAGCAAACGGAGAAATTCCAATACGTGCTTTCAGTTTTAGCATGCTGAACTAATTTACATTGAATACTGAGATCAAAGAAAATCAACTCCAACACAAAATCAGAATCTTCAATTCAAATGTCGAGTCAGTCCTATTGTATGGCTCTGAAACATGGAGAACAACTAAAGCAACAATTAAAAAAAAAAGCTACCGACTTTCATAAATGGCGGCTTGCGTAGAGTAGAAGGATTGAAGTGATATGACAAGATCACTAAAGTGGAACTGATGACAAGAACCTGACAAGTGTCAGTGACACAAGAGGTGAGAAGAAGACGCAGGGATGGATAGGACACACATTAAGGAAAACTATTCATGGCATTACCAGGCAATACTTGTTTTAGAATTCCCAGAGTAAGGTAAGTAGATGTAGACACAGAAACATAGGGAGAAGAGAACTGAAAGACAGACATAATTGGCATGAAGAAACCATAGAAAAACCTTGAGCTGATGGCACAGGACAGGAAGACTTGGTATATGTTTGTTGAAGGCCTATGCGACTTGGGGATCTGAAGGGTGATAATGATGATGTTGTTGACTAATCTAGCAGTATGACTAATCTAGCAGTATGACTAATCTAGCAGTATGACTAATCTAGCAGTATGACTAATCTAGCAGTATGACCGACCAACATAAGCTATTAGTAGAAAAAAAACTTAAACAATTAATAGTCCTTAATTTATACATACAAGACGGATAAACGGACATTCTACACGATATGGAAGAAGATATGTCAATTAAAACAATGTAGTAAGATGATCAACCAGCTCAACTGATAAGAGCCAGACCTACCTCCGGGTAATCGTTCATCAGGACCTCTGTAGCTTCCTCTATGGTATAGCCAGCACCAGCATGAGTGTCACATGAACTGCTCATCCTGACTTTGTAGGTTGGCACAACGTAAATAGAAAGCGCAGTAAGTTAGTATCTTGTTGAGTCTACTCCCACATAAAAAGCACACACGAGGTTTTACATATTCTGCAGGGAAATATGAGCAGTTGAATGAATGCATGTTATTGTGGAGTTAATAAAGCTGATTAAACACAGAAAAAAAAACTGATCTACATGTACTTCGCCCTCAATTAAAGCTGCGCAAGGCAGCTAATATTAGGTTGTGAATGCTGCTGGCCAACCTCATCGTGTAAAACAAAACTGCTACAGAAAATATCATTGGAAGAGCATGTGAATGCGTGGTGCCGGCCTCTTGCAAGAGGACTACCTGCTGAGGTGATCCCATGGTCCAGTAGGAGCGGAAGATAGTCATGATGATGAAACCAATAATCTCGGTGTCATTAACACACAACATGGGTTATTTCAATAAATAAATAAATATAGGTAACTAATATGAACTCAATGAACAGACAGGAGAACACCAGACAACAGTACCAAAATATAGGTCATAGGCTTAGCAAGGACCATCCAAACAGCGTCATCGCCTTGCTGTGAAAGTAAAACGTGAAAGAACGGACAACCAATTTAGCACCCCAAAATATGACCTATATTTATTTATGTATTTCTCACAGGGCTCAGATTTCCTTCATTATTTATTTCAATACCAAGAACTGGCATTTTGAATTTCAAGTGCAGCTGCAATTTTTTAAGGTTTCATTGAACAAATCATCGTCGCTTTGGAGGTTATGCGTGTGATCTGAACTTTAAAATTTATTCCGATAAATCGCAACCCCAACACACAGCACACTTCTGTTGACTTTCTCCCCCTAAATGCAGGTGTGTCCTTCCTTCTCTTGTTATAAGCGCCGCTTTACAAAGCTATCACACTCATTCGGGATTGCCCCACAATAGCCAGGTAGCTGGACTCGATCGCGAGCGCAGCAGTGATAGCTATCACAACCCATAATAGCATGTCAACCTTATGGTATCGGGTCTGAAAGAGGGAACAGAGAATTGTAACACTTCAACATAATATGCAAAGCGTAAGAGGCGACTAATGAAAGTCTGATATGCGACTGTGGAACATTTAAGTCGGAAAAAGGAACTTCAATAAAACAACATAGACAAGTGAACTAAAGAAAGTATCCAAGACAAAAGAATATCGGGTAAGGAGACGCACGATACAACACACACAAAAGTGAAAGGTGTTGCTGACTAACCTTTCTTCTTCTGGGAAAATCTCCAGAATTCACACATGGAATGTTCATACAATAAACGAACAAGAGAAAACTGCACATGTGGCAGCAGAAAAAGATATAAGAAGATTGATTTCGAATTCAACCAATAGACATTTAATTCAGTGCACTCTGACGAAACAGTCTGACGATCTTGATGCTGCCCACGAACTCGCTCTTCTGTTCCATACATGTAGTCAGATGCAAGACATAATGAATATACTTGGTAAGAGGTCACATACAGTAAGTCTGAAAATACATAGATAGAAGACACAGACAATGAAAATAAATGCAGGACACAATAACAATATTGCACTGGAAGAAACACCTCTACAAGATGTGGAATGATAAATATACTTTGGCAGCAATATAGACACAGGTGGAGGGACTGACAATTGCATCAAAAAAAGAATGCAAAAAGCAAGAGGAACTAAATTAAGAGATATATGAAGATCAAGAGAAATCAAGTCCAGCATAAAAATCACAATCTTCAAATCAAATTTCAAATCAGCCCTATTGTATGACTCCGAAACTTGGAGAACAACAAAAACAAGAACCAAAAAGCTACATCAATGGATGCTTGCGGAGAATATTATAAGGATATATGTCTTATGACAAGTTCACTCATGTGGAACTGATTACAAGAACCAGACAAGTGCGAGTGAACAAGAGATTGAAGACGATGCTGGCGATGGATAGGACACACACTGAGGAAATGCAGATAGCATTACAGGACAGTACTTGTTCTGTAATCCCCGTGCTAAGAGAGGCAGAGAGATACTAATGAACATATGAAAAGTGAACACGAGGGACATGAAAGGAATGAGAAAGGCACGGAAAGACTGTAGTAAAGTAACTCCGTGTAACACCCCGCTCAAATTTCCCCGACTCAAAATCTAGTAACGTAAATTCACAACCTATAAACCACTACTACTATATTTGAAAAATTGCCAAGGGCAAGGTCAAACTTACCGCTAAAAATTTGACAAAATAATTTGAATTTTCCACTGTTACAGTTAAAATTCTATAAATAAATTCCATGTTTGACCTTGGGTCTCAAGGCCATCGCAAAATCAAACCGCTAACATTTAAAATAAAGAATTTGAATTTTCTAACGCCAAACGTAAAAATACCACCCCCCCTTCCCCCAAAACACACGCACACGCTCGACCCTTCCCAATATTTATGACGAAAGCCGGAAAGTTTGGCCACGAACCAACTTGTTACCGCGTTGTAATAGAGAAGGGGATTACAATGGAAGTCAAACCTAACTTGTGCGTTTAAAAAGAAACTTAGATAATTTATTTCGTTATAAATAACAGGGTTGTCTTGAAGGGTAGCGGTAATATTAGTTAATATATATCATAAAAGTTTCCCTTATAATAAATTATCTGGCTTCAGAAAATTATTTTATTAATATTTTAGTTCAGTGAACGGAGCACTATATATTAGAAAAAAATTACAAAGATGAAAACGGTGAAAAATGGGTAAAGGAAACCTATATAGGAAGATAGAGGACAGTTGTCCCTTTAATAATCACTTTTAATATTTAAAATTGACCCATTAATAACCAAGATATTGTATAAATAAAAATTGAGACAGACGAACAAACCCACTTGTAAACTGCTCAATTTGGTTGCGTGCGAAAGTTAGAAATTTCTTGTCACGCGTTTTGATTGGTTAAGGTGAAGAGTAGCTTGGGACAATAAAATTAACATTTCGCTGGCAACAACCGCAATTTGAAATTAAAACTATCTAAAGCTGACATCGGAGGGAAAGTCTATGTTACCAAAGCTTTCACCATCTGGACAATAAAGGCAGTGGAAGAACCCATTAACTGCCAAAGTCAAGCTTATGATATGTGATATTCTTGTTTGAGGGTAAGGCGCAATAAGTAATTGTATTGCTTTAATTAACATGCAGGCCACAATTGTGTTACGATAGCCAAAATAGGAATGTAGTCTTCCGGAGTGAAAGAAAGGCATAAAATATTTGTTAGTGGCTTACAAATTTTGCGCATGCCAATGCAGTAACCCAGAAGGGATACTGGCTTTCGCAGTGCCATAAATGTTAACTATTATGTAAAATCATGTAGAGAATGTTAGAAAGAATTTATCCACAGGTTGCAGTGCTAGATTAAGCACACCCTATCTATTATATGAACGACAAGCCCTGTATAGGATGTTGTAAAGAGATATTAAGGGATCACAAGCCATGTACTGTACACCCCTATCTATTGTATGGAAGAGACTTCTTGGAGGAGGAAACAAGAGATATGTACTATCACTGAAGAAGAATGTTTACACAGCAGTGGTGTTAAACAATGGCAGATACAGATTGGTGCAATGATCAGCACACATAACTGATCAGGGTGAGTTGTCACTGTGTTTGTGTGTGGAAGTAAATATTAGATGAGATCTATATCGGGAGGGCATTTTCCTCTTATTACAGGTTATATACCAGTATACCTAGTGGTGGCAGGAAACCTGGTGAGGGAAGAGAGTTTGGGAGGAACGCTCAGCCTTGTTGCCGCAGCTACCCCATGTCTTCAGCTCAAAAGCCAGTTAATGCATATAAGAACTCAAGGGCCAACAGTTGTCACCAGTTTCTAAGATAAGTCCGTTAAACCGGCACTGATAGTGTTACATCAATAATTCCACTACAACCATAATAATAATAATAAGAAAGAATAAACTCACTTGATGTGATGAAGATGACAATCTGTTCAACCTAATAACAGTGATACGTACAAGCAGATAGACAGACCAGAGGATGAAATTCGTACACTGATCTTTATTACTAGAACCCAGATATTTGGACAGAGTTCCAGTTATTTATTTTAAATAATGTATATAAACAAATTTATTGAGTTTGACCATCCCTGTCCCAGAAAAAATTGAGGTACAGGGACATTAAATTGTAAGATACTTACCTAAATTTTAACCAAAGTCTTACTCACTTTAATATTATTGAGTTACAGTTCTGTTTACATGTCATTTCGTCATTTTATTAAATACATTACCCTAGACACACTCAGCCACACAACATCACAGAGCCTATTTCACACAGATTGAGATCTGAGAGGTGGCGGATAGGGACTCTGAGAATCATCATCATCAACAATTAGACTCAGGGAACTTACACAGCTTGACCTCAATCTGTTTACCCCTAATTTATAACACCAGTAACCTCATCCACCACAAAGACCTTCAGCTGATAGCAAGACTTGGCATCATGTCGTTGATGGCCTGTGTTTCTCTGTGAGCTAAAGGGATGATGATGATAAATCTGGTTATTATCGCACTGGCCACAGCAGATTGAGATACCATCTATTCAACAAGCTAAAGAAAGGAACTACCGATCAGTGTAACTGTGGCACTGATAAAATGACTGCTGAACATCTGCTTCAAAGTTGCCCCTTATATGTGGTGCAGAGAAAGTGCATATGGCCGACGCCATTTCCTTTCGTGGAATAGTTTTACGAGGATTCAAATAGCCTCAAACTGAATACTGCCTTCTTTGCGAACATTCAAGTGGACGTCTGAGAGTGTACGAAGATGAATACTTACAAGCCACGTAAATACAAGATGTTGTTGAATATGAAATAACTGTAGAGTGCGTCTTTGTTGTTTATCTCGTGCTTAATGGTGCGAGGTATTACTTTTGCATTTTGCGATTGCCCTATCAGTGCGCAAGTCAGCAGACAATCTCATCAACTAACATAATTACCGAGGTATGTTACGTCGGTCGGTCTCACTCAAAATAGTAACTCGCGCCAGAAAAAAAAGTGTGCAACGCACGGTGTGCAACTTGCACGGCGTAGGTGTTATATAAAACAAATGCTTTGGTTTTATTTTTATTTTTTATATTCTTTCACGAAATTAGTAGCGCTCCACGAAGAAAAAGTGCGTAAAAATCGGTGTGCATGAGCCAATAACATACCAAAGTGAAATGTATTTTCGGACACGGCCAGCTCTAGGTTGTCCTCACCCGATGTACAAATCATGAAAACTTGAAAGTTTTTGTTGAAACCACTTATTATCAGGGAACACTCTTTGAAAACAATCCACGCACTTTTACACGAAATGTTGTCATCAAAGAACTTTTAAATTGAATCTAATCTAAAATAATATGATTCTCGCCGTGTACGTTGGTCACAGCTGAGGAATGCAACCGTGTTGAAAAATTGTATTGTCCATTATATATACTCTTCCGAAAAAAGTTACAATCAACAAAGAAAATCTTTCAAATGACGGTGTTCATGAACAGTTTGATAACACTGTATAATAGACAGAAACCAAAAACACTCTAAGAATGTATTCTATCTGCTCATCTGGGAACGGAAACAGCACACTATAATTAAAAACCTGTCAAGTTTAACGGGTTATTGCTAGTAAGAAAATAAATCAGATGTGCTGATAGTTCCACGGTTGTGATCTTGTCAGTTAATTTGTAGCCTATTGTGCGCAAAGTCTGTTACTTAGTAGTAGGTGTTTTATGTTGTTCTTCATGTTTCAGAGCCAAGCAATAGGACTGTGTTACTGTTGTTTTGGGTCATCCCTTCTATTACAGGCCACACAGGCCATCACTTCTGTTGCATGACTCTTTTGGCTGCCACTTCTGTTGGTGTATGTGTGGGGGTTGTATGAAAGAGATAGTGATACTGTCTCTCACAGCTGACAATGTTGACGTCAGCAATGTCGGGCTTACTAGTAGTGGCCGACAGTGTTTAATATGTGAGCGAATGTCATGAGTTCTTTAGGTTTGTAAACGTCTGATGTAAACCCACACAACAGTAACGTTAGGTCAGGAAACAGACCAACGGGTAAGACGAATTAGTTTTCAACTTATACACAGTTTATTTACGACAGTAACGTCGACATCATGGGCAACAGATCACAGCAAATCACAAGGTATGATAGTAGGTATAATCCATAGATAAACTGAGTGCAACACCAGCAACTCATCATAAATCGACATAGCATACAATCCGTCAGAATGTTGAGTGCATCACCAGCAACTCATCATAAATGGTAATCATATATAATCCGTCAGAAAGTTGAGTGCATCACCAGCAACTCATCATACATGGTAATAATATATAATCCGTCAGAAATTGGTTGCATTAACAGCAATTCATTATAAATGGTAATAGCCGGTATAATCCATGGCATTAATAATATATTGAATCTCTTCCCTTCAAAAAACACTCTGGACACTAGCGAGACTATCCAAACCGTCTCGAAACTCTGCCAGATACCTAATGGCCGAGATTATTGTTTCTCAATACAACTCAGTACATCTTCACTCAAGCGCGAACTAACAGCTTGAGATGTGAGCTCAGCTCACCCGTATCTCTCCTCCAACTACTCAGAACATTTGAACACTTTCTTTATGTTTAAAAAAAAACTAACACATACTCAGTTGAGCTATGTTCAAGCACCCAAATAAAAAAATCATCTCATAATTTTAAACGTGCTTACTAGCGTGTCTATAAAAAATCAGACCCGTACATAAAAATCCCAAACACTTAACTCCCACTCAGAAACATGACTTAACAGACTGCTTTGACATTTGAGATGAAGATGTTCACGCTGGACTTAATTTCTGTCGATTTCCATACAAATAGTGAAACAGATGAGAAGATAACATGAAATATCAGTGTCGTTGGTTGATGCGGCTGTATGTTGAAATGATGACAGGGTGGTGGATTAACGCGACTGTTGTTGATACATATAAGTATCAGATTTAGTTGTAGGATAGGTGTAACTGTTCACATGTCTGAGTTGTATTTAAGCTTAAGACTAGTGAGTCTGCGAATATTTTCAGTGCGTGGTGTTTTGAATTTGAGAGAGATTCTATATACTCGTAGTTCGTGAAAGGTAAACACGTTCGGAAGAACTGAAAGTATAGTCTATTGTGGATGTTCGGGGCAGACTGTAATTGGAACATGAACAGGCACATTGTGTTTATAACTCGAAGATTGCAAACCACTGTATGGAACCTGGAGGAAAACTTACATTGATTTGTGGCAATTTTCTGCTAGATTTTTTTCCCATCTGTACACGATGGTGAAAAGCTTATGTTGCACTATGGTTTGGTTGATTATAAACCTGTTATTGTTAACTGTTAATCAGAATCGACCCCACTGCACTTCGGGCAAACCCATAGGTGCTCAGTCTCCCTCAGCAAATGTCGAAGAGTATGAATGCTAATTGTGCCTGAAGCACGCTGGTTGTACATGCGACGGACGCATCCTCTCTCACGTCCATTTCTGCTAGTCCCACGTTTGACGCCAAACTCCAACAGTCTCAGCCTTACCAGCCATTGCGGGAATTACTGGTGCCTAGCATTGAAGGCAAACGTGCAAGGGGAAGACAGCGCTATAAGTGGGAAGACAACATCAAGAGATGGACAGGAAAGAGTCTATCAGAGTGCACCATCAAGACAAGAGACAGAAGACGTTGGAGATATATTACAGCCAACCTTCGTTGTGGAGATGGCAACTGATGATGATGATGAGCATTGCTAGCGGTCTACAGCAAAACGCGATACCGGCGGACATTCAAATATAACGGTGTTAGATACCATGCATTCCACCTAACTCGAACCCGCTACGTCAATTTTGGCTTAACTCGAAGCTATTTTGTCGGTCCCGGCCAACTGTCGTCTTTGGTTTTATCAAAATTCTCCGGTTAGGTTGATCTGTTAACTAGAAGAGGTGGATAAGTCATGGAAATTTTGCCGCCCCTACTAAATTTGGACTCCATTAAAGCAGAAACTCGGTCTTCACGCCTCTTCGTGTAATACGCATGGCCACACGTAATAATGCAACACTGCAGATTTTCCCACATTATAGAATGGGTATAATTCAGTAAAATTTCATGTATGAGAGGAGTACGCCAGTAAGACTAAATTCGAAGCAGTACGCCAGTAAGACTAAGACTAATTTCGAAGGAGTACGCAATTATTTAAGTTTGGTAAACACTGCAGAACATGATTTCTTCATCTTTTCCCTTGATGCTACCTATAGATGCATGTAGCCTTTACTGCAGCCAGCCCCCTTGCATCAAAACATTCACGAGCTCCTGCAGCAGTGAGTTCAGCAGCAATTAGTTTTCCATAATGAGAATGCCGGTCCCATGTACTTGACATACATTCAAAATGAGTACTTAACCTGCAGTTGATCTGAAGCACTTAACACATATCTGAAATGAGTACTTAATTTGCATTTAAAATGAGTCAAATAATATCCAACTTCAGCACAATTTATAATTACAGTATTATATATTTACAACATTAAGGGTAACAAAGATGTTGAGTTAATTAATTATGTACGTCAAAGAAATTGTTTCTCTCTTACGAATATGTTGCATGAGTGAATTGTGAAAGGACGCAAAGCTAGCCCCAACTCCTAACTCCCTTAAAAATGCATTGTAGGCAGTGGTAATTTTTCACGAAATTTTTCGTAACTATGAAAACCAGGACCCGGAAAGGACCCCTGACTTATAATTAACTCAATAACTTTCTGTAACTTTCTTAGCTATAAGTGTAGAAAATATTCATAAGACAAAATAGAAGCGTGGCACGAAATCATTGAAATATAAGCTTAGAGTTTAATGAAGGAAGAGTTGAGTTTATTCACTTTTTATCATTTAGAGAAACAATCAACCCCACATTTACCAGCTTGTTTTGATATGGTGATTCAGGCTGGCATTAAGATATCTTCGCGTATGGATGTCGTAAACCTGAAAATAGCCACTGTTTTCTTCAGGCATATTGAATATGTCCTTTTGACGTCCGAGGATTTTCAAACCAATAAAAATTAGCACAAAAAAAAATATTTTTTTTTTCCTTAACCAGCAGCACTTGGGCTTTCAGCCCTTCGGCCCAATGATATGTCATTGCGAGGCTGGGGAGCCTGTGGACTTTCCTTCCAACCCGGTCAGGAGCTTCGCTCCTTCCCATCCACAGAGGGTTTATCTCAGGAGCCGTTCAGATTATTCAGTCAAATTCCCAGTCGATGACATTTCTTCAAATGCACACGCCCGGGCTTGAACCTTGAACACCTGATCACCAGCGCAATGTGGTAACCATTACACCAGCGCGGCTCCCACGCACAAACAAATATCAGTTTTATATAGGACAAATAATCTAACAACGCGGGATGTTTAGGATATTGTTAATTCACGCACAATTATACCAGACAGCAAAAGTAGAAAAGAGAAGTAATCAGGTGGCAGAGTAATTTGTTCTAAGTAAACATCAATTGCTTCCCTTTCCTCTTCTGACAAAAATCGGCGAAAAATATATTTTTATCTAAAATACATCGACCACTAACGTTGGCTAGATTGCACTGGACCGTGCACTTTAGTTGTCAGAGATAAGAGGTTAATAACAGACTCAACCCATCTGGCACAGTCAAACAAAGAAGATAATTGTAAATAGCTTTTACTGAGGTCAAACGTATCCGTTTTCTAGGTGTAGTTACGCAACTTCTTTATCTTTGCTTCAGTCAAACAGAACAGCACAGAAGTCTAAACATTCTTGTGACTAGAATTAAAGGGCGTGTTCTTCAGTGTTTTTCTTCGTATGTGACTAAAATTAAAGGGAGTGTTCTTCAGTGTGTTCTTCATATGTGACTAGAATTAATGGGAGTGTTCTTCAGTGTGTTCTTCATATGTGACTAGAATTAAATTTAGTGGAATATTTACTCATCATCATCAGATTCCTTTTCACTCCCACCATGGATCCACCACAGCATTTGGTCCCCTTGAATGAAGCCTGCGCCAAGAATTCTCATACTCTTGCTACGGTGGTGGTTTATGTAGCAAATTGTCGCTTCGTACGACATGTCGATGGAAGCAGTAGTGCAGTATGCCTATTCTTTCTTTGCCTCATCAGAAACCCACGGGAAGTAAACGGTGAATAAACATTACACACACATAAAGGTATGTTTTCAGGCACTCGTGAATAACAAAGAAGTAGAAAACTAGACAACAAAAAAACAACAGATGTGAGTGGCTTACCAACATACCTTTATGTGTGTGTAATATTTATTTACTGTTTACAGGCCTCGGGTTTCCCTTCTTTATGTGTTTAAAATGAAGTAAACGGTGCAGTGGAATGTTTCGTGGGCCGAAATGGAAGTTAATGGAAGAAATGTGGCCTAATGGATATGAACGCAATTTCATAATCCAGATATACCAGGTTCGAAACCAGCTGCAGGCGGTTTGGTAGCAGATCGCTTTGTGTGGATTTTTAACAATGGTATAAGCGCCGTACCGTTCAGAAAGCAATGGCAAACTACTGAATGAAAAAAAAAAATGCCTAGAAAAATCACAAACAGCCAATAAAAGCTGGGGTTGATTGCCACGTCCTGTAAAGGATAAGCAACTAACTATCCCTGTAATATCGTAGGGTGGTAGTATGGTAGGGACAGGGTCTTCGCCTGGGTCAATAAGGGTTCGCTTGCTAATAATCAAGGTCCTTAACGCAACTTCAATTCAGACAGTTGTAGAACTTTTCCATGGTTCGATTCCCGGTAAGTCTATCATATTTCTTTTCTGTTGGCTGCTGTCCTCCTTTCTGTCCAACGTGTGCCTGTTAATTACCTATAGTTAAGAAAAATTATTTAGAACTTCAAAACGTAATGTTCAACCAGCAAACAAGTAACTCTTATCACATGGCGATCCATCAATATAATTCCGACAAATTCCACAGGTTATCTTAATCATCATAACTATATGAGCAACATTCGTCAGTAAGTCTTCGTCACCTACGAATTTTCACTGGAGTATCATAAGCTACTTTTATTCACGGGTCGCTTAATTGTTAATTATTTTTGTGCATTTAACTTAGTTCACCGTTTCTTTCTCTTCTGTTTTTGTTAATTTGTCCCTGACGAAGATCTCGTGAGGGTTCGTAAACATTTGTCTTTGTCCTTTGTTTCAGTAAGACTGCTTAATTCTCGATTTATTTCTCTTTCAGTTTTTGTCCATGTGTGTTTCATTTAATTTTAATGACTATCTTCATTGCACACTGATAGCTCAATCAGTGCTCCTATCTCCATCCTTGGATCACACAAGGAATATCTCAGCACAGTGCACGAACTCCGTAGCACCGGCGAGAATCCCAATGTATGTATGTAGGAATCACACGTTCTATAAATATTTTTATGGTGGGTAGGTTTCTAATTTTTTAATTTTGCCAGGGCAGCGGCCTGATAGGCCTACTCTTTACGATTTCCAACTGCCGAGGGATTTTTAACGTGCGTAACTTGCACACGGGACATCCTATTTGTTCTCCCTTATCCAGTAAGGCTAGGCGTCCGATCTCACTGCCCAGGAGATCTGAAAAAGGGGGGGGGGGGGGGGGGGGGGGAGTATGACATCATTAGGACCACTGGTTCTGAAAAAGAATTTCCATAAATTAGACTCCCTCTACTGGAAACCGAACCCGGTACCTTTAGAATTCGAAGCGGACGCCATACCTCCTGCCACTCCGAACCCCCTGTCCATTTGTCCCATTCGAAGTCCTTCTGACCGTAACGTTTCTCTTTGTCTTTTGTACCACTAAAACTGCTTAGTTCTCGATTTCTTTCTTTTCTATTTTCGTTAGTTTGTCCTCGATAAAGACCTTGCGGCCGTAACGTAGGAAATTCTATTTGCCCTTTGTCTCTCAGTAACAAACNGCACCAATTTTCATTTTATCCCCTCTGGATATAAAACGCGGCTGTTATGTGTAAATAGCGAAATAATTATGTAAAATCTTTTTCACATACGAGAACTGCTCAAAACACGTTAGAAGAAGATCAAAAGAAGCCAGATGAGACATCATAGAAAAGGACAAATAGCACCAAATGCGATAGGTAGATTGATAAACAAAGAAACCAGGAAACTGAATTAAAACATGCGAAAAGGGGAACGGTAGTCCCATAGCTAATACTGCTGTAAGGGAGTGAAGTGTTAGAGACTTCACTATATACTAGGTCCAGCTTCATGAAGTGGTGACCAGTTCATTCTTCGCGCCTTTGCCTTTCCTAACTCGAGAGCAGAGTTATGTACCCCTTTGACAGCTAGATAGACTGGAGCGTTCTAAAAACTGCCAGTCGGACGCTCATTAGCTAGACAGAGAATGGTAAAATAAAATTGTTTGGTTACCTTAGAAAGCATCCCAGTCCTAAGCTGTTACGAGGTTTTAACAAAAGAACACGTGACCTTGAGGTAATAGGTCTCCAGAATTGACGGAAAAACACAAAAACCGGAACAAACGTGTTTGACCGTGGCCTCCAATATGTTAGAAGGTCCAATACTAAGACCCCTGCAATGACGATACAATGTAAGGTATATAGAAGGTCAGCATATTGTTTCTTTGATTGTTGAATGTTATGTTAACAATTAACAGCAAATATTTTGGCAATAATAACAACATAAATTTAGTTTAAAATGTTAAAAATGCCCACCATCGGCATGAATATATGAGCGACATCTCTCACCAACTTAAAGTGCCATTTTAGAATTGTCTTTCTTTCTTCAAAACTTAATTTAGTACTCTCCGTCATTTTTCATGTATCTGGAATACTTTAAAATGTGATATTTTTTAAAGTGTGTATAACATAATTTTGAAACACCTTGTGTGTGTGTGTGTGTATATATATATATATATATATATATATATATATATATATATATATATATATAATAATAATAATAATAATAATAATAATAGCCCCTTCAGTCATAACTGACTATGGGAATGCGCCCCTGAGGTGGCAGCCCTCAGCTGCTTATTTTCCTGGTGCTCCTTTCGACGTTTTCTCCTCACCTCTGCTTCTTGTGTGAGCCTCTCTTCGCCCAATCTGAGGTGGTGCCGTAAATAGCATCGCCACTTAGTGCGATCGGCAGCTTCATCCTCCCATGTTGCTGGATCCATGTCCAGTGCCCTCATATCTCTCTTGCACACATCTTTGAACCTCAGCTGTGGTCGCCCAACTGTTCTCTTGCCATCTGCTAATTGTCCGTAGAAGATATCTTTTGGGATGCGACCATCCTTCATGCGGCGAACATGGCCAAGCCAGCGAAGTCTGCGCTGTCTAAGCAGCGTATACATACTTTGAAGGCCAGCACGTGACAACACCTCGACATTTGTCACTTTATCTTTCCACGAGATGCCGAGGATGCGGCGTAGACACCGCAAATGGAAGGTATTGAGCCTTCTTTCTTGCTTAGCATAGGTCGTCCAGGTCTCGCTGCCATATAGGAGTGTGCTGGTGACGCAGGCATTATATACCGCAGCTTTGGTCTTCGTTGTGAGTTTAGAGTTTCCCCAAACACGCGATGTGAGGCGGGCAAAGGTAGCTGCAGCTTTGCCAATGCGGCTGTCGATTTCTGTATCCAGTGAGAGTTTGTCATTGATGGTAGACCCTAGGTATGTGAAGTGGTGCACCACTGCCAATTCATAGTTATCGATAGTGATAACTGGTGCAGCACCCACATCCTGACTCAGCACATTCGTTTTCTTTAGACTTATTGTGAGGCCAAAGTCCTTGCATGCTTTAGTGAAGCGATTCATCAAGCTCTGAAGCTCCTGTTGGCTTTGAGTGACGACTGCAGCATCATCAGCGAACAACAAGTCTCTTATAGTGACCCTTCTGATTTTTGTTTTTGCCTTCAGCCTTGAAAGATTAAACAGACGGCCATCTGACCTAGTGTGAAGGCATATTCCTTCAGTTGCATCTCTGAATGCATGTTTCAAGAGTAAGGCAAAGAAGATTCCGAAGAGGGTCGGAGCCAGAACACAGCCTTGTTTAACGCCACTTCGTATATCAAAGGGCTGTGACGTGCTTCCAGCATATTGGACTGTTCCCTTCATGTCGTCATGGAATGACTTTATCATTTCCAGCATTTTAGAAGGGCAGCCTATTTTCAGGAGGATTTTAAAGAGTCCATCCCTACTAACCAGGTCGAATGCTTTTGTGAGGTCTATAAAGGCGATATATAATGGTCTTTTCTGCTCTCTTGATTTTTCCTGAAGCTGGCGGAGAGAGAAGATCATGTCTGTTGTTGATCTGCCAGCTCGGAATCCACACTGTGCCTCTGGATATATGCGCTCAGCTAACTTGTGTAGTCGCATTAAGATGACTTTGGCAAAAACCTTACCAACAATACTAAGAAGAGAGATGCCTCTGTAGTTATTGCAATCACTTCTGTCTCCTTTATTTTTATACAGTGTTACAATCTTGGCATCTCGCATGTCTTGAGGAATAGTTGTCTCTTCCCAGCACTGGCACAGCATCCTATGCAGGGGATGTAATAGCGTGCTCTTACAGCATTTGATTAAATCAGGAGGAATCCCATCACTGCCTGGTGCTTTGCCAGAGGCCAAGCTATCAATGGCCTTACTGAGTTCCTCTAATGTTGGTTCGGCATCCAGCTCCTCCATAGTTGGCAGACTATTGACAGCATCAAGGGCTGCAGGCGTAACGGTATTGTCTCTAGCGTAAAGCTCAGAGTAGTGCTCGACCCACCTCTCCATCTGCTTACCCTTATCGGTTAGCTTCTCTCCGCTGATGGTTTTTAGCGGTGCCGTCTTACTTTTATGGGGGCCAAGTGCTTTCTTTATACCGTCATACATTTGTCTAATGTTGCCTGTTTGCGCTGCGATCTGGATGCTCTCACTGAGCTGGAGCCAATAGTCATTTGCACAGTGTCGAGCAGTTTGTTGAACTTTGCTTCTCGTAGCCCTCAGGATCTGTAGGGTTCTGGCACTCGGTGAACGTTTGTATTCATTCATAGCACTGCGCTTAGCTTCAATAACAGGTGCCATCACATCTGATGAAGCGTCAAACCAGTCATTTGACTTTGCTGTTTTCTTACCAAAGGTGGCAAGTGCAGTACTTTGAATGGTGTTCCGTAGATGCTCCCAGTTCTCTGTAATAGTATCACCATGCTGAGGGCTACTGAGCACTTTCTTGAAGGTCGCAGTGAATTGAGCGATCATGAAAGGGTCTGACATCTTGCTGGTATCAATGCGTAGTTTCCCTTCATGTCTGACACGATAGAGTTTTCTTGGTTGTGCTCTGATTTTGCAGCAAACCAAGGAGTGATCTGTGTCACAGTCTGCACTATGGTACGAGCGCGTGGAGAGCACAGACCTGAGGAGTGGCCTTCTGACGAGAATCAGGTCAAGTTGGTGCCAGTGCTTGGATCGTGGGTGTCTCCATGACACCTTATGCTGGGGTTTTGTCTGAAAGTAGGTGTTGGTCACGCAGAGGTCATGGTGGACGCACAACTCTAAGAGCCGTTGTCCATTTTCATTCATCTTGCCAATACCAAACCTGCCCAGACATGAAGGCCATGAAACATTATCGGCACCCACTCTAGCGTTAAAGTCACCAAGGAGAACAAGCTGTTCTTGCCTAGGTATGCTTTTGATTACTGCTGCTAGATTCTCGTAGAACTCATCTTTAGCTTCTGAGGCAGAGTACAGAGTAGGAGCATACACACTGACAAGGGTGATGGGACCTGTGCTAGTTTGCAGGCGGAGCGTTAACAGGCGTTCTGATCCATTCTCGCCTGGTTCAACCATGTTAGTTAGCAATTTTTTGACCGCAAAACCTACTCCGTGTTCTCTAGCTTTATCAAGATCTTTCCCTTGCCAATAAAATGTGTAGTCCTTCTCGCTCACCATTCCAGAGCCCGCCAGGCGCGTTTCCTGAAGTGCAGCTATATCCACCTGAAGTCGTTTAAGCTCATCATTAATTATGGCTGTCTTCCTTACATCGTTTACATCCTGTAGGTTTTCGGATAGTCCAGTCAACATAGTCCGGACGTTCCAGCATCCCAATCTGAGAGTTTGCTTATTTCTATTGTTTCGATAATTGCTTGGTGCAAAATTTTCTGTCCACAGTTCGGGTTTGACCCTAATCCCCATGCACCCAATGGGGAAAGCAGACAGTGGCGGGACAACACCTTATTGACTGGGGGCTGCCCAGCTTGAAGCGGGCGGTAGCTGTCCAGTGAGATCCTAGAACCTCTCCCACTGTCGGAAGTAGCCCCTGGCGCCATGCCCTACGCCAATTGGGCAAAATGCTTATAACCGGTAACTGCTACTTCCCGTGTTTTGCCGACACCTATAGGGTGAAGCTGGAGTGTCCTCTCCAGGGCGCGAGCTTGGGCACAGTTATATGGAGATCAAGCTGTTGCCCATGCAGCATGTTCCCCCTCTCCACACAGCCGGTAGATCCAAAGGAACGGCAGTAGCCGATACAGTTTGGTACCAGCCATGTCGCAGGAGTTGCCAGAATAATGTCGAATCGACATCAGACTGCCTTAGGGACTCCGACTCCGGATTTATCCTCAGGGTTTACTCCCGAAGCCAATTCCACAAATGGATATTCCCGCAAGGCAGCGGTGGTTTGAATTCAGAGTTCCTTCTCTTAGGTAAGCTACCAACCATATTCCATATGCATATATATAGTGCAGTCCCCTTATATCGAACTCGTTTAAGTCGATGCTTGCTTAATGCGAAGCAGTTCTGTTGGTCCCGGCAAATTGTATTCTTTGGCTTTGTTAATAATTTCGGATCACGACGATTTCTACTAACCAGAATTTTTGAGTAACTCATTGTAGTTTGTTTTTTAGTCGAAACTCAAATCTGGGCTCGCATAAGCAGAAGCTCTGTCTTGACGTCTCCACGAAAAATGAAGTTACAAATATATCTAGCCGCGCAAAATGTTTTGGTGAACAGGCGATAACATGCTAGTGACAGTATGATGGTCTGGCGGCAGACGTCAGTGCAGTTTTCACGTGTATGTGAACAACGAGGATCGGGGAAGAAAGCATTACCACCGAAAATGTCATCACAATCAGACCGCCAACACCAGGAATGAAATAAATGTTGTTATGTCAGAGCAAATGAAAAAGAAGGAAAAGAACACAAAAACACCATTACATGGGGATCTGATATTGGGCTTTGGAAAGCCCCTGGTCTACAGCTAAATAACTCTTATTAACGACCTGCCAGTGTTCACAGGAGTTCCAAATGCTGTTATGGTCGGGAGTTGTAGTGAGGATAAGCTCTCACTGCAGATAAATGCTTCTATGACACGCGCCTCAAATAGCCTCTGACAACCAAGTCCAGCTCCCGGCCTTCACGTTTGGCTCAATTTTAGCCCGGCGGAACTGTTTCCACTGACGGGAGAAGGGGCGAAGGCGAGCGACTGGCGCCTTAAAACCAGCAGCTTCGGGCAGATAGGGCTCGTAATCCTTGTTTGGTAGGTTATCTAAGAGAAGGAACTCTGAATTCAAACTACCGCTGCCTTGCGGGAATATCCATTTATGGAACTGGCTTCGGGAGTAAACCCTGAGGATAAATCCGGAGTCGGAGTCCCTAAGGCAGTCTAATGTTGATTCGACATTATTCTGGCAACCAACTCCTGCGACGTGGATTGTACCAAACTGTATCGGCTACTGCCGTTCCTTTGGATCTACTGGCTGCGTGGAGAGGGGGAACATGCTGCATGGGCAACACTTGATCTCCATATAACTGTGCCCAAGCTCGCGCCCTGGAGAGGACATTCCAGCTTCACCCTATAGGTGTCGGCAAAACACGGGAAGTAGCAGTTACCAAGGAGCCCCAGGAATATAACCAGCCGAGGGCTGTCACCTCAGGGGCGCATTCCCATAGTCAGTTATGAGCTATTATATTATGTGTTCACAGTTCATTTTGTCCTAACCAAAGTCGAGTTCTCACTGCGACCACCTGCGAAGTGATCTTGGAGTTACAATTTTTCATTTCGTTTTTTATGTGGCATTTTAAAAGTTGTTTTGAATATACAAATCTTTTTTGATGCAAACTTTCTACTATTCATGTTATTGTCTTCTGTTCATCGCAGTGATTCAATCAATATCATCAGACCATACGCGCTTAAACACTAAAATAACGCGGATGACTGTACCCTGGGATAGTTCTTGCTTGATAAGTGCTGTCCTAGCTCACAGCCAAAGCTCTCAGGTCATCTACATACAAAAATAAAACATTCCTGTACAAGGACAAATGACCTACGTACTACGTGTCAAGTACAAGCTGGGTGATGTTAATCATAATCCGCGTGGCCAGGCACGGAAGGGCACACTCTGAGAGCACTTAACAACTCAACCACAACGTTTCCTGTCAGTCGCTCGTAACATCCCTGCATCTATTCCTGCATCTTCCTATCTATTAAATGCATTTATTCAAACGTAAGTGACCGTCTAAATTTGTCACTGTGTTACATTTTATGAGGGGTTCGTGTTAAAACAAAAATTAACGGACACTGTACTCAAGCACCAAAAGATCCTCCGGGATTGTGGTGGGTATCACTTACAGTTAGTTAATAGTTTTTCAGAACCATATACGATATAGCAGTTATGCTAATTAAGGAGCTATGCTTCCTGGAGGAGTGACGAGATTAATGACTAATTTTAGAAGCAGACTAGGACGTACACGCCCGACAGCTAAAACATTTTCGTCTTCCTCCACAAGTACCACGCCAGATGGTGTAAGTGATAACGTTTGTTCCTGTACCCAGTGCTGTTTTTAAAAATTATCTTTGCACCATTGGTAGCATGTAAAAAATCTGTCGCGAGTATGGAAATAGAGAATGTCTGATTTTAGACAGAATATGAATGGACGATGTGAAAATAGAGAAAATGAAAGTCACTGTTATATGCTGATTTCTTTGTGGTTGATTGAGTGCGTGCGTGTTGGAACAATCACTCACAACACAGGTACGCACGTAGAAGTCATAGATGGTTATAACGGCAGGTGTACTGTTAATGAACGTTTAATACACCACAACACGCCACGTTAACACAGAATACACAGTTATAGTCAACTACAAGTTATAGCAATACAATAATAAAGTACTTCTCACATCTCAGAATCATGCAGATACTACAATATCCATGACCTCTTTAAAGATACTCCTCAACTCAGCGCTATTCACCTGTCCTCACATTAGCGCTATAATATTCTAATCATGGATCCGTAAATATGGCCTCCTCACAGATAGCAAACGGACCACATCATCGCCGTGCTACTGCATAAATATTGTATCCTCCAGATACTCCTCCTGCGCTATAAGATATAATAATGGATCCGTAAATATGGCCTCCTCACAGATAGCAAACGGACCACATCATCGCCGTGCTACTGCATAAATATGGTATCCTCCAGATACTCCTCCTGCGCTATAATATATAATAATGGATCCGTAAATATGGCCTCCTGACAGATAGCAAACGGCTCGCATCATCGCCGTGCTACTGCATAGCTATGGTATCCTCCAGATACTCCTCCTGCGCTATAATATATAATAATGGATCCGTAAATATGGCCTCCTCACAGATAGCAAACGGCTCACATCATCGCCGTGCTACTGCATAAATATGGTATCCTCCAGATACTCCTCACATAAGCGCTATCCTAATAATGATGAGTCCTACCAGCAATTTCTCACACGACTCCATCCCCAGCAGTCTGCAATAATCTCGCCTTTACTCATTTTTAGCGCTATTATATGACATGTGTAAGTTAATGGATCCTTATCAAAATATTCACAATACTGCTCACCCAGCAGTTTGCAATAATATCACTTATCAACATGTCTTCACATAACACAATTATCCTCTACCAGGAAATAATGGCCTTACACAAATCATGGCCTCTTATATTCAGCACTGTACAGGCTTACCATCAAGAACACACACTATCGGGCGACCTCTCCAGATCGATGCCCAAAACTCACTGCCCACGGGAATACACATCCTCCCCCTAAAACAGCTACGAGACCCGGCTGTTAAAAAACACCGTTCAGTCTCACTACTTGCACGGGCTAGCCACAAATAGCTAAACACCCGTAGCTCAAAACAGTTCGGAGTGAATAAACCTCCACAATTGAACTGACTAGCGTTCACACGCTTTGTAACCTTACTTCTACTATTACAATTTAACATAACATTAAAGACAATCACGTCTTCAAGCAATGACAACCCATAATCTAATCTGCTCACCTAATATTTTCCAGATCACGTCCCCTTCCATTAAAATTACTGGTAACAGTCACTAATGAAAATATAGAGAGAAATAGGACGTCTGGAGAGAAGAGAGATATAATCATATATCTCGGACTCTGTTTAAGATGTCTTACCCTCGTCCGTCCTCCAATGCTAAATAGAATAATCTACTACAGTACGGAATACAACAATTCAACACCATCTCAACAATATACAAGGAAAGCAGCAAGTCATGCTTGGGATTCCAGGAAAGAAAGAGCCAAGACTGGATAACACCAGAAACGATAAATACCATAGCGAAGAGAAAGGAAATGAATAGAAAGAAAACAGAAGCGAAGTCTCCCAGGTTAAAGGCAATATATAGTGAACAGTACAGTCAGCTGGACAATGAAGTTAAACGTCAAACCCGTGCAAACAAAAGGACATTTCTAGATGACCTTGCAAGACAGGCGGAAGAGGCAGCACTGAGAAATGAACAAAGCACAGTATACAAAATAACTAAAATCATCAGTGGAAAACGAGCAAACAATATTACATTAGTAAGAGATAAGCACGGAAATCTCATCACGACAGTAGAGGGACAGGAAACAAGATGGGCAGAGCCTTTCAGAGAAACTCTGAATAAGGAACCACCAGAGACACAATTGAATGTTCCTGAGGCTGAAAATGATCTAGATGTCAATACAGACATCCCACTCAAAGAAGAAATCATCACAGCAATCAAAGGGTTAAAGAATGGAAAAGCTCCTGGTGATGATATCTTAAATGCAGAGCTATTTAAGACAGACCCAGAGCTAGCAGCAGAACTATTAGAATCACTATTTGCACAAGTCTGGAAAACAGGGACAACACCAACAGAGTGGAGAAAAGGAATAATTGTCAAATTGCCCAAGAAGGGAGATCTTGTAGACTGCAATAATTGGAGAGGAATAACTCTTCTCTCAGTTCCCAGCAAAATACTAGGCAGGATAATTATACAGAGAATCTCAAAAGCAGTAGACTACAAACTGAGGAAAGAACAAGCAGGATTTAGAAAGAACAGAAGATGTGTAAACCATATATTTACCCTCAGGAACATTATAGAGCAGTGCTCAGAATGGCAAAGACAGCTGTACATTAATTTCGTTGATTTTGAAAAGGCTTTTGAAAGTATACATGGGGACAGTTTATGGAAAATACTGAGGGCCTATGGAATTCCAAGCTGCATAGTGTCAATCATAAAAAGCCTTTATGCCAACTTTACATGTAGCATTGGGCAGAGCAACCTAACCTTTGAAGTGAAGACAGGAGTACGACAGGGATGCCCCTTAGCAACCACGCAGTCCACAGAGGAATGAGGATGGACTACACTATATTCCTACATATGTAGAATCTGGAAATAATGCAGAAGACATTAGCACACTGCTAGCACATTCACATCAACACATCCAGGAAAAAACGAATAGACTTAATAAGTATAGCCAGCAGGTGGGCTTGAACATCGGAACTTTAAAGAAACAGAGGTCATGACGCACCATGTGAGCCAACCCTGAGCCCAATAGCTAAAGTAACACACTGGAACAGCAAAGATGCCTTCACATATCCTAGATGCATAGTAACACCAGACGGCGGAGAAGCAAAGACAAATAACAGAATGAACAAAGCACGAACAGCCTTTTTTAGTCCTAAACAACATCTGAAGTCCTCTC
>JAMPIV010012465.1:0-304428 GCA_024509875.1 Oreohelix idahoensis
AGCGGAATTTGCTAGACTGTTGGAGTCTTTTTTATCATTATTCTGATTATCGGTGTCGTGGAACTCCTGTTGTGCAGAGTTAGCCTGGTAATAAGATTTACCATGTCTTTTGTGTTGTGATCTACCTCGGTTATAATTGTCTCTATAATTATTATTGCCTCTGTTATAACCCCTATTTGGGTTTGAATCATAACATTCATGATCATAATCATCATGCTCATTATATTGAGTATCCCTGTAATATTGTTTCTTTTGTCTCCATGAAGCACTTGGGTAGTTCCTATAGCTACTCCCTTTCCGAGAATTTCTAACATTATGGGTACCCCTCGCGTGTCGAGGACTATCAGCCCGATTCCAGTTCTTCAAAGAAGAACTCTGATTTGAGCGGTTATCTTGGTTTTGATACTTATTCCAATTAACCTTTTTATCAAATTTATTTTTAGCTCCTTGGAATTTGTGTGAGTAATTCTGATTATATTCTGTTGCCGAAGCAACTGGCATACTCTCTTTAATGTTAGAGTTACTAAGAATCATGTCAGGGTGTGCCGTGGCATACTGGTCACAATATTCTTCCATTTGCTTTATTGTACCAGGTTTACGCTCATGTAAGAACTCTAGGAATGATTTATTTACAGAGACCTTGTCTCTTAGCAATAAATCCGTAAGACCATCAAATGTTTTTTCTGTTTTGGATAATTCAATCCATCGTGAAAGTGTAATTCGTGCTTTTGAGATGAAATCTGAGAATTCTACACCTACCTCAGGTCTCATTATTTTAAACAAAAGACGATAACCTTCTTCAGACAGCTGATATCTCTTTATCAAAGCTGCCCTAACAGCATCATAATTATCTTTGTCGGCCTCTTCAACAAAATATAACTTACTTAGGGACTCCCCTTTTAGATTTTCAGACAACTGATTCACATACTGTGATTTGTCAACATTATGAGATCGACAAGCCCGTTCAAATCTAGAAAGCCAAAATGTTATGTCATCACTGGTAGGGTTAAACGCTGGTACTTTGACCTTGTACACAAAGGGTTTACCATTACCACCAGATGCCTGATTAACATTACTCATACATGTCAATTTTAATTTCTCTAATTCAAACTCATGTTCTCTTATTGCTTTTCTCTCTTCAGCTTCTCTATCTAATCTTCTCTGTTCTGCAGCAGCTTCTAATTTCTTCTGTTCTGCAGCAGCTTCTAATTTCTTCTGTTCTGCAGCAACTTCTAATTTCTTCTGTTCTGCAGCAAATTCTAATTTTTTTTTGTTCAGCTGCAGCTTCTAATTTCTTCTGTTCTGCAGCAGCAGCAACTTCTAGTTTTTTCTGTTCTGCATCAGCTTCTAATTTCTTCTGTTCTGCCTCAAATCTCCTTTCCTCCACTTGCATCTGCAATTTCTTAAGTTCAGCAGCAGTATCAGCTTCTTTTTCTAATCTTTTTTCTTCAGCTAGAGCTTTCCTTTCTTCTGCAGCAGCTTTTTTTTTCTTCTATTTGAAGTTTTCTCTCCTCAGCCGCAGCTTTTTTTTCCTCAGCAGCAGCTTTTCTTTCTTCAACAGCAGCAGCAGTTTTTTTCTCTTCTGCAGCTAATGCTTTGTCATATTGAGCAACAGCCCATTGTTCTAAGTCTTTTCCAGTCTTATCAAGAGATTTTCCTTGTGCAATAAAATAATCTAATGTAGACATATTGTCTTCTTAAATCAGAAACCTGAAAAAGTAAATAAATTACCCTATTTCATTTTAATGGGAGACAAGTCTATACCATAGACTTAGTCTTAGTCCAAACTTGTATGGTTTATAATAACCAATGATAACTTGAGTACCTGTGGACAACAATAACTGTATCTCAAATACTGTGGGAGACAAGCCTTACAAAGGTCTTGTATACCTCAATGTAATCAAAGATCACTTGAGTACCTGTGGAAAAAAAAATATTTCCCTTTACCAATCACTTTGGGAGACAAGCCTTACAAAGGTCTTGTACATTTTGTTTTATAACAATAACAATCATAAAGTACTGATCTGTACTATACTATCAGTGTATACCACTATACGTCATATGTCAACTAAAGACATCACAAAGGACAAACAAGAAAAGACAATCTGAAAACATTTGCAGAGATCAAATTAAATTAAATAGGAGAAATGAAAAAAATGATCACAGAATCCGTGATGATAACTGCAATAAGATAACAAGACAAATAACGCCACCGTGTATAAACATAAGGGTGTAAAGAAATCAAAAATAGAAAAGATGAGACCTACAATTATACAAACAAATCAAACAAAACTAAGGAACACAAAATTATTAACAAAAACAACGAAGAAAACAGCACCTCATCACAACTAACAGAAATAGCAGCAAATTGTTGCTAACAAATTTCCAATTAAGAAAATGTGTACCTATAGAATACTAGTACCAGACCAATGTCACTCGGCATACCTTGTACTAGTCACACAGAACATAAACTAATTTAATACATAACAAATAACATGTAAGCATAAATAGCATATAGCATACAATATAATTTATGTCATGAATGGAATGTGTTGCAGGTATAGTGTTGTAAAGCAGGCACAGTTTATTTTAATACTAATAACTTGCCACTTTATTCAGTAATAGATTTAATTTTAAACTATTACACTGTCAATTTTTCTCTGTTGAGCATATGAAGATCCAACGATGAACTATGCACTTTATGTTCAACAACACTGTGATTCTTCTGTACGTTGAGAAATGTCAACAATACTGCTCCAGATATTTTCTACACTTGATACCACTGTCCTGTGTAATACTGTCTGTACAGCGAAAAACTGTCAACAAGCGCTGACCTAGATACAGCATCCTATCGGTAATACAGGTCAAGCTGACATCGACTGTATAGCTGTCCTACTGGTGTTGATGTGGTCAAACAAATGTTCTTTCAGCTGTAAACTGTGATTCTCAACACAAAACTGCGTAAGCTGGACCCAGGAATCTGGCTCGCCACTGTAAAGTTTCTTTTCTTCTTTCCACTCTGTAAAGTGTCAGTCGGTATGCTCTGTAAGGAAGAGTGGTGTGTTGTTGAGATCAGGCATGCTCCAGTCTACCCAGCTGTAAATGGGTAACTCACCCTAGTCCTGAGTTAGGGAAGGCAAAGGCTCCAGGGGAAGCAGGCCCTAAACTTGGTCACTCCAACCGACGCAGGATGGTGTATGTATGAAGTAGAAGTGTAGAGTGTGATTACCGCGAATGGTGTACTGTTCGTGTGCTGACCAATATAACCACTCATACACATGTGTCTACAAGGCACCAATGCAGACTGCTGGAATCTTTGTTTACTCAATTTATTCAGACGTACACACTGGGACATACGAGTACATCATGGTATGTTGACATATCAATTTGTAGGTATACATAGCAGATCTGAAGTCATGACACATTCAGAAATAATGGGCAGTACATCAAAAGTTCAATGTCATGATACATTATGGCCGCATCCCCCTATCTGACTAAACGCGTCAGTGAAGGCAGATCGGTAAATAACTAAAGTTACTTGACGTCCATAGTTTGTAGTATATATTATGAAACCACGAAGGGGGGGTTTCTAGCAAGATTGAGATCTCCCTGTCACTGTCCGATAATAGGATAAATAATCTGTTCTCTTGGCAGTGATCAAAACATATGATGACCGAAATCTAACATGGCTGCCTCCCTGAGTTGTCGTTCACTCATTCATAGGAAGGAGAATATAAGCCAGAGTTAATTTATAATGGGTATATAACTGATTTCATAAATGTTTCCATACAGCTCTACGGTGATCAGGTTAATTCACGTAGCCATAACCGCTGCAGGAAAGTCTGTCATCTTCGTCGATACAAAACACGACCCTAGCGATACGAAGCACAATGTTCCATCTAGGTCGAATCGACATGAGATCATCAAAATAGGGTCTGGCAATACATGGAGTCCGAATTATACATTGTACCGTACCTTAGGAGAGTCTCTAACATAAACTATAGTAGAGATACCATCTCCTTTAGAAGAAAACCACTTCATGAATTATATTTCCTTAAGAATCTACCAGCCCTTTGAAAAGTGCGTACCCGCCATTATCACGGTACATCGGAACTCATCACGACTTGTCAAGACAACTCATACTTCCGCTAGACCGGAATAACAAGAATCTAGTCCCTCCTACCCATCCAAAATATACAATATAGGACTGATTCTACTTGTACTAATAATATGTAATACATATGAATTCAGGCCATAAACACAATAAGCAAATTAATATATTTTCTGGCCCTAAAAAATAAGTACAAACGTAAGCGCAATATCCTTGCGCCGGATCAATATCCAGAACGATTACTCCTATAATCAAAAGTGTGAATCAAACATGGATTCTCTCGCTTTTACCATAGACAGCATTTTCATACACAAATGAATGAATGTCTATACTTTTCCCATATTAAATAGCCATATCGATTTTTGTAATATGTGCGTCAAAATATGCACGCAACAATCGTCTCGTCGATTACTAACTAGTTGTAACTGAACATTGACAATGATTGATATTGGAATTACTTAGAATATATTAGTAACTGGTTATTTGTTAGTAATTAAGAAATATATAAATTACTATAATTCAATTTAATCTATTTAATTAATTATGGATCACACATATACTAACTTTCTTAGTTGTCACGTAATACCTGCATTCACGGGTCTTAGTTATGATATCTCACTGTTAAGATCACTAGTCAACCATACTAGTGTTAGAAAACATTAAGTGTGTTGATTCTTAAAGTGTTTAATTTTGCATTGCTTCATTTTTGCACATTGTATTTTCAATTTTTCTGTTTTATTGATTCTCTTGTCATTGATTATCATCAGTGTTGCTGTTCATTTTCATTGTTGAAATCATATGTTTCAAATTTTTTTTAGAAAACTTAGTTGAATTTTATTATCATCTTTTTTTTTAATGGTTTTTTCATTTTCATTTTCAACTTCTTTTACTTCGAATATTACCACATCGTTCCAAAGTAGGTCGATGGTGGATGTGTGCTTTAATGCATACTATCATTTAGTTATATTGATTTCGTTTAATATTCTTTTCTTAATATGATATAACTTTATGCATTTCATATATCTTGTTGTAGTTTTGACTCACCTCTCCCGGGTACTAAGTTCAAAAAAATTAATAGAATTAATTTTTTTAAGGGGAGGTAATAAGGGAGCTGTTACGTACATTTATTACCTAAGGGGGTAGTCTTCGGTCCTGCCAAATGTACGCACCAGTCTCAATATAGTTATATTATTTGTGCGGTCGAATGATTCGCGCACTGACGTGCACAAAGCAGTGTGAGTTGCTTTGGGACGCACGGGTAACCTAGTTGAGTAGTTTCTGACGTCATGATTTGGAGGGGCAACATGGACCTTGTTTATGTCCGTGATTGATATATTATTATTGTATTCATGGCACGTTTATGGAAGCCATTTATTCTAGTGATCTGTATTGGTCTTCAGGTCGAAACCAATAGCAGTAATGTCACGTAAGTTATCGCCCCACTTCTTAGTGTATGCTGTATTGTAAGGCCGCTCTTATACTAGTCTAGCGGGAATATGTTATTCCTAGAATGGACCTACAGAGTCGTTAGCCTTTAGGATTCGTATCGTAGAAGAAGGATTCCTACGAGTGGGAAAGAAGTTAATTTGATTGCAGTATTCATATGTGTAAACGCCTTTATTGTAATGCCAAAGTCGTGGCATGATTTTTGAGAGGTTAGTTAAAACCTAAAGATACTAACTCAGATACCTCTTCATATATGTACCAGTGAATATCTATTGAGTCTACGTTATTTGGAACTATGTCTTGGATAGAAACCGTCTCTTATTGGACGAATGCGGGAGTTCGTGGTACGGGAGTACATGCTTAAGTGGATGACCTCAAGCAAGGTCAACGGACATTCCCTTGCTTTTAAAAAAACCTAGTATGAATATTATTAGATTCTTATTACTTACGTGAGAGAGGATTTTAGATATGAATGACCAGAGATGTATCGTTTTATCGGAACTGTCACTACTATGTATAAATTGTTCATCGTACCTGTCAAGGAACATTGTACCGTCTTGTCAAACGTCTTCGTACCACGTAATAAATTATAATAACTTTACCGACGAGTTGAATATGATCATGTTGGCCTGATTTGCTTCCACTCGTTGAAGTTCTGTTGGATAGCTCTTCATCTAATTTTCATTCTACATTCGCGTCAAGATGCTAGTACACTGGTACATCTGCTACTAGCTATCATGTTAACCGAAAAGAGCGCTCAACAAGCAGCAATCATTTTAATTCAATATGATCATAATTTTCTTCTATCTTCTTAATCATCATTCGTTTCCCATGATTCGCCCCCATACAATAATTTGGTTGTGAATAAAACTACTTAGTAATAGGTCAAATTATACTGTACTACAATCCCTTTAATCTTTCGTTATGTTCCTGGTAGGTGTCTCATTCTATTCAAGAAATACTTCTTCAAATACTTTATCAAACGTTACAGTCGTACTTTGGCCATCATTCTCAATATTTTAAATATTTTCCGAAGGCGGGCTTTGCCTCTAGATTTACACATGAGCCTGTAAGTTTCATCAGCACACACTGTCCATTCCTACACATCTATCCACGTATTATCGCACAGATGGATTAATCACTATAATTACACACACACACACACACACACACACACATATATATATATATATATATATATATATATATATATATATATATATATATATATATATATATATATATATATATATATATATATATTTGTTCTTACCCTCAGGCACACACAGACAAACCCTTAATGGTTTGATTAAGGTCTGCTAACAGGTACAGAAGGCAAACACTTGCTTAAACTTATAGTGTGACCTTGGACGTACGAGATGGGCATCCCGAAGAATGAAATCACGATCAGAAAATGTGGGTACCTTTTTACCTATTGTTCAATGTAGGAAAAATACTTTTTTAATTATCTCCGTTATTCACGATGCGATTTTATTCCCCCAAAGCTTAAATTATACTTGGAATTAGGCTTTATATATGTATGTAATAATCTTTTAATTTCCAAATTGCATTTTATAGTATGCATTGTTTAAACTGCTAAATTTAGGACAACCTGAAGCTTCGAATGCATTCAACCCAAGATTTCTCCCGTCCTATATTAGTATTAGTAAAAGTTTTATTACTTACGGGTAGAGTAACATCCCTAATATTGTGTTGGTATCCTCTTTCAATAAGGAAGCTGAAATTTTTCGGTCATATAAAAAGACATAATAGTCTGGAAAAAACAGTGATGGAAGGCATGGTCCCTGGAAAAAGGGGAAGGGGTCGACCTAGACGACGGTGGACCCAGGACATCACAGAGAGTCTGAACTTGTCTTTGGCTGATGCAGGTCGACTTGCCCAGAATCGTGATGCGTTCAGAGCAGCTGTAATGGAGACAACGTTCTGGAAAGAATATGTCACATGATGATGATGATCCTCTTTCAAGTGGTACTTCTTCTAAAATGTTGTAGTAAAATTCAGAAGTTAATCAAGTTACACAGATTGAGCCTTGCCATCTTATTTCCAGCGATAGTAAACACAGGACCAAGAAAGCGTTTTCATTGGTCAGTGTACCATATCTTTCTACAAGGTATGGTGCGCGGTATGGCCAGAGAATTCGTGATGTGAGACAGGCATCATTTCACGACAGTCCCTGTTGTCTTCAGTTATGAAAACGTGTCAGTGAACATTTTTATTTAATAAATCTTTCTCATTAGCAAGAATTTTCTTAATAGCTGACATGTAGTCAAAGTTTTCGCTAATTAAAGTGTTTCTGTTACGTTAGCTCACCGAGTACCTAGCCGTAAGCACCAATTCTGTTTTACAGAGCTTGTTCGTTAACTTTTGGATCAATTTAGAAGTAGTGTACTGTACCTCTTATGATCTTGATATACTGTTTGCTGTATCCTAGTGTCCATGATCAGGGTTGTGGAGTAGGAAAAAAATGTCCGACTCCGACTCTGAAATGTTAGACGTCTGACTCGACTCCGACTCTGACTACAGTTTGTTACTAGTCACGTGGCATAAAGTTAAGAGTCGACGTTCGGACATTTTTACCCATTCCGACTCCACTAAAAACGACCGACTCCCGACTATGACTGCACAGCCCTGCCCATGACATTGAAAATACAAGATTGTGAGTACTGTGCCTTTAGTATCTACGATATTATATACATCATCATTAGTGCACATATTGTCTGTGATATTTAATATTGTAATTACCGTAGAGTACTTTCAGTGTCCATGATAGTTATGTTTTGAATTTGTTACTTTCCGTGTAGTCAAGTTCGAACTGGTCATACAAAAGTGCAAGCGAGGACTGGCAGCCTTAAAAACAATGGCTGCTGCGCGCTTGGAACAGAGACTATTGTTTCTCCTGTATCACCAGCTCGTGATTTCAGTAATCGAGTACAGGCTAGGAATACTCACGCTGTCAGTGTCACAATGTGAACGACTGAAACGCATTCAAAATGAAGTGATGCGACTAGTTTTGGGCTGTAAGCGTGATACCCCCATTGTGACAATGAGATTCATGCTCGGATTGTTGTCGATTAGATCAGATATGCGATGGCCCAGGCAAAAGCCTATATGCGGGTAACCACCGACAAAAGACACTTCTACATGAGAACGTAGCTGACATCAAAGGAGCAAGAATCAAGAGAGGGATGTCATGGATGGCACAGGCAGAGGCTACGATTGGTCAGGCGATCACGGTTGAATATGTATCCAAAGGGTAAGAGTGGAGTAAGTCAGGGGAGAACTGGAAAAACTACGAGCAGGCCATCATTATAATAATAATAATAATAATATTATTATTATTATTATTATTTGGTCATCATTAGCCTTGGCAGAGAGTGCAGATCATGGGGCAATGGAAAAGCAGAGCTGCAGATTAATCAGCTGATAAGTGATCATGCTGGGGATGATGACGCCATTGTGTACACTGATGGGTCTGTAGTGCGTGGTAAGAAATCAGGATGGGGCTTTTCTGCGAGAATAAAGGGCAGGGTCATCGCTGAACAGAGCGAAGATTACATGACACCAACCTCCAGCATGAGAATGGAGCTAGAGGCAGTTACTGCAGCACTGAGATGGCTGTCTGAAACTCCATCAACCAGGGCGGTTATATTGTCAGACTCCCAAGCCATGCTTCGGAAAGTTCAGAACGGATGGCTGCGGCAGGAATGAAAAACATCAATAGAATACTCACGTCTTCAAGAACTTGTGTGGATCTACTGTCCTGGTCACCCAGTGGTACGTGGCAATGAGAGAGCTGACAGACTGGCCTCGAGAGCACCCATAGTGGGGACGCTGCTCATGGATAAGGGAGAGTTACTAAGGGCAATTAATGATCGCCTGCTGGATAATGACACTGCAATGGATGAATCAACAAGGCTGAGACTGTTGGAGTTTGGCATCAAACGTGGGACGTTTCTGTAGAAATGGACGTGTGAGAGGATGCATCCGTCGTATGTACAAACAGTGTACTACAGGTACAATTAGCATTCATACTCTTCGACATTTGCTGAGGAAGACTGAGCACCTATGGGTTTGCCTGTATTGCAGTGAGGTAGATTATAATTAACAGTAACAATTAACTGTGACAGCGCCATCTTGTCATCGCCATTTTGTCTGTCGTTCTCTACCTTTTTACTACAACATAGCGCTTTGGCAGCCATTTTAGTGTTACTCAGTCAGGATCTAAAAATAGAACATTAGTCATATCGCTTACGGATAGCAGCCAATCAAAAGAGAGGAGCGCCGAAGCTGCCCGGCGATTGAAATCCTCTGCTACTTACACGCTAGACGCTGGGGCAAGTCGCTGTTAAAGTCTAGTTCAAGAAAATGACTAGGACTTATTAGCAATTGAGCACTGGCTGGGTGTTTTGTTTGTTTGCTTACTGGTTTAGTATTTGTTCATTAGTTTGCTTTGTGGGTTAGGGTCACTGACAGGGTTGTATGAATAAATACAGCCCCTGCTTTAGAATCAGTTTTATTGTTGATTGGGTCGGTTGCGAATGTGCAAGAAAGTGATCACATATCACAACAGCATCATCATCATCTCGCTCACTCTATCACAGTGGGCGTCGTCGGCAGGATAGGCAGACAGTGACACCGAGCCAACAGCAAACGAACAAATATTGTAAACACACAGCAGTGCATCACCCAGCAGTGCATTCTTGCAGCAAGATGACGTCGAAGAGTACACGTGTTCCGGGCAAAGGGGAGTGCGAGGATGCAGATCCAACACCAGTGATGGGTGCATCAGTAGTGCAAAGTGAGGGCCTGTAGCGAGAGGTTTGGATGTTATAAACTAAAGGTGTCCTGGACAAATAGGTGTATCAGATGATATCAGGATAGTGCCAGATAAGAGACTGGTCTTATAAGCAATACCCCCTTCTCTGAAAAGAGCAAGGGTGTATAGACATCAAAGTGGGGTCAAGCTATGTAAGTTCCCAGAGAAGATGATGATGATGATGTAGTACTCTGAGTCCCTAACTGCTACCTCTCATGAACCCACAAAGATTAATGATTAAATGTTTTGTTTTATTTGGCTAATTATCTAGGGGTAATTTAAATTATACTAAGTAGTAAATTCCAATACAGAACTTAAACTTTAATAAAATTATCAAGCAAGTCTGAATGAAATTTATTTACAATTTATTTGTCCTGAATCTCAATATCTTTTCAGATCAGGAATACTCAAAAGAACTGTAATATTATTTACAAATCAAAATAAATAAACTGGAAAGACTCTTCCATCATGAATAAAATTGATTAAAGTCCTACTAAGTTCACTGCCTGTCTATCTTAATATGTTATTCACTGTCTCTGACTTGTAGAAGTTGCACTAGTTATTAGCGTCCTTGTATTCATCCCAAAGGGTATAGTAGTTTATAAGTGTGAAAATTTGGTGAGAATCTGGATTTGCTGTGCAGTGGACCCTAAGGTTCACTTATCTGTAGATGCTGCTGATCTTCGCTCAACAAGTCAGGACCACACGACTTGCAGCTCCTGGATGAGAAATGATGGGTCTAGCTCTTAGTTTATGTAGAGCTCTCGCCACCAACAGACTTCCTCAAGAGTGAATGCAGCTAAGTGGTAATGTCGAGACAGAACCCTCAGGCAATAATACTCAAGCTGAGACTGGCCTCAATGGGAATCTAGTTCTGTTAACAAGTCAGAACGGCAAAAGACTTGATATGCACAGTCCGCTAGATTTTCCTACAGCTTGGTTTGAATTTCAAAATAGTGGTGGCTCTCCTGATTCCCCCTTTCTATATATAGAGCTACATCCAACCAATCGGAGCCCAGTCCAATTTTATTTTTAAGAATTAAAACTTTGGCGTATTTCAGCCTGCTCGTATAAAGTGATTAAGTTTTAATATTTTATATTACAGTTATTATTGGACCGATTTCTATTATTTAAAATCATAATTAAACAGCCAATTTATCTCTATCGTTCTATAGGTATATTTGTTAGCTATTTCCTTGCATTTCAATCTAGGTAATTTTAAAGTAATTAATTCGGGTATTACCCTGATATGAAAATATCACTAAAATCAATTTTTCGCTTTAATTAACTTACTTTTATGAGATCGGCCTGGTACCTATTTATTAAGTGATATATCAGGTGTTATAATAGCTATGTATTTATTTTTATTTCTAGCTGTTCTTTAAGAAATAAAATAACTCCTTCCCACTAAAAACACAGAATAGGCCCTTCCAGTCTAATCTAAAAAGTTTCTTTATAGACACTAGAAAAAGGAGCGTTCTGATTGGCTATTATATTTGGTCTATTTGTTCTAGATTTGAGCGCGGAAATTATGACCGTGTTGTTTTTACAGATTCAAATAGTGACATATCTCCCCCGTTAAAAAAGCGTGAACCACTAGTGGAGCTTTTATGTCTGTGTTCACAACCACGTCATATTAGCTAAATTTGGATTTCACTCTGCCTTAGTGATATCCTGGTTTCCTGCAGGTGGGTCAATTCAAGTAGGCACTACTCAAGAAATCTGCCTCAGACCTCTGCAATGTAGAGATAATTCCTCATGTTATGTAAATAAACAGCACAGGTGCTAATGCTTGTCAAATGCTGATTATCAATTAATGTTCACCATTAATCTTCTCCGAGTCTGTTCATGACATGTCCAGAGGTTTTAGATGTTCCTCAAGGTTGCAATATTTATGAGGAGGTAATCTATAAAATTGGTGATAGCAGAGTTATGTAAGGGACCCAGTAATTTACTCATCAGCCTGGATAAAACACCCGGAGTATGGTTCAATCCAAAAAGCAACATATGATTTCATAGTGCCCCTCCGAAATGATCACAGCCATCAATTGGTCTGAGCTCAGGCTTGAATGGAATTTGGTAAAACCCTTTACTTATATTCATGTGTGACTCTATTATCTGCCGTTCAGGTAGAGTCCATTTTCACCAGCTGTTTTTTCAGCCAAACGTCACTGGTGATAATATATAATATGGGGAAATGAGTTTCCTGCACTAAGAATCAATTCTCCCTGTAGCATTTGCTATAATATGTGATCTCAATCCAATGTCCGTACAATACTTTCCAATGGACTGTGTATAGGGCCGGCCAACTACCACTGTCACCGGTGCCCTCATAATTCGAAGTGTTAATAGCCGTATGTTGAGGGTGAGCTGAACATTAGGCCAATTGACCAAACGCCTACTCCCAACTTTTCTGGGTGAATCTTTCAGTTTCGGTTTCAATGTTGGCCGATTAATGCCATGTTAACTTGTGTATTGGAAGACTTGGTGAAAAGGGGTTTTCCTATCCACTATATCTACCTAATCATATTTATTTTCAAATTCAGGCCTATTTTTGCCACAATGTTCGTCTAGGTCCTGAGTATTATGTTTCCAACGTGTGGAATTTTCCTTGCTACACTGTGCACAAGTTTTTACGTACTGGGCAATGTCCCCAGCTACACTTGGCCAGTAATATCTCACCGATGTCCTTTGACAGATGGTACCAATCTTCTGATGTCCACCGTCTGGTACAACATGTGCTTGTTTCATAACTTTGCCCCTATAACACAATGGCAGTACTAACTGTCCATATCCGTTTTGTTTTGCTCCAGCTTTCCTGTAAAGCAAACCATTCTTCAAATAAAATTGTCCTTTCTTAGGGGTGTTATGGCTGTTTGGCAATTTGCCAAAGCAAGGTTTTAATGATTTATCTTTGGCCTGGGCCTTCCTCATCTGTTTAGGATGAATTTTAAGTGGTGGTTCCTCCACCTTCATATGGCTTGAACTGGTCTGGAGCGTTGCCATGATCACAGATTTTATTGGGTTCCCTAAGAAAACATTTCTTTTCTAACACCAGCGGGTAATTAGGATCATCACACACTGCTGCACTGATCACTCCTTCCACATAGCGAGTTTTTACATTGATTCTGGCTAAGGGAAGTGTCATGGTGGCTGTTCCTGTTAATGCCCTTGTATCTCCACTTTTCCTGTGGTATACTGGTCAGGGTGCACCAGGGTTGCACTCACAACTGAGTCATATTCCAATCCTGAATTGTAAAGGCGCTTGACTTTAGTACCATTACAGGTTACTTCTTCACAGATGGAGCGATGTTGGAGATCTACCTGACTTGCTGTCGGTTCCTTCCTGCCATTTCCCACTGTTATCATGCATGCAGCGTGATATGGGGGTACTTTCCTACCACATTCGGTTGTATGGTGGTTGCTCATTTTGCAAATTTTGCACCCCCGATCGCCCTGTCGATAGGGTCTTTTGTCCTTTACCTGAGGGTTGCTGTCCCTTTGATCATACCTAGGCCAGTCATAACTTTGTTTGAATCAAGATGGGGTATCCCTATTGTTATACTCATCTTGGTCTTGTGGGGTTCTACTACTATCTCCTTGTTTCTTTTTAACTCCAGCTACTTCTTTCTGGGTTGCTTGATATCTCTCAGCAACATTGAGAATCTCCCCCAACCTCTCTGCACCTTGTTCCATGAGAAATTTTCTCATGTCTGGAGGCATGGACTCTCTTAACTGCTCCATCATGACCATTTCTTTTAGGTCCTGGGTTTTCCCCAGAGCAGTCCATTTCTCCAAGTAGGTTTCCAATCTCGCAGAGAATTGGTGGTAAGTCTCTCCAGATAGCAGCTTGGTAGTTCTAAATTTCTTTCTATAAAATTCAGCATTCTTCTCATATCTCACTAACAAGGCTTGTTTTAAGAGTTCATAATCTTCTTGGTCTTCCCTACTTAATTTGGAGAAACCTTCATAAGAAGTTCCTCTCAGCCCCTGTGATAATTTTAGGCTTCACTTCTCCTTTTCTAGGCCATAGTTAGTAGCTAGTCTCTCATATCTATCTAAAAATGATTCAATATCATCTTCCTTCTCTACAAATGGGTCTAAGTGGAAATTCATGGCTGAATTTGAGGCACCCTGACTTACACTAGTGTCAGAGGTAGTTGGGCTGTTTCCATTTACTGCAACATGTCCTTGAAGTTCCAGCTCTTTCAGCCTCAGCTCGTGTTCCCTTTGCAATCTCTTGTCCTCTTTCTCAGCTGTAGTGGTTTTTGATGTTATTGTGTGGTTGCTATGTTACCTAGTGTACTGGATGAGATCAGCTGTGAAGGCTCCTGAAGATAAAAGTTTATCTGAGTACAGAATGTCTTTCTGCTACCACTTACGACCTCAAACAGACTTATTCTACTATTATGTATGTTAGCTACGTTTAATGTCTAGGGTAATGAACTGTGATGTGTAGGTAATTAAATTCACAGACACACACATGTAAACACTAAGTCTAATAACAATAATAAGCTCTGTGATCAAATCAACTAACACTGGCTTTAGAATTTAAATTTGACAATTTTTTTAAATTTATTTAGTCCTGAACCAAATGTCCTTCTGGTCAGGACGTATGAAACAATATGTATTTATCAATAAAAGTGCATATATATATATATATATATTGAATAATCAAAATGAAAATTGTGTACATAGATATATTGTTACATTGGTTAATATTAACACTAACTACAGTGTCTTTGGAAAACTAGCACTGGATTTCTAGTCGGGGTGGTGTCATCATTCCCGATCTCTGTTTATAATGTTCATTGTCTGTGAAATATGGAATTGAGGTGTAGTTTTTATACCCCAGGATATTATTTATTGATTTTATTGTGGACAAGTTTGATGAATCTACAGCAGGCCAGGTATTCAACTTATCTGGCCTCTGACGATGCAGTAAAGAATTCAAGTGGCCCACTCCTCACAGTAGCTGGAGTAAAATGATAGGCTTCTTAGGCATCCACTCTTGGACCTCTACAAAGCATCTGGCACTAGCGTAGTGCCAGACCAGAAACTCTGAAACCAAAATTTGTGCCATGTGTCAACACACTGCTTACTGCCCCAATTTTACACACAACAAAGCAAAGCAAAAATTACAAAGATCGGGTCAGATCTCTCTGACCAACTCAGCACATCTCACCCAGGTGGTATCAAATAGCACCAGTTTCCCATGACTGCCTTGCATCCGAAATATGTTCAATAGTCTCCTCTTCCATCCAATAAGGTGGGTGATATGTTCCCACTGATCTCAAATATAGATCTGTCTTCTATAGTCTTAGATATGTTTTCCTATATTATTTGTTTGTCTCTAGGCCCTGGACTGTCGCTGGGGACCTAGAATAAACACTCACTTGTCGTAATCATTTCTCATGATATGGCAGTATCAATCACTCAAAATATTAAATGTTAAATAAAAGGGTTAATGAACTTTTCTCCTTACCACAATTCAAAATTGAAAACACAGTTACGTTGTTCTAGCAAAACTCAGCTGAGCTGCTGGCTAGATTATGGCGTCCCACTGATAATATATGTATTTCCTGGAAATCACCCTTCTAGCATTAACGAACTGTGTATATAGTCAGTCTTTTAAAAAATTGCACTAGCGGGCGTCTTTCTTTCTATAATATGAAAGCTTCTGTCCAATCAGCGGACTTCCCCTCTACCTTTCAAATATTCAAACTACAATGTCCAATTTCGGTCCAGTCTCAGTCTAGTGTGTAGTACTTTTCTGTCGGTCTGTCCGTCCCAACTTGGTTTTTCTTAAAATTACACTTGTTTTTGGACTAACTACAAGAAAAAACTACACAAATTTTGTCTCCCCCTACTTCTAAGATTCTATGCTAAGTTATTTTTAGCTTCTACCCTCCTATCCTGCCCCTACGCCACATGTAATGTTTTTCTGCATTTTTAGTCTCAAGGACGTCAAAATGTAACTTTAGTGAAAATATGCACAAAAAACTGTCGGCTAGTCTGTATTGAACAATACAGTATTTCGTCAATATCTTCCGTGTTATCTGTCCGTCTGTGTAATTAAAAGTATATTATTTCTCAGATAAAGATGGGCTATCAAACTAGCTATTTTTTATTCTCCTAAACTTATTATTAAGAAAAAACCTACTTTTTTCAAGGTTAGTTTTGAAATTTGTTTTTGTACCTTCGTTCACGGCGTTGGCCGCTATATTCAAACTAAAACGACTATTTACCGTAGAACGTCCAAGATACGTCTGTTTCTAACAAGAGCTAAGGTCGTTTTTTCGTCCACTTTCTTACATTATGTCAACTAGTGGCGTAATTTTTTTCTTTAAAACTACAAATTGCGTCTTTTAGACTTTAGATTCAAACACGTGTTCAGACCGTCACATTTTTTTCTTTTATCTCCGTTCCCCCCCCCCCCCCCCCCCCCGTCTAAAAGGATAGGCGGTTAGTCTGCATGTTCTAACTAGTTAGTTTTCAATGGCGCTAGAAAACGCGGGCATGGGCGAGAATGTATCAGCGTATCTTACCTATATTTTTATCCCTACATGTTATTTTACCTGTTATCTTTATAAATGGAGGAATTTTAACGTTGCATCACTGTAATTTCACCACATCAGCCTCCATTTGCAATCTCCTTTCCTCTGCCTCCCTTTGCAATCTGTTTTCCTCTGCCTCCATTTGCAATCTCTTAGCTTCAGCTTCCCTATCAGCCTCTAATTTCCTACCTTCCCTATCAGCCTCTAATTTCCTAACTTCCCTATCAGCCTCTAACTGTAATCTTCTCTCTGTTTCTAACCTCTTATCTTCTCTGTCTATAAATTTATCACATTCAGTAGTAACATACTGAATAAGAGCGTCCCCACTCATGCCCAGATCTTTTGCCGACTGCACTGTAGCAGACCTAATTTGGCCAAGTCTGCCATTCTCTTGCAATCTTATACAAATTTCTGACTAAATTATGATAACATCAAATTACAAAGCAAACTTAATTAACTATAACCACTGACAGCTCATCCAGTCACTACAATTTGATTAATTTTATTTATAGACTTTCTTTGTCTATTATTACTTTTACTATTATTATCTACAGTAAACGCCCCAGGGTATAATGGAAAAATCCCGGACAGGACCCCAATATGTAGCGAGATGTTTGGATGTTATGAACTAAAGGTGTCCTGGACAAATAGGTGTATCAGATGATACCAGAATAGTGCCAGATAAGAGACTGGTCTTATAAGCAATACTCCCTTCTCTGAAAAGAGCAAGGGTGTATAGACATCAAAGTGGGGTCAAGCTATGTAAGTTCCCAGAGAAGATGATGATGATGATGTAGTAGTACTCTGAGTCCCTAATTGCTACCTCTCATGATCCCCCAAAGATTAATGATTAAATGTTGTGTTTTATTTGGCTAATTATCTAGGGGTAATTTAAATTATACTAAGTAGTAAATTCCAATACAGAACTTAAACTGTAATAAAATTATCAAGCAAGTCTGAATGAAATTTATTTACAATTTATTTGTCCTGAACCTCAATATCTTTTCAGGTCAGGAATACTCAAAAGAACTGTAATATTATTTACAAATCAAAATAAATAAACTGGAAAGGCTCTTCCATCATGAATAAAATTGATTAAAGTCCTACTAAGTTCACTGTCTGCCTATCTTAATATTTTATTCACTGTCTCTGACTTGTAGAAGTTGCAATAGTTATTAGCGTCCTTGTATTCATCCCAAAGGGTATAGTAGTTTATAAGTGTGAAAATTTGGTGAGAATCTGGATTTGCTGTGCAGTGGACCCTAAGGTTCACTTATCTGTAGATGCTGCTGATCTTCGCTCAACAAGTCAGGACCACACGACTTGCAGCTCCTGGATGAGAAATGCTGGGTCTACTCTTAGTTTATGTAGAGCTCTCGCCACCAACAGACTTCCCCAAGAGTGAACGCAGCTAAGTGGTAATGTCGAAACAGAACCCTCAGGCAATAATACTCAAGCTGAGACTGGCCTCAATGGGAATCTAGTTCTGTTAACAAGTCAGACCGGCAAAAGACTTGATATGCACAGTCCGCTAGATTTTCCTACAGCTTGGTTAGAAGTTCAAATGAGTGGTGACTCTCCTGATTCCCCCTTTCTATATATAGAGCTACATCCGACCAATCGGAGCCCAGTCCAATTTTATTTTTAAGAATTAACACTTTGGCGTATTTCAGCCTGCTCGTATAAAGTGATTAAGTTTTAATATTTTATATTACAGTTATTATTGGACCGATTTCTATTATTTAAAATGATAATTAAACGGCCAATTTATCTCTATCGTTCTATAGGTATATTTGTTAGCTATTTCCTTGCATTTCAATCTAGGTAATTTTAAAGTAATTAATTCGGATATTACCCTGATATGAAAATATCACTAAAATCAATTTTTCGCTTTAATTAACTTACTTTTATGAGATCGGCTTGGTACCTATTTATTAAGTGATATATCAGGTGTTATAATAGCTATGTATTTATTTTTATTTCTAGCTGTTCTTTAAGAAATAAAATAACTCCTTCCCACTAAAAACACAGAATAGCCCTTCCAGGCTAATCTAAAAAGTTTCTTTATAGACACT
This sequence comes from Oreohelix idahoensis, assembly GCA_024509875.1. Classification (NCBI taxonomy): domain Eukaryota; kingdom Metazoa; phylum Mollusca; class Gastropoda; order Stylommatophora; family Oreohelicidae; genus Oreohelix; species Oreohelix idahoensis. The sequence continues at coordinate 19,027 of JAMPIV010012465.1, forward strand.
AGAAAAAGGAGCGTTCTGATTGGCTCTTATATTTGGTCTATTTGTTCCAGATTTGAGCGCGGAAATTATGACCGTGTTGTTTATACAGATTCAAATGGTGACAGGGCCAGGGCAATGCGCCTGTGAAGGTAGTATACGTGACTGTGCCGGAGGTAAGGTGATTTGGTGGAAAGGCAAGTCCCACTTGGCAAGAGTTTGTGAAAGACGTAGAGGCCTTGTGGAAGGTAGCGCCCTTTACTTCCGAAGATAAGGTAGACGTTATCTGTAATAATGTCACACCGGTGGTGTCTAGAGAATTACGGATACGACGTGGAGCCAAGGCCAGCCCTGAGAAGTTACTGGAAATAGTCGAAGAAGCCTACAGTGAGCGACAACTAGCAAATGAGATGACTAGGAATGTCCAGGCCGTGAGTCAGGCGCCTAGGGAATATGTTGTTTTCTTGGAAGGCAAAAAGCCTGATACACTAGTGCATGTAGCCAGTGTAGGAGCTCACACTGAAAAGGATGCACTCGAAGCAGAAGTATCTCTCCTAAAGTCCCAACTAGCACAGCTATCACAGACCAGTTCACCAGCACAAGAGGGGGTGCAGAGAAAGAAAACACCATGCCAACCGCGGAAACAGCCAAAGCACGATAAGGGGGTGTGTGAGCAGTAACCTCAACTAGACCTTCTTGTAGGTGAGAGTCAGGCCGTGTACAAGGAAAGCTGTGATCTGACAGTAATAACAAACGCAGTTGCACCGACAAGGCGACAAGAGGTTTGCAAGTGGTATAGTGTCGACAGGGGATGGGGGTTTTTTACGCCAGATGATGGAGGTATTGATGTATTCGTACATCAGACCAAGATCTTCAGAAAGGGATTCAGGAGTCTGGCAAGGAACGAGCAAGAAGAGTTTGATAGCAAACCATCTGTGCAGGGCATGGAAGCAGTCTATGTATGCGGCATTGGCGGCCAAAAATGTAAGGGTAGTAGGAGGCGACCCATGGCACAGAGAAAGCCTACAAAGAAGAGGTGCTACAATTGTGGAGAGTTCTCAGACCACATGGCAGCCAAATGCCCTCAAAGGCCCGCTTCCGAAAAGATGCTTTAAGTGCGTCCACAGAACATTTGATATCCGCGAGGAGACAGGCCCTGCGAAGGACGCACATGGTTTAACGCGCGAACCAGGCTGGTATTCCCTGCAGCCGATAGAGAGTCCTGCCACGAGACGTTCTGAGAGATTACGACTGAAGCGCCTAGCTTAGTGCAGTTGTCGGGACAACAATAAAATCAGGCGGGGAATATGTGACAGCGCCATCTTGTCATCGCCATTTTTTCTGTCGTTCTCTACCTTTTTACTACAACATAGCGATTTGGCAGCCATTTTAGTGTTACTCAGTCAGGATCTAAAAATAGAACATTAGTCATATCGCTTACGGATAGCAGCCAATCAAAAGAGAGGAGCACCGAAGCTACCCGGCGATTGAAATCTTCTGTTATTTCCACGCTAGACGCTGGGGCAAGTCGCTGTTAAAGTCTAGTTCAAGAACATGCCTAGGACTTATTAGCAATTGAGCACTGGCTGGGTGTTTTGTTTGTTTGCTTACTGGTTTAATGTTTGTTCATTAGTCTGCTTTGTGGGTTAGGGTCACTGACAGGGTTGTATGAATAAATACAGCCCCTGCCTTAGAATCAGAGTTTTATTGTTGATCGGGTCGGTTGCGAGTGTGCAAGAAAGTGATCACATATCACAACAGCATCATCACCATCGCGCCCACCCTATCACATAACAATAACAATACTTTCCGTGTCCATAATATTAAATGTTGTAAGTACAGAACTGTCCATGTCTGTAACAATAATTGTTATTAGAACAGTACGTTCCGTGTCCCATAAATGTTATAATTACGGCACTTTCCATGTTTTTAATTGTGAGTACCCTATGTTCCGTGTCAATATTATTATGAGTAATAAAGTTCGTTTTGCGTGCATAATATTTAATATTTTTGTTAATTTTTTAAAGATTTTGAGAATAACTGATTAACGATAAATGACCATCTACTTTTATTCCAAGCTATGACATTATGGCTTGTTTGCTTTTTCTATTGTCTACTTTCATATCCTTTATTATCTATTATGTCGGCAACATTTAACGCACATATTTTCGTGCCTATCCTATACTCAGAATTGTTACCCTTTTTTCCTATTGTCATTGTTCACGCTTCTACGCTTGACAGGCCAGAGAATTGCCCATCCCTTATAGATTAATTGAATCAACTAAACGGGATAATACCACATTGACTCCAGGTAGATGAGAGCATGCAGTGTTTGCTTAAGACTGCATTATAATTTCCGACTCGACAGCAGAATGGACTTGCAATACGGGTTTAATTGTATAGACCACGATTTGACCGGACAGGCAGTCGGATTGCGACAAGTCATGTGATACAAGAGATCGGTATAGTCTGATAAGCTAAATAATCAAACTTCTGAATTACTTGGGATACATGATTATAGACAAACGCAATCTTGGAAGACATTTGAAAGAGTGAGTAGGAAGTGTGATATAAGTAAACTCTGACAACATGTTACGGATATCACGACCCCATATACGGAGGAAGACTATTTGAATTCTCAAACGTAAGAGTCACACAGAAAATCATCTAAGCACTGCTCTATCATAACATGTACTTTGAATGCCATTGGTTTAGCTATTCAAGTCGTCATATACAGTCGCTATGATTGGGAGTTTGTCAGAAAACGCCAGGTGGAAGCGTGGGCCGGGAACCTACGATATAACGTAGAAGAAGTTTGACATACGGCACTGCATTCCCGAAATCGTCATCGTAGACAGCTCAGACCTTGCCTCAGAAAAGAATAGAGTTCGATTCTGAATTGACAGGACCGGACAAAACGTATTAAGAGCATCTCTGTACATCAGTAGAAAACTCGCCAACATTAATACGGAACCGGGAATTCTACAGGACCACTCACAAGTCACAGGGGGATTCTGAAATAGAAATAATACCCCAGACATGTGATCGAGGCATCTGTGTTAAGTTGCCAAGACTATTCTACTGAGCAAGAAGTCTAAGATTTCTAAATTACTGAGGTGAGTGAAACATATTTTGTATGCTGTGAATTTGACATATTCATACTTGCTATTAGTGTTAAAGATTCATACTAGGCTGGCAAAAACAGCATGTGAAAAGAATACATTCATGAATCACCACAGCAAGCGCGGTGGCTGCTTTATGCTAGTTCTCACGGAAGAACCAAAAGCAGAGGTAACGCCAGACTCCAATGGAGCAGGGAGTGAGTGATGATTACATCAACTTGTGAATAGTTGTATATTATCACTTTGTGAATGTATTTAAACTTAATATGTTCCTTCAGGCGCAAGCCACTTCCGCTGTCCAGTCATACATTTTTCCTTAAATTAACTGACATACTGGTGAATTTTCATCACATTCCCTGAGTGATATGATGATATGATATCCGCTCTGGAAGAGTAAAAAATCTGAGAAAACAAATGGCTGACAGGCAGCGGGAAAAGGCGCCTGATTAATATCAGGCAAACAGATATTTAGCAGCGGAATTTGTTCTTTTCTTCCCACTAAAGGCGACCCGTGACACGCATGTATGACTCAGAACCTTTAGTACATATATGTGTGTATATATATATATGCCCAATGGGCTGATCACCCGTTGGCTTGTCACACCGATTACGGAAACAACGGCAGATGGATCTATTTGTTGTTGCCCTAAAGACGCCGCTAGGCGTGATGGGAAACTACAACAGAGAAAATCAATCTGCTGTTGCCCTTAAGACGCCACAAGGCGTGATGGCCTCTGACTGCTTGGTCGGTCTTTGGCTAAGGACGGAAGAAGAAGATATATATATATATAAATAATAGTAATAATAATAGCCCCTTCAGTCATAACTGACTATGGGAATGCGCCCCTGAGGTGACAGCCCTCAGCTGCTTATTTTCCTGGTGCTCCTTTCGACGTTTTCTCCTCACCTCTGCTTCTTGTGTGAGCCTCTCTTCGCCCAATCTGAGGTGGCGCCGTAAATAGCATCGCCACTTAGTGCGATCGGCAGCTTTATCCTCCCATGTTGCTGGATCCATGTCCAGTGCCCTCATATCTCTCTTGCACACATCTTTGAACCTCAGCTGTGGTCGCCCAACTGTTCTCTTGCCATCTGCTTATTGTCCGTAGAAGATATCTTTTGGGATGCGACCATCATCCATGCGGTGAACATGGCTAAGCCAGCGAAGTCTGCGCTGTCTAAGAAGCGTATACATACTTTGAAGGCCAGCACGTGACAACACCTCGACATTTGTCACTTTATCTTTCCACGAGATGCCGAGGATGAAGCGTAGACACCGCAAATGGAAGGTATTGAGCCTTCTTTCTTGCTTAGCATAGGTCGTCCAGGTCTCGCTGCCATATAGGAGTGTGCTGGTGACGCAGGCATTATATACCGCAGCGTTGGTCTTCATTGTGAGTTTAGAGTTTCCCCAAACACGCGATGTGAGGCGGGCAAAGGTAGCTGCAGCTTTGCCAATGCGGCTGTCGATTTCTGTATCCAGTGAGAGTTTGTCATTGATGGTAGACCCTAGGTATGTGAAGTGGTGCACCACTGCCAATTGATAGTTATCGATAGTGATAACTGGTGCAGCACCCACATCCTGACTCAGCACATTCGTTTTCTTTAGACTTATTGTGAGGCCAAAGTCCTTGCATGCTTTAGTGAAGCGATTCATCAAGCTCTGAAGCTCCTGTTAGCTTTGAGTGACGACTGCAGCATCATCAGCGAACAACAAGTCTCTTATAGTGACCCTTCTGATTTTTGTTTTTGCCTTCAGCCTTGAAAGATTAAACAGACGGCCATCTGACCTAGTGTGAAGGTATATTCCTTCAGTTGCATCTCTGAATGCATGTTTCATGAGTAAGGCAAAGAAGATTCCGAAGAGGGTCGGAGCCAGAACACAGCCTTGTTTAACGCCACTTTGTATATCAAAGGGCTGTGACGTGCTTCCAGCATATTGGACTGTTCCCTTCATGCTGTCATGGAATGACTTTATCATTTCCAGCATTTTAGAAGGGCAGCCTATTTTCAATAGGATTTTAAAGAGTCCATCCCTACTAACCAGGTCGAATGCTTTTGTGAGGTCTATAAAGGCGATATATAATGGTCTTTTCTGCTCTCTTGATTTTTCCTGAAGCTGGCGGAGAGAGAAGATCATGTCTGTTGTTGATCTGCCAGCTCGGAATCCACACTGTGACTCTGGATATATGCGCTCAGCTAACTTGTGTAGTCGCATTAAGATGACTTTGGCAAAAACCTTACCAACAATACTAAGAAGAGAGATGCCTCTGTAATTTTTGCAATCACTTCTGTCTCCTTTATTTTTATACAGTGTTACAATCTTGGCATCTCGCATGTCTTGAGGAATAGTTGTCTCTTCCCAGCACTGGCACAGCATCCTATGCAGGGGATGTAATAGCGTGCTCTTACAGCATTTGATTAAATCAGGAGGAATCCCATCACTGCCTGGTGCTTTGCCAGAGGCCAAGCTATCAATGGCCTTGCTGAGTTCCTCTAATGTTGGTTCGGCATCCAGCTCCTCCATAGTTGGCAGACTGTTGACACCATCAAGGGCTGCAGGCGTAACGGTATTGTCTCTAGCGTAAAGCTCAGAGTAGTGCTCGACCCACCTCTCCATCTGCTTACCCTTATCGGTTAGCTTCTCTCCGCTGATGGTTTTTAGCGGTGCCGTCTTACTTTTATGGGGGCCAAGTGCTTTCTTTATACCGTCATACATTTGTCTAATGTTGCCTGTTTGCGCTGCGATCTGGATGCTCTCACTGAGCTGGAGCCAGTAGTCATTTGCACAGCGTCGAGCAGTTTGTTGAACTTTGCTTCTCGTAGCCCTCAGTGAACGTTTGTATTCATTCATAGCACTGCGCTTAGCTTCAATGACAGGTGCCAACACATCTGATGAAGCATCAAACCAGTCATTTGACTTTGCTGTTTTCTTACCAAAGGTGGCAAGTGCAGTACTTTGGATGGTGTTCCGTAGATGCTCCCAGTTCTCTGTAATAGTATCACCATGCTGAGGGCTACTGAGCACTTTCTCGAAGGTCGCAGTGAATTGAGCGATCATGAAAGGGTCTGACATCTTGCTGGTATCAATGCGTGGTTTCCCTTCATGTCTGACACGATAGAGTTTTCTTGGTTATGCTCTGATTTTGCAGCAAACCAAGGAGTGATCTGTATCACAGTCTGCACTATGATACGAGCGCGTGGAGAGCACAGACCTGAGGAGTGGCCTTCTCACGAGAATCAGGTCAAGTTGGTGCCAGTGCATGGATCGTGGGTGTCTCCATGACACCTTATGCTGGGGTTTTGTCTGAAAGTATTTGTTGGTCACGCAGAGGTCATGGTGGACGCACAACTCTAAGAGCCGTTGTCCATTTTCATTCATCTTGCCAATACCAAACCTGCCCAGACATGAAGGCCATGAAACATTATCGGCACCCACTCTAGCGTTAAAGTCACCAAGGAGAACAAGCTGTTCTTGCCTAGGTATGCTTTTGATAATTGCTGTTAGATTCTCGTAGAACTCATCTTTAGCTTCTGAGGCAGAGTACAAAGTAGGAGCATACACACTGACAAGGGTGATGGGACCTGTGCTAGTTTGCAGGCGGAGCGTTAACATGCGTTCTGATCCATTCTCGCCTGGTTCAACCATTTTAGTTAGTGATTTTTTGACCGCAAAACCTACTCCGTGTTCTCTAGCTTTATTAAGATCTTTCCCTTGCCAATAAAATGTGTAGTCCTTCTCGCTCACCGTTCCAGAGCCCGCCAGGCGCGTTTCCTGAAGTGCAGCTATATCCACCTGAAGTCGTTTAAGCTCATCATTAATTATGGCTGTCTTCCTTACATCGTTTACATCCTGTAGGTTTTCGGATAGTCCAGTCAACATAGTTCGGACGTTCCAGCACCCAAATCTGAGAGTTTGCTTATTTCTATTTTTTCGATAATTGCTTGGTGCAAAATTTTCTGTCCACAGTTCGGGTTTGACCCTAATCCCCATGCACCCAATGGGGAAAGCAGACAGTGGCGGGACAACACCTTATTGACTGGGGGCTGCCCAGCTTGAAGCGGGCGGTAGATGTCCAGTGAGATCCTAGAACCTCTCCCACTGTCGGAAGTAGCCCCTGGCGCCATGCCCTACGCCAATTGGGCAAAATGCTTATAACCGGTAACTGCTACTTCCCGTGTTTTGCCGACACCTATAGGGTGAAGCTGGAGTGTCCTCTCCAGGGCGCGAGCTTGGGCACAGTTATATGGAGATCAAGCTGTTGCCCATGCAGCATGTTCCCCCTCTCCACACAGCCGGTAGATCCAAAGGAACGGCAGTAGCCGATACAGTTTGGTACCAGCCATGTCGCAGGAGTTGCCAGAATAATGTCGAATCGACATTAGACTGCCTTAGGGACTCCGACTCCGGATTTATCCTCAGGGTTTACTCCCGAAGCCAATTCCATAAATGGATATTCCCGCATATATATATATATATATATATATATATATATATATATATATATATATATATATATATATATATATATATATATATATATATATATATATATATATATATATATATATATATATATATATATATATATATACCAAGCTAATAAGAGGAATTTCGCTGAATTAAATAAGCTACAGACTTTTATAAACGGGTGGTTGCTTAGAATAGAAGGACTGAAATGGTATGACAAAGTCACAAATATGGAATTGATAACAAGAACCAGACAAGTGCAAGGGAATAAGAGTTGCGAAGAAGACGCTGGCGATGGATAGGACAGAAATTTTTGAATCCTGTTGATAGCATTACAAAGCAGACCTTGTTCTGGAATCCACAGGAAAAGAGAGGCAGAGGTAGACCAAAAAACACATGGAGAAGAGAACTGGCTACAGAAGGGAAAATGATGAGGAAAACGTAGAAAGAACTTGAACGGATGGCACCGGACAAGAAGACTTGGCATGTTTGTTGAAGGCCTATGCTCCTCGGGGACATAAAGGGTATTGATTGATTGAAATCAGCTGGGGGCTTAAACGAGCTAGATCACAAAAGGCGGCAGGTCAGATAAAAAGTTAATGTGCTCCGACTCATTAAGCATTGTTCTTGACTTCCTAAATATCTTGTGAACACCCCCTCGAGGTAGAAGCATCATTATCCTTCTATCTAAAACTCTGCCAAGAGTAATCTTGTGCGATGGTAGACACCCTTGAAGACCCATATTAGATACTCTATGTTTTGGCCACTGTTGGACCACTACAGCAGAGCAAGGGGAGGCAACGCGTGACATTTGCTTTCTTCTCTTTACAGATTACACGCATTCTTTTTTCTTCTACATATTCACAGCTCTAGAATCTATGTTGTTTAACTAACATAGCCTGTTTCTATTTCTATTCTTTAAAAAAACTAGCAGCCTTTAATCCTGGTGTGTGTATTAAAACAGAACTTGTTTTTAATCTACCGATTGGGGAACAAAAAAAACCCGGAAAGCCGTACCGGTTACCATTCAAGACAGTTTTATATCTTTCCTGTCTTGCACGCCGCGACTACAATAACGCTATACAAAACTTTACTATTTTCTACTATTATTACTCTTGTAATAAATTCTCTTGACAGGGCGGGCAACTGAGTCCAACTGGGACCCGAACTTTACTGCAAGTTAAGTGTACTGCCCAAGGTGAAATTATGGCATTTATAGAAAATTCTGCATCTTTTCGCAATGAAAATGGTATTAAGCCCAATGAGCTCAGTACTAAAAGTGTATCTGGGTCATCCAGTTCTAGTGCAATAAAAAGAAGTATTTAGGTCACGATGTTGTGGCGTCTATTTGCCAGGGAACATTGTATAGGATGTTTGACAAAAGGTGGGACTGATAGTTTTCTTTAATGTCTCCATTATGTGTTTAAATATGGAATGAACGGAGACCTAAAGAAAGATCCACTTACAGCTTAATAGGTATTAGTTAAACTGTTTGAGCTTTTTACAGGATCACGTTGAAGATTCTGGTACATTCTAGCGCAGTATTTGCTTGAGATGGTGATGTTTATTATGGGTTCCATAATAATAATATTTAGCCCAAAAATGAGATGACGCGTTTTATCAGTTCTTTACTGAAATGGCCTGATGCCCCCTAGATGCTGTTCATGCGATCAAGAGTAAACAGCTAAATCTATACTACCACTATACAACATTTTCTAACATTGAATAAAGTTGCTTATCCTTTACAGGACGTGGCAATCAACCCCAGCTTTTATTGGCTGTTTGTGATTTTTCTAGGCAATTTTTTTTCTTTCAGTAGTTTGCCATTGCTTTCTGAACGGTACGGCGCCTATACCATTGTTAAAAATCCACACAAAGCGATCTGCTACCAAACCGCCTGCAGCAGGTTTCGAACCTGGTATATCTGGATTATGAAACTGCGTTCATATCCATTAGGCCACAGACGCCGACATTAATAATGCAACAACTACTGCCGGTACAAACGACGCTGCTACTATCCCTGCTACTAATAAAGTTAGATGCTGCCGTAGCGTAGTGAAGTGCTAGAGACTTCACATTAATAGGTCCAGCTTCAAGAAGTAGGATAACCAGTTCCATTCCTCGCTGCCTTAATTAGCTCAAGAGTAGTCAGACACCCATTTACTCCTGGGTAGACTGAAGCGTGGCGCTATCATGTTTCGAAACTGGTACGTTTACTGCGAAAGGCGTGCGCACTACCCACTCTGCCAATAAGACACTTCTCTGCTGCTACAACTATCAATATTACTATATTACAATGTCGGCAGTAGGTTCTCTTGCAATCCAGAGAAAGTCGAAAGGAGTCAGGGCTGCTGACTTACATTTGTTCTTCTGTGAAACTCTCCAGATTTGGCACATGGAATTTTCATAAACGAGTAGAGCAAGAAAAATCTGCACAGGTGGCAGCAGAAATATACACAGTGCAAAATTGACATCATGTGGTATTGACAAAACCAGTCGACAGTAATGCAAGACAGTTTTTGTTCTCGAATCCCCAGTGTAACAGAATCAGAGTGAGACAAAAACACATAGAGAAAGAAATTAAACCTAGATAAGATAAGGATAAAGCAGGCTTGGGAAGACCTTGACCGGATAGCACAGGCCAGAAGTGTTTGATTCGTATTGACTGAGGGCCTATGCTCCAGGGGGAGATGAAAGGTTATGATGAATTCCTTTTCTTCTTCTTCTTCGTTCACTTTCAGATGTCCTTGAATATGTTCAAATAGAGCAGTAGTCAGCAGGAGGTTGTTGGTATCGCCGTAGAGTTTGTCCAGGTATGGTACTAGTGATGGTCATGTGCGCTTTCTCTGCTCCTCATATGTTGAGCCCCTTGGTATCAGATGTTCAGCAGTTATTTTATCGGCTCCCCAGTTTCTCTCATTAGTAGTTCGTGTCTTTAGCTTGTTGAGTAGATGGTGTCCCAATCTGTTGTGATGATGAATGATAACAACGTCAACTTGCACCACAACATTTCAGATGATTATATTTCTACGAGTTTTAAGGAATGACGTAGTGAGAGAGAATACATAAACTATGACAGGGGCGGTGTTTGGATGTGATGGCTGTCTGTTAAATCTTCTTTGGTAAGCGGTTCAGGAAGACAGGCAGGGAGAGAATGGCCACCACTGTTAATGGTTAAGTGCGGGTGTGTAAATGTGGTTATAAGTTACGCTGATAAAGGCGATCAGCATGTGTCGGGCTTACGGATGGCCGACGGGTGTGGATGTATAGATGTTAACTCACGCGAATGCCATGTAGTCCTATTAAGTCACTTGCAACCACACACACCATAGCAAATATCGGAGTCAGTAAACGTTGAACTCCTAGTAACGTTTTACACTGTTTATTACGACACAGCAAACGTAGACATATGGTAACACAGTACATAAGCACATCATGGAACATCAGCAGTTCAACACATCTAAACACAGCATACACAGTATATAATTAAGCCTATCCCTGGCTTAGAAGTAATATAAATATGTTCTCTATGTCCTCTCCCAATCTACAACAGCGTGCACAGCACATGATCAACAAGCCGCAATAATCCTTGGCTTGGAAGTAATATAAATATGTTCTCTGTGTTCTCTTTTAATCTACAATAACGTGCACAGCACATAATAAACAAACCGCAATAATCCTTGGCTTAGAAGTAATATAATATTCTGGAATTATCACATATTCCTTTTATTCAAAATATATCCTATCCTGGGACACACTGACGAAAATGGTATAACATCCATTTCGGAGCTCTGCCCGGATTCAACTGTCACGAAAATATCCCCTGCTCAAAAACCCGCTCATCAAAAATTCATCCAGGTGCGAACTCCCTCGCTGAGATGTGAGTAGAGTTCGTCCGCCTTCTACCCCAACCTATCAATAGAATGTTCGACCAGTTGTGGTAAAATGCTCCGTTTTAACACCTCCCCCCCCCCCCCCTCTCAAATATGATCAAATTACCGCATTTGAATTTTTTCCACTAAGCCAAGAAAAAATTTAGCACCCTTCCTGACACCAGTACCCTACCCGCTTGATATTTGAATTTTGCCACTATTGCAGGGGAAAAAATTAGCTAACGCAGTCTAAGAATCTATTTTTAGTTACAACATGTGAAATTTTGCCTAGACATCGCTTATTCAAACGCCAGCGCGTGGTGAGAATTTGAATCTTTTGTTAGCGTACGGGCAATCCCTCCCCCCCCACCCCCCCCCCCCCCCCCCCCTTTTCCTCTAACACGCACGCTTTTTCCTTTATCAGTACAAATTGTTTAAAACGACCGCTAGACAAAATTGGCTGCCAGCCAACGCGTTGCGTAGGTTTCTAAGAACGAACGAGAGAGAGGGAGAGAAATGGTGGATTGCATTGAAATAATACTAGTCTACTTATAACGTAAAGTGAAACTGAAACCTCAAATGGTGCAGAGAGAGAAAATAGAGCAATATTGTGTAAAATAATATCCTATAATAACTTGTATGACCTTAGAAGATTGATTGCATAAATATTTTAGTTGAATAAAAGTAAAACCATAAATTAGAGGAAAGGTATAAAAAGGCAAACGATGATAAAGAATTAGATGAAAACATACTGGCTAGATAGAGGACACTGGTACGGTTAATAATCACTTTTAATCTTTTAAATCGCTTCATAAATGACAGAGTTATGGTTAAAATAAGAAAATTCAAACAGACAGACGAACACACTGAGAACTGCTCATTTTTTGAAAAACTTCGGTAGTTACATTTGCTAACGCGTCTCGGAAGAATCAAATTGGCTTAACACAATTTCATTGGTTAACGCTAGTATTAGGAAAAGAGAGAGGTGATTCTGCAAATTTGCCAGCCTAAAGCGAAACTTATTTCTACACAGTAAAATTAAAATCAGACTGGCAAACGTATTAATAAACACACAAAGTGTTTGGGATTTTCGGAAAAAATCAATATTTTGGACGCGTTGTCTCATTGGCCAGTGTGATTAATATTAGGGAAAGAAGACAAGGGTAGTTGCCATTTGAACAGAAATTTTCATACCAAGTAACGGTGAGAGCAGAAGTGAAGCTTTTTGTCACATAGGGAGTTATGTTCTATAAATTGTCTACATTTTCCTCTTTCTTCCACTCGGGTCCTCTAAAATTTCTCTGTCACTCTTTACCCTTTTTCATATATATAATTTTTTTCGCATTCGTTAGTTTGCGAATAATATTTTCTTTTCCCATTCGATATTTTACCGTCTTTCTTTCTCATACTGGGATACGTAATTCTACTGTGTAGATGTCAGTGAAAACGTAACGGGGACTTTCGCTTATCTCACGATAGAGCAGACTTAAGTCGGCAGCATTCCCCGTACTGGACGATATAGGCTGTGAATATTCGTTTCGCTAGACCTAGAGGTGTCAAATTGTCTGCATCTTTCACCGGTCACAACGAAAGTGCATGGGCCGAACGCTCAGGTAGGAGCAATAATTTGCACCTTTTAGTCGCAGTTCGAGACAACTGTCTGGGAATAGCAGCGGCAAACGGCACCCACTGTTGGCCTGGTCAGCGCGAGGTGGGGAAACGCAGAAGTGTCAGTTATGTAAGACGTCTAGTAATGGTAATGTTAAACGTAAGGTGTTTTACACGGGAAAGGGGAGATGATTTCGGAGTTTGAGAAAATGTGGGATTGTTTGCCCCTGTTTCCAAATATCCACCCTAGAGCTGAAATCTGATTTCATTTCAGTCTCCAACATCTCAGTAGATGGAACACGCGTGCTAGTGAATGAAGCTTTATAGCGAATTTTATAGTTCTCGTCAGATTTGTGACGAGCTTCTAACTACCTATCTAGTGAATTATCCTAGTCGTGGTGTTACCGTAGTGCTGGGTGAAATACTGGGGGTGACCCGAACTTTACCAGCATTTAATAAGAGTTCATAATTGTGAAGAAATAGACAGTCCTTATTTTGAACCACGTGGGTTTCTCAAGTAACACTGATCTGACGGTGCAAGTTAGACAGAAATACCATATCCCACTAACGGGCTTTTTCAAAGACTGTAATGATCAATACTGGGCCTGTGAACCAGATCTTAATTTCTTCCATAAACTCTACGTAAATTTTCTGCCTGGCGGCGAGAATAATTACAATCTATGACATAAACTTTCCGACATTGTTGACAAGTGAGTGGGGAACCAAGAATTTCTGTTTTGAGAGAGGTTGTCCACCGGTCATCTTCCTAATTAAGGGAAACTTCGTGTTCTGACATTTTGTGCTCGTTTAAGCCTAATTCTTACCTCGGGAGTCAAGTGACATTAACTTTAGTATGAAAATAACTATCGCCTGAAGCAGACGCTCCCCAGACCCATATTTTAATGAAACCAACAAACAAATCTGCAGAGCTGGGATCTGTTTCAGTAAACGACAGTAACAGATAAAAAGTGTGAGTGTCCAAAATTTGCGCCAGCCGGCGAAACCACAACCCGATTGTAAGTATATCAGGGCCCTGATGAAAGAATCGAGTGAAAGTGACGGAAGGATGTTCGTTGTATAATACCCTCACTTGTTATATGTGTTTTTTCCTTAGGCGAGATTTTCTGCTTAAGTAACGTGTTACGTTAGAATAGATACGGCTGTCAAAGTCAGTCTATACCTTCAAAGGGGGACAATATTAGACCCTAACCACATGCATCTATAACTCTTTGGGCCATCATCTGTCATCCTAACGGGGCTGTGGGCTAACCCTAGAGTTAAGATCATAGCGGGGCTATCACCCTTGTAGCATTTTCTTGATATTGTAGGACTGTGTGCATATGTTTTCCTTGATGTATTTTTTTGTTGTTTTGGTGTTGTGAGAAGATTTTATAGATGATAAATAAAATCTCTCTGGAACTAATCAGCGTGTTGGTCAGCTCGTTCTAGAATATTTACATAAGTATTGTTATAGTTTTCCCACGTCTGTGTGTCTAACTGTTGTCACTGGAAGGGGTGTGCTCGTGAGTGGTATGTTCATACATAGTAACATATGTTGTCAATAGTCTGTCTGACTCTTATATACCTGTCGTAGAGGATAGGCCTGAGAGAGAGAGAAGACTCTTGTTTTCAGGGGACAGCTCTATTTGATTCGCTACCACTGCACTCTTGGGAAAATCTATTTCTTTCTACTAACTCTCACTGTGTATATCACATATTCTAATCTATTCAGAAGGGACCTAACCTAAGTCTTAATACTCCTATCGAAAAATCTACGACACTTTTAAACGAAAGCCTTTCAGCCTGGACGACCGGCAAAGCTAAAGTTGTGCCATTATTTGGCAGTCATCGTTTACTTGTGTAATATATTTCATTGATGCGGTAAGATAAATGATTTATTGATGTTATTAATATGTAGAGGATCAACCCTAGAAAAGGGCGCCTACCAAATTTGTGTGGTATGACATTGCTATTATGGAAGCTTATGACATCCTAGGAAGCACATACATGCCTGAAGCAGATTTATGAAGAAAGTAAATAGAATTGTATTTGATTATTAAATATTATCATAAATCCATATTATAACTGTAAGACCAGGAATTACTGGCAAGCCTCAGTGTTTAATGAACACTTGTAAACATGCCTAGGATGCTGATACAAAATAAAATAAAATAAGAACATCAGAAGGAGAAGTGTATACCCCATCTGATTGTGTGGAAACATATTATTGTTAAAAACGACAGAGGCGTAGCAGCCATATGGAAGCAGGGTGTAATAACAGTACAAAGTGAAGTCAACTAAATTAGGGGCTGGTGCACTTGTTTTGCACACGAGGCTGACCCCACATTTTATAACCATGTAATTAGTTGTGTAAAATCTAAGCCAGCATATCAAAGGGCGAGGATGCCTTTATTTTGCAGGGTTTTATTGCCTGTTGCCGACTCGTGGCAAGAAACCTGTTGAGACATATTCGAAGAAACGTAACGACCTCAGCAGAACTGTATACTGTACCTGTTAGCCGGAGGAAGTCTCTTCAGCTGACGCTGTTTGCAGTGCAGTACTTTACATCTGACATATCAATATCTATAAGGTGAACGTCGCGTAGCTGGGTCACCTGACAATTCATCTTTGAAAGAAAGTTTTTCCCCAACTTGAATTATAACTACAGCGGGGCGTGATGAATACAACACATCCTTGACTTTCACTATTGATACAGTTAGATATCAGTCTGTGAATACACCCACAGTAACAGTGTAGATTACTAGTGAGGGACAAAGAGTCCTTATTATTTATTTCTTGCATGTAAAATAATTTTCTTCAGTTTTCAACATTCCTGTCCAAAAGAGATTTGAGGGACAGGAAAATAAATTGTAAAAAATTAATTTCATAACTTTAACAACAGCCTTACTTAAGTTAATGTCATTGAGTTCCAGTTGGTTGTGTGTGTCTTTCTTGGCAACATATCATTACATTCACATAACCCTTGACACGTAGCCATATTACAAACATCATAACAATAAATAAACAAAATATAGCAGTGTGAGATCTAGAGAGGTAGCGATAGGTCCCCTGAGAACTCAACATCATCATCAACTATTAGACTCAGGGTCTTACATAGCTTGACCTCACACTGTGGACACACACATCTATCTTTTCAATGTAACACCGTTAACCTCTCCAGTGTAATTCACTACACCAGTTTCCTTGTGTTATTTTTTTAAACAAACTAACAAGCAGGTACAATAGAGCTGTGTTCAAAAATTACTGGGTATACAGCTCCCCACTAAAAAATCATCATCGTCACCCAGAGCGTGTTTATAAGCGTGTTTACAAAAAACGGACCTGTGCATACAAGTCTTTTAACGCTTAACTCCCCTTAATAAAACTTGACTTAACACTGTCACACACATGTTTGTTGACCTAGGCATGGTACAAATGTGAATATCATAGATATACGGGCTGAGAACCCTGTCGAGGAGACGTAACATTTGTCAGATTAGTAGATGTACGACGCATGCGATGTCAATCAAATGATAAATACAAGGGATAGATAGATAGATAGATAGATAGATAGATAGATAGATAGATAGATAGATAGATAGATAGATAGATAGATAGATAGATAGATAGATAGATAGATAGATAGATAGATAGATAGATAGATAGATAGATAGATAGATAGATAGATAGATAGATAGATAGATAGATAGATAGATAGATAGATAGATAGATAGATAGATAGATAGATAGATAGATAGATAGATAGATAGATAGATAGATAGATAGATAGATAGATAGATAGATAGATAGATAGATAGATAGATAGATAGATAGATAGATAGATAGATAGATAGATAGATAGATAGATAGATAGATAGATAGATAGATAGATAGATAGAACAAACTTTATTTTCGAAGGGTTAAGAATTGGGCGCGCAGGCCCGTCTAACATTCTGCCGTTCCACTCTCATTTATCTTGCATATTATATACTTTCATTCCCACATGTTACTTAAAGCATTAATATGAAGGCATGCAACATTATAAAGGTAATATACGAACAGCGTACGTTTACATGCATGCAGTCATAATCAAAATTTAGTATTGTTCATTAAACAAACATTATAATTAAATTAAATTAAATTAAATTTAAAAAATTTAAAAAACTTAAAATTAAAACAATAAAAATTTAAATAAAAAATTAAAATTAAAACAGTAAATTATGATTTCAAACATAATCAGATTAGTTGGCATGGTATCAGAAATCATGAAGCATTTGACAGTCTGTTATTGAAGGAAGTGAGACTTGGTGTTATTTCTTTGCCCTCCTTAACCCAAGAGCAGAATCAGTAGGAGAGATAGATGGACATAACTTTATTTAAAAGGGTAAAAAATTGGAGACCCAGGTCTGTCCGACCAACCAGCCCTTTATCTTTCATTCTGTATCCCGACACTCACTCATGTGTTCATCAACAATTAATCTGCATTTTTTAATGTGTCATTAAACATCAATATACAAATTACTGTAGTGAAATTGACAGAGATACAACGGTAAAATATCTCCAAAGATAACATTTAAGGATAAAAACATAATGCGTAGGCTGCGAATAGTACATGATCGCCTAGACCGCGGGTCATCATCCTCCATAATAATTGACTTGCTAAACAGGAGGGGAACGGCGGATCAAAAAGGAAAAAAAATATGACTGGAACGATTGCGTGAGACTAGAAAGGCTAAGGAGACGCAATTGGGGGGGAAACGGAGAAAAGTCACGTTTCCCAAGTTGACATAAAAAGTAAGCAACTCGACAGAAGGGACCTTAGATATAATACGCCACAGTCATTTATTGGACGCTTTTGCAATACCAAGCCCTTGATTTGAATTCAGCGGCTAAAACGCAGATGTTTGGAATATTACAAAATTTAAAAAGTACTTTTTTCTTAATATTAATGTTAGGAATATAAAAAATTAGCTGGCCGGATGGCCTATTCTGAGCAGTGAACTAATATGTTCTTACTTTTACAGACGGATAGATAATATTGAAGATAATGACAAAAGACAGTGTTGTTCACATCATTGACAGACTGTATTGAATCTAAAAGTGTCGCTAATTGCACAAAAAAACACGACCTCGAAACGCAGGTGTTCAAATTTACGTAGTATGGAAGAGAGGGTTTTTGGGTGGTAGCTGTGTCTAAAAATAACTTTTAACGACAAAATTTTGGAGGGGAGAGAAAGGTTGGTTCAAAAATCGAGTACATTTTGTAGAAACACAAGTAGAGACGGACAGACTAACAGATAACCATCCATACTTGACTGAAGCATGACTGAAATGACTTTATGGTAGGAAATTTGAAATTAAAATAAACCTAGGCAGTGATTGGCCACAGACAATCATATCATTAGCGCTCAGACGCGAAAGTGGGGCCATTTCTCAATAGTTGTTCAGTGATAGACACAGATTTTAAAGTGTGGTGATTTCCATATGAAAGAAAGTGTAATAAATTTAGGGACGCCATACTATAGCCAGCAGCTCAGCTGAGTTTTGCTAGCAATTCTGTGTTATTTATTCATAATCTGGTAAGATTGAAATTAT
This sequence comes from Oreohelix idahoensis, assembly GCA_024509875.1. NCBI lineage: Eukaryota > Metazoa > Mollusca > Gastropoda > Stylommatophora > Oreohelicidae > Oreohelix > Oreohelix idahoensis. The sequence goes on from JAMPIV010012465.1 coordinate 37,668, forward strand.
TTCTTTGTATATTTTGAATATTGTTTCATGTTCGAGTGATTTGATACTGCCATATCGAAATCTAGCCTTACAAACAAGTAGGGATTTGCTCTAGACCCCCCGCCCTAGTCAGGGTCTAGGGACCAACAATGTACATAAACTCCAGCAAGGATTATGCAAGACAGATCAAGTGTTGAGAATAATGAAACATATTACCTATCCTCTTTTAGGGCAGACAACTAATAAATATTTTTCAGAATCTATAGTCTGGGAGGATCTATCTGATGTAAAACCACCATGGTAAATGTGCTGTTTGGTCAGAGAGATCTGACCTGTCTGTATGATGTGGTTGTTGTGTCAGTGTTGTGTCCAGACGTGGGTAGAGAATAGATTTTGACACATGGCCCATACTTTGATTGCAGAGCTGCGAGTTTCTGTTGTCAACAAAGCAGTGACTATTCGTTGGTGACTTTACTCGAGTGTATCTGTGCAGTACTTGTGACAGAGACCACCATTATTGCCCGCCAGCACGGAGAGGTGGGACCATCAGTTTTCAGCACCAGAGCTACAAATATAAGATGAGTGAGCCTCTGGTCTGCTGGACATTCACCAAAGCTGTGTAGTTACTAATACCCCATAAAAATTCCCACCATTTTCTGGACACTGGGTAGTCAATATAGACAGGTGTGATGAGGCCACCCCAACAGCACAAACAGTAACTATCCTCCCAAGTAGATGACTACTAGAACATTTTAATAAAACTAACTAGTATAGTACATATATATGTACACTATTGCATTTATGATATAATATTCCATGCATTTCTTTCATAATCTCTAAATCTTTTTAAGTTCTGGTCAACCTAAAAAATTGATCCAGAACAAAATAAATGTAATATAATTTTATCAAAAAATTTTACACACGTGAGTTAGTTCAGTGTATTTTAACATTTATTAATATTATTAGTCTTGTTAAATATCTGTGGGTATATCTATTACGATCATTGAATATACATACCAAGCTTCGTCTGTTTAATTCAAATGTTATCTCAGTGTTAACATACGGCTGTGAGAGTTGGAAAATAACAAAATCATTGGAGAACTAGCTGAATACATTTGAGAACAAATGTCTTAGAAAACTCATGAACATCAGTTGGAAAGAATTCAAGACTAATCGACAAATAAGAGAAGACTCTAGGCAGAAATATGTCTCCGACTATATAAGGAAAAGACGATGGTCATATATCGGTCATGTCCTACGAATGCAAAACAACAGAATACCACTACAGGCGCTCACTTGGGTTCCTGAGGGTAAGCGGAAAAAAGGAAGACCAAAAGAAACACTCAGAAGAACAATAATAAGAGAAGGAAGAACGTTGGGCCTAAATAATGTGCAAGAGCTAAGAGGAGTGGCGTCACAACGAACAACCTGGAGAGCACTGGTTTCTGCCTTATGCGCCGTGTTTGGCGCTTAAAGAATTTATTATTATTATTATTATATCTATAACCTATTACACCACACTACATATCATAACCCTAGACACTTTACGTAGCCACATTCATTAAAAAAAATTAAGTGTGAGGTCGTAGTGGTAGCAAGAAAGGCCTTCTGACAATTCTCAACTACATTTTATCTCAGGAGCCTTCACAGCTGGCCTCATACAATTACATTTAGTAATATCACCATCATACAATACCATCAACACCACTACATAAATTGGGGTCTTGTCCAGGGATAATTAGCCCAACAGTAATATTAGGATCTCCTGGTGGGAGAAATAAAAGTAGGGAAATAAATTGTAAAATTTCCTTTAAAATTAAAAGTGTCCCTGCAGATAAAAGTTGGTGAATCTTCACAGCCAGTAATAATTAATTAGTTAACTGGTTAGTTAGAATTGGTTAGACTATAGTCATAAGAAGTACTTAGTGTATTTACTGGTTAGAGATTTAGCTTGTATATTATTATATTGTCTAAAAAGTATGGCGGAGCTGGCAAAATTTAGATCAGCTGCTGTGCTCACCGCGAAGGAGATGGGAATGGATGGTCAGATTTTAATTCAATACGTAACGACTGAATGTGATAAATATTTTTTTTTTTTTTTTTTTTTTTTTTTTTTTTTTTTTTTTGTGGAATAAATAAATATATTGAAAGGGATCCCTTTATTTCTTGAAAGGTCCCTAGCTGAAAGAGGTACCCAAGAGGTTACTCCTTCAAATTGAGGCTGATAGAGAAATCCTCAAAGAGGCTGCAGAGAGCGGTGTTGTTGAGGCGACTCCCCAAAGAAGAAAAAACGACAGCAAAGGGGGCAGAAGATAGAAGGTTGCAAAGGGAGCACGAATTACGACTAAGGGAGCTGGAATTACAAGGCCAGGCTCCTGAAAATGGTGCCAGCCCTTTTGCCTCAGATGCTACGCCTAGTCTGGGAGCCTCAAACTCAGCTATGGGGTTTCATTTAGACCATTTTGTTGAAAAAGACGATGACATAGAGGGGTACCTAGGACGTTTTGAGTTATTAGCTACTACATATGGGTTAGAGAGAGAGAGGTGGAGCTTAAAGCTATCACAGGGATTGAGAGGTACTTCTTATGAAGTATTTGCTAAAATGAACAGGGAAGACCAAGACAATTATGACATGTTAAAGCAGGCTTTGTTATTAAGGTACGAGAAGAATGGTGAATTTTATCGTAAGAAATTTAGAAATGCCAAACTGTTGTCTGGGGAGACATACCACCAATTCTCTGCTAGACTAGAAACCTATTTGGAGAAATGGACGGCTCTGGGGAAGACCCAAGATCTTAAAGAAATGATCATGATTGAGCAATTGAGAGAGTCCATGGCTCCAGACATGAGAAAATTTCTCATGGAACAAGGTGCAGAGAAGTTGGGGGAAATTTTAAATGTTGCTGAGAGGTATCAGGCAGCCCAGGCAGAGGTAAGTGGTGCTAAGAAGAAGCACATAGACAATTTTAAAGCTCCACAGCAATTTAATAAATTTGATAATAGAGAGCAGGGAAATAAAGGTAGGACAAACTTTGAGCGGCCAAGAAATGACTATCGCGACAGAAACTCACAGTTCAATGACCAAAAGTTCAATGAAAGAAAACCGTTGAACCAAGGAAAAAGATGGTGTAAATGGTGCAAGAAGGATAACCATAACACCGAATTTTGTAGAAGGAAACCTTCAAACATTGCTGCAATGAAGTCGGGGACGCAAAGATTAAAGGTTAATCCTAAGGGACAACAGGAACCTTATCACCCCCCAGTTTGTGAGGATGTTATTTGTAATGGGGTCACCATAAGGTGCCTTTATGATACAGGTTTGGATTATGATTCAGTTGTGAAGTCTAGCCTAGTGGACCCAAGTCAGTATACCACAGAAACAGTGGAAATACAAGGGGCGACTAAGGACATACCACTCATGACACTTCCCATCGCAAGGATAACGGTGAAAACTCGCTATGTGGAAGGAGAAATCAGAGCAGCAGTGATAGATGAACCAATCTACCCTCTGATATTGGGGTGTAGATACGTCTTCTTGGGGAATCCCGAGAAACCTGTGATCATGGCGACAGTGCAGACCAGGTCACAGAAGAAGGAGGAAGAAGGTGAACCTATAAATGCTCATCCAGAGGAGATGAGGAAGGCGCAGGCTGAGGATAGGACACTCAAGCCCTGTTTTAAAAAATTGCCCAAATGCCACACACCTCCGAGCAAGGGGGAATATTTCATGAAGAACAAACTCTTATACAGGAAGGCCGGAACTGGAACAAATGGTCACAACCAGCTGGTTCTTCCCACTTCATATAGAGATAAAGTGATGGAACTCGGGCATGCGATTCCCTTCAGTGGTCACATGGGGATCAGCGCCACAGGACAGCGTATAGCTTGTCATTACTTCTGGCCAGGGATAACGGAGGATATAAAAAGATATGTCAAATCCTGCCCAGAATGTCAAAGGGTAGCTCCAAAGCACTGGACTGCTCCTGCAACTCTAGGGGAAATGCCCATAGTGGGAACACCTTTTGAGAGGGTTGCAGTGGATATTGTAGGACCTCTCACTCGGACCAAGAGGAGGAACAGTTACATCCTTACTCTGGTGGACACTTGTTCTATGTGGGGAGAGGCGGTAGCCCTGCCATCAATTGATTCAAAACATGTAGCAGAGGCACTACTTACAATATTTACCCGATTAGGATTCCCGCATCAAATCTTGACGGATAATGGATCTCAGTTCAAGGGGAAACTAACGGAAGAAGTTTTTAAGCTATTTCAAGCCAGGCACTTTCATTGTAGTCCGTACCATCCACAAGGGAACGGCCAGGTAGAGAGGTTCAACGGGACTCTCATTTCTATCCTGAGAAAGCTGGCACACGAAAAACCGGATCTGTGGGATCAATTCCTGCCCGCCGCATTGTTTGCGTATCGGGAGGTACCACATAGTTCAATCGGGATGGCTCCCGCAACTCTGCTATTTGGGAGGCCAATAAAAGGTCCATTAGAAGCTCTATTAAGGACCTGGACAGATGAGAAGGCGGAAGAGACTGTTACCTCATCTTATCAATATGTGAACGAACTGACCAATCGTTTGAAAGCTGGATGGAAACTGGCAAATGATAATTTGAAACAAGCCAGGAAGAAACATGCAGCATATTTTAATAGGAAGGCAAAGGACAGGGAACTGGCAGTCGGAGAGAAGGTGCTGCTTCTACTACCCGGAAGCCAGAATAAATTACAAATTGGTTGGCAAGGTCCATATACGGTTCTAGAGAAGGTGTCTAGAACAAACTATAAAATTGACAAAAAGGGGAAGGAAAAAGTTTATCATGTAAACCTGTTAAAGAAGTATCTGGACAGACCACTCCAGGAAAGCACCCCCTTATTGACCTTAGCTATTGCAACCCAGATGCAAAAGGAACCACTCACCTCACATGAATACCCATTACATCCTTGTGAAACAGCAGCACAGGTAAAAGTCAGTAAGCACCTGACTAAAAACCAGAGGGAGAGAGTTCAACAGGTTCTGGAGGAACATACAGATGTATTAACAGATAAACCAGGCCATACAAATTTGCTACAGTATGACATGAAACTGGTAGACTCAAACCCAATCTGTATGAGAGCCTATTCTATTCCGTTCGCGAAGGAGAAGGCATTGAAGGAAGAAATAGAGTATTTGTTGAAGGAGGGGATTATTTCGCACAGTGAATCATCTTTTAGTTCTAGTGTCGTTTTGTTGAAAAAACCGTCTGGGGAACACAGACTGTGCATAGATTACAGGAAACTGAATGCTGTCACAGAAGGACAAGTGGATCCATTACCAGACACAAAACAGTTATTTGCCAGACTGAACAAGGCAAAATACTTTTCAAAGGTGGATCTTAGTAAAGGCTATTACCAGATCCCAGTGAAGCCTGAAGTGAGACCTTATTTGGCTTTTAGCACTTCGGATGGACATTATGAATTCAATATGCTACCATTCGGACTGAAAAATGCTCCGAGTGTGTTTTCAAGGATGATGCGAAAATTGTTGGACCCCCTGAATAACCCAGGTATCACGAATTTCATGGATGATATTCTCGTCGCCACAGAGACATTTGAAGAACACATTGAAGCTCTGGAGATGTTGTTTGATAGACTTCGGGAGGCGAACTTAACTGCTAGGCCAACAAAATGTTGTATTGGATGCAAAGAGTTGGAATTCTTGGGACACACTGTATATCAGGGTAATATGACCCCTGATCCTAAGAACTTGGAAAAACTGCAGAGAGCACCTAGGCCACAAACAAAGAAGGACGTGCGATCATTCGTGTCGTTATGCGGATTTTATCAGAAATACATCAAAAATTTTAATGCTATTTGTGCTCCTCTGACTGATCTGACTCGCAAGGGACTTCCAGATAAAATTATTTGGACTGCACAATGTGAACTAGCGTTCCAAGAGTTAAAGGAAAAACTCACTAGCAAGCCTATTCTCAAACTGCCTGATTTGACACAGGACTTTGTCTTAAGAACCGATGCAAGTAATGTAGGACTAGGAGGGGCTTTGTTGCAAAGATCATCTTCACCTGATGGGGAACTTAAACCAGTCGCTTATGCAAGCCGCAAATTGAATAAGGCGGAACAAGGATACTCCACAAGCGAAAAAGAATGTTTAGCATTAATCTGGGCAATAAAGAAGTTTCAAATCTATCTGTATGGTAGGACATTTGTGGTGGAGACGGACCATCAGCCTCTCGTGTTCTTGTCTCAGGCTAAGCATGGAAAACGCAAGATTGCTGAGGTGGTCTTTATTGCTTCAACCTTATCAGTTCAGTATCCAATATATCCCAGGCAAATTGAATGTCGGTGCAGATTTCCTCAGTCGGCACCCCTGTGATCAAAATTAGAGTAGTGGCAGACGTGAGGAGTAATTTTACCTATGTGTATCGCTGGTTTTGGAACTTGCCATAGGCATGTTTTCAAGTGGGGAGATGTGTAGTGAAATTGACAGAGATACAACGGTAAAATATCTCCAAAGATAACATTTAAGGATAAAAACATAATGCGTAGGCTGCGAATAGTACATGATCGCCTAGACCGCGGGTCATCATCCTCCATAATAATTGACTTGCTAAACAGGAGGGGAACGGCGGATCAAAAAGGAAAAAAATATGACTGGAACGATTGCGTGAGACTAGAAAGGCTAAGGAGACGCAATTGGGGGGGAAACGGAGAAAAGTCACGTTTCCCAAGTTGACATAAAAAGTAAGCAACTCGACAGAAGGGACCTTAGATATAATACGCCACAGTCATTTATTGGACGCTTTTGCAATACCAAGCCCTTGATTTGAATTCAGCGGCTAAAACGCAGATGTTTGGAATATTACAAAATTTAAAAAGTACTTTTTTCTTAATATTAATGTTAGGAATATAAAAATTAGCTGGCCGGATGGCCTATTCTGAGCAGTGAACTAATATGTTCTTACTTTTACAGACGGATAGATAATATTGAAGATAATGACAAAAGACAGTGTTGTTCACATCATTGACAGACTGTATTGAATCTAAAAGTGTCGCTAATTGCACAAAAAAACACGACCTCGAAACGCAGGTGTTCAAATTTACGTAGTATGGAAGAGAGGGTTTTTGGGTGGTAGTTGTGTCTAAAAATAACTTTTAACGACAAAATTTTGGAGGGGAGAGAAAGGTTGGTTCAAAAATCGAGTACATTTTGTAGAAACACAAGTAGAGACGGACAGACTAACAGATAACCATCCATACTTGACTGAAGCATGACTGAAATGACTTTATGGTAGGAAATTTGAAATTAAAATAAACCTAGGCAGTGATTGGCCACAGACAATCATATCATTAGCGCTCAGACGCGAAAGTGGGGTCATTTCTCAATAGTTGTTCAGTGATAGACACAGATTTTAAAGTGTGGTGATTTCCATATGAAAGAAAGTGTAATAAATTTAGGGACGCCATACTATAGCCAGCAGCTCAGCTGAGTTTTGCTAGCAATTCTGTGTTATTTATTCATAATCTGGTAAGATTGAAATTATTTCTTTGTATATTTTGAATATTGTTTCATGTTCGAGTGATTTGATACTGCCATATCGAAATCTAGCCTTACAAACAAGTAGGGATTTGCTCTAGACCCCCCGCCCTAGTCAGGGTCTAGGGACCAACAATGTACATAAACTCCAGCAAGGATTATGCAAGACAGATCAAGTGTTGAGAATAATGAAACATATTACCTATCCTCTTTTAGGGCAGACAACTAATAAATATTTTTCAGAATCTATAGTCTGGGAGGATCTATCTGATGTAAAACCACCATGGTAAATGTGCTGTTTGGTCAGAGAGATCTGACCTGTCTGTATGATGTGGTTGTTGTGTCAGTGTTGTGTCCAGACGTGGGTAGAGAATAGATTTTGACACATGGCCCATACTTTGATTGCAGAGCTGCGAGTTTCTGTTGTCAACAAAACAGTGACTATTCCGTTGGTGACTTTACTCGAGTGTATCTGTGCAGTACTTGTGACAGAGACCACCATTATTGCCCGCCAGCACGGAGAGGTGGGACCATCAGTTTTCAGCACCAGAGCTACAAATATAAGATGAGTGAGCCTCTGGTCTGCTGGACATTCACCAAAGCTGTGTAGTTACTAATACCCCATAAAAATTCCCACCATTTTCTGGACACTGGGTAGTCAATATAGACAGGTGTGATGAGGCCACCCCAACAGCACAAACAGTAACTATCCTCCCAAGTAGATGACTACTAGAACATTTTAATAAAACTAACTAGTATAGTACATATATATGTACACTATTGCATTTATGATATAATATTCCATGCATTTCTTTCATAATCTCTAAATCTTTTTAAGTTCTGGTCAACCTAAAAAATTGATCCAGAACAAAATAAATGTAATATAATTTTATCAAAAAATTTTACACACGTGAGTTAGTTCAGTGTATTTTAACATTTATTAATATTATTAGTCTTGTTAAATATCTGTGGGTATATCTATAACCTATTACACCACACTACATATCATAACCCTAGACACTTTACGTAGCCACATTCATTAAAAAAAATTAAGTGTGAGGTCGTAGTGGTAGCAAGAAAGGCCTTCTGACAATTCTCAACTACATTTTATCTCAGGAGCCTTCACAGCTGGCCTCATACAATTACATTTAGTAATATCACCATCATACAATACCATCAACACCACTACAATTACATAAACACATTATCGCTTATATCCGTACATTCTTGAGGGAAAATGAAATAATAATAATAATTTCTTACGCACTTCTGTAGCAGGACAAATCTTCGAGCTGTAAAAATGTATATCTGCTTGTTCTCGTACACATCATCACATTTAAGCAAACCAATACATTACATATTTCAAAAGTACAGTGCTATGCAGGTACATTCTCACATACATTACGTTATATAGTAATACTACATGGATATAAAACAAATTATTCACATAGACAATAACGAGCGGAAGAGGAAAACAAAGGTTGACATATAGATAAAATGTGGACTGACAATGGCTGCTTCTGTGGGGGTAGATAATCGGTGTTGATCAAGTGTTTAAATAAGTGCTTTGTTGAATGAGTATTGTGTATGTAGGTTTTTTTTATGTGATGTGGAAGGCTGTTCCACAAGTAGGCTCCAGTGTAGGCTAGACTCTTTTTGATCAGGTCGATCCTAGGTTTGGGAAGACGTAACTGACCCGCAGGACGACACAGAGTCCGCTGGGAGGACAACATTATACAATCTTTGAAGGACCGAGGACTAGAATGGAACCAGTCCAGAAGGAAGACAGCCGATAGGATAGTCTGACGCTCTCTCTTCCAAACCTCTACACCTCACGGTAGAAGGGGAACGACTAAGTAAGTAAGCAACTGATGTAATTGTAGTCCCTCTCTTCTACTGGTTTGAAACAATGATCGTAGGTACGGCGGGGCATTGTTTGATAGAATTGCGCGAGTCAGCTTGGCTTTGTTGTAGAAGAAACGTTTTTTTAAGGGACAGTATTTTGGATTCTTTTCGTGTCCTTGCGTGTAGTATCGTGCGATTATCGGCAATCAGACGTACTGCTCTCTAATGCAGGGAGTGCAGTCTCTTTGATGTGGAAGCAGGGCAACCATCCCATAGTGTAGAGCAGTAATCAAGATGTGTCTGTATATGTGAGGTGTAGAACAATAGTCCAGTGTCTGCGTCTAAGAAGTGTTTTATTATGGCCAGCTGGTAAGATAGATAGATAGATAGATAGATAGATAGATAGATAGATAGATAGATAGATAGATAGATAGATAGATAGATAGATAGATAGATAGATAGATAGATAGATAGATAGATAGATAGATAGATAGACAGGACTAATAATTAATTGCACATAAGCTGGTGCTTAGCAAACAAACACACGAATTGACAAAACAGGATCATATCACAAACAGCAGGTCCACCATTCACGTGTGGAGAAAGCAAACATTATATTAGATAGGAAATGTTCTATCCTGCCATAACATGACAAGAATCAACAAGGAACCACTGAGATAGTTTGCCATGCTTGGGGCCAATAACATCTACACACTGAAGGTTTTTTGACAGCATAGTCTAAACACAGCCTTCCCTATGAGAATGAGCGAAACAAAACCTGAAATAGTGGCGTCGGTATATGAGACACGATAAGGTTATGTTAATGGTATGAATTATGTTTCCGTGTACTGGGGCATGCTTGTACAGATTGTCATCGACTTAAGGATGGGGTTTCGTTCCGATGACCCCGTCGTATGTTGATGAAGTGGTAGCGAGTCGGATCTCACTGTATACTGTATACACTATAAGGATATGTTAACAATTAACATCCTGAATGCTAATATTTGAAGCTCTGCTTTGTTATAGTTTAAACTAATTTTAACGGTTGTTTACAGTGACATAGTACAATGCACCATTTGGTCTGGTCTTTGTCGTAGGTTATTGTGGGCTGGGAAGTTTCCGAGAATGTGTTTAGGGGCCTGAATTCCAGCTCCACCTGGTCATTCATTAGTGTGCGATATCCTGATGCGACATATGTGGCTTAGTTTTATGCAGCGCTCAGTTCTCAGACGGAAAAGAATGGTCTGCTGGTGCTCATCCAGTCGGATATGTTGTCCATATCCTTTTCATTCTTCCATTGGTAGTTGTAGTGGTTGTGATTTATGGTTTTTTTCCTCTAGATAGGGCAACGTCTGGCTGAATTGCTCCATTTTACCACCAGCTCTTGATAAAGCATCAGCCACATCTCGTTCCCAGTTATTCCACAATGGGAGGGTAACCACTGGAAGGCAACGGTTGAGCTTCTTTGGCTAATGTTAAGCTCAGGTCTGATTTGTCTTATTTAATACACTAATGCATTATCATTATCACCATCGTCATTATGTTGAGTTAAAGATACGGACAATTATATCAAAATGAGAATGTAGGAGGCAAGATTTGCTTCCATTTCATAGAGAAAAACTGTATGATAGTATAAGATAAGTCCAGTTTAAGAAAGAAAAAAAAAGTGTTTTCTCCTCCAACACGTTTCGTGTCCGTGCTATTATATAGCTCCACAACAAAGAACAGAACAACAACAAACGACAACCAACACGTTGCACATCCTTATAGTTAAGTGCTTGATCAGAATAGTAGAATTAAAATGGTAAGAGATCTGCAATCTAGAATTGATTGAAAAATGATTTGAACATCAGGTGATGAAAATATGATGGCGATTGATAGGAAACATTATCAGAAGCTAGCTAACGGCATCATATAACTCACGTCTGTTGTTTTTCTGTTGTCTAGTGTTCTACTTCTTTATTTCTTACGAGTGCCTGAAAACATACCTTTATGTTTGTCTAATATTTATTAACGGCATCATAAGGTATTCCTTGTCTGTGATAGAAGAATGAAGGAGGCAACAACAACAAACAAATAGATAAGAAAACTGAAACCACCTTAAACAAGATGTAGATGACATGTAATCAACATGACAGGTGACATGTAAAGAACTTGAGAGATGACTTATTAAAAGCTTGAAAGATTGGTTGGGAAGAGCTTGACAGATGAGTTGTACAGAACTTGAATAGTGACATGTGAAGAACTTGAAAGATGGCTTGTAAAGAACATGAAAGAATGGCTAGTAAAGAACGCGAAATGGCTTGTACAGAACTTGAAAAACGGCTAATAACACTGACAAACAACATTTTTCTTTCTTATATAAGAGTAAGTGTTCTTAGGTCAGTTTCTTGCGCTGATTTCAAATTTGAAATCCGTTTATCTCTATCACATCGGGTTCTTAAGATATTTGTGAATAAATATATTTTTGGGAAACCGTTATTTGCTCCGTTTCATTTTTGCTATATAACTTATTAAAAATTAATAAAATGCAAAATAATTCTACTTTTTATACTGCTAAAAGATGCATGACATATGTTACGCTATTTTTCAAATAGTTACTGTATTTTGAAATAATTCTGAGCGAAATATGGCTTCTAGAAATTCGGCTGATCTGTTCTGTTACGTGTGCGGATAATTTACCGATCGTGTTCACCAGAAAAACTTTACACCATTACTAAAGAAAGCATATGAACTTTATTTCGATTCGAAAGTTGATGATGCAAATAAATCTTGGTAGCCAAATGCAGTTTTTTCGACTTGTGCAAATACATTGGCAGGTTGGTTACGAAAATCGCCGAAGCATACGTCGATGCCTTTTGGAGTGCCAGTAATATGGCATGAACCGACAAATCAACGCTACTGATTGTTACTTCTGCTTGACAAATACCCATGGTTTTACTTTTAAAACTAGAAAGTCTGTGGTTTATCCAAATATTGAATCGGTTTCGAAACCAGTGCCTCATGATCCAATCACGTGTCCGATCCCAGTTCCACCAGAACAATATCGGTTGGACGTGAATGAACCATCAGAAAGTGATAGTTTACCTGCTTTAGAAACTAATTCTGACTCGGATTATATACCAGTGAATGATGGTGTTCACTTAATTAACCATTCAGAACTTTCAGATCTAATACGTGATCTCGCTCTTACCAAAGGACAAGCGGAATTACTCGGTTCGCGACTCAAAGAATGGAATCATTTAGCGCCCAATACTCCGATATCTAAATTTCGTCATAGACACAGAGAACTTGTTCAATACTTTGAGATGGATGATAACATTTGCTATTGCAAAGATGTAAACGGTCTAATGGTGCACCTCGGTCATGAGCACATAGTCAACGAATGGCGGCTTTTCATCGACTCTTCCAAGACTAGTCTAAAAGCCGTGTTATTGCATAACGGAAATTTATTTTCGTCAATTCCAGTCGCCTACTCTGTTCTTATGAAAGAAACTTATGACAATATGGCTATACTTGTGGCAAAAATAAAGTACAATGACTACCAATGGCGGATTTGTGGAGACCTAAAGGTCATTGCAATTCTCACGGGCATGCAGACTGGGTATACTAAATTTTGTTGCTTCCTATGTGAATGGGACAGCCGCAACAGACAGGAACATTATGCAAGAAGGTGTGGCCTATCAGGGATCGTATGCAGCTCGGGCATAAAAATGTAATACACGAGCCATTAGTTAACAAAAACAGTATCATTTTACCACCATTACATATAAAGTTGGGGCTCATGAAGAATTTCGTAATCGCGTTAGATAAAACGAGCAAAGCTTTCACTTATCTTCGAGAAAAGTTTCCGCAAGTTAGCGATGCAAAGATAAAGGAAGGTATCTTTGTAGGACCTCAGATTAGGAAAGTTATTGCAGACAAACAATTCGAGAACCTGTTACATGGTAGTGAACTTCGCGCATGGATGGCATTCAAATCGATCGTCGATAACTTTCTGGGAAATCACAAATCTGTCGACTATGTGCATATTGTTAAGCAGTGCATAGATGCATACAGAATTATGGGCTGTAACATGTCCCTCAAAATCCATTTGCTCGATTCGCATCTTGACTTTTTCCCTGACAACCTTGGCGAAGTCAGCGATGAACATGGAGAACGATTCCATCAAGATATTGCCGTAATGGAGTCACGTTATCAAGGACGGTGGAGTGTGACCATGCTTGCCGATTATTGTTGGATGCTTCATCGCGATGTACCACATGCCATTCACCGACGAAAGTCGACTGCAAAGAAATTCAAGCCTACATAACTGTTATACTTCTTGTACGAATGATATTGTAATACTGTATGCATTGTTAAAAAACTTCAATTGCGTATTTCTAGAGATCCCGACCTGATAGAGAAAAACGGTTTGCAGATTTAAAAACAGCGCATTAAAATTGACCAGAAAAAGATAGAAATGTTAGAGAAAGAAAAAAAATTTTTTTTTTTGTTAGCCAGTGTAACAAGGACAAATATATAAATAAAAAATAAGATGGTATGAAATCAGTTTTACAAGTAAACGGTACACATGAAACAAGGGACGTCGGGTTTTACCCTTCGTCAACCACAGTTACGAACAGGTGACAAAAACAAGAACTACATATAGGGTCTACAAAAATCAACGATGATGAGGAAATCGCCAAATGAGCGATACAAGCAGATGAAATGACGGTGATGAGCGAAACAATAACAGTAATAACGCAAGAAAATCGTAAAATCAGAAAGACATGTCGAAACAGGAAAGTAAATAATCGACGAAGCGAAGACAGAAATGAACAACACTATTAAAACAAGTAAAAAATCACTTAGCTGGATCCCAGAAAGAAACATTCAAGATGGCTGAAAAAATGAGGCGTCATGCGGAAGTGACGTATGAGCTGGTGACGGCTGAGAAAAGATCATTGAGGAAACGAAACGAACCAAAGCAAAAACAAGGATAGAAAGGAAAATGACGACAGAAGAAATAAAGTATGAAACAGAGACAGAAGCCACCAGAATTATGCAAAATGATGATGGATATTCAAGCCAGCAGGAGATAAAACGCCCATTTGAAAAATGAGACGATTCCCCAACGAGAAGCGAGTTCGGTCGTCACCGGCACATGACATGAGGGCAGTGACATGAATGTCAGAGTTACCTGAATGGTCAAGGCTATTGAAGTGAAGGGCCACCGGTAAATGTTTGTCATGATAGATGTCATTGAAGTGCCCACGAAACCTGTCTGCCAGACGTCTGCCAGTTTCACCAATATAGGTCATGTCACACCTCTTGCAGATGATAGCATAAATCAGGTTTCTGGTTCGCACGTGAAAGGCTCCCCAATGGTAAATTTACCGTTATGAAAGGAGACTGACTGCGTTTGGAGAACAAAAGGACAGGTCTTAAATATGCAGCGTTGGCACGGTTTAGTACCAAAGTATGAAGGACTAGTTTGTCTCTAACGACTACGCACAAGAATATCCCTAAAATTCTTATCCCTGCGATATGCCACCAAAGAGGTATCACGAAACAACTCTCTGGTATCAGGATCGGAGTGGAGAATAGGCAGATGACGAAACATAATTTTTCTCACCGCCAAACAGTGAGGGTGTAAAGTTAAGACAAGTTTGAGTCTGTCAGATGTAGTAGTAGGTTTAGCAGTAAGTGCAACCTGACGAGTAACATGACTAATGCGATTAAGGGCATCAGATAAAACTCTTTCAGGATAGTGACGTCGGCGAAGAAAATCGAGCATTTCTTGAGCTCGTTCACGGAAATCATCTTCATCGTGACATATCCGACGTAAGCGTAGAAGTTGAGAGTAGGGAATGGAATCTTTACAGCTGAGAGGGTGAGAAAAGGTGTAAAGAAGGAAACCATGAGCAACAGTAGGTTTATAAAAGACAGAGGTAGTAAGGCCAGTAGGAGTAATATTGACAGTAAGGTCAAGGAAGTTAACTGAAGTGGTAGAAATCTGAGAAGTGAATTTGATGGCAGGATGGAAATTGCCAACATAGTCGATGAATCTACGGAGGTTAACTTCAGACATGTCTGTGACTCCAATACCGTCGTCGATATAACGACGGTAAAACCCAGGTAATGGTCCATCGTAACTTTGAAGCACCAAATGTTCAAAGTGACCCATGAAGAGGCAAGCATAACTCGGGCCCATTTTGGTACCCATAGCAACGCCACTAATTTGATTAAAGAACTGGCCATTGAATTCAAAAGAGTTGAGAGTGAGAACCAATTCCGCAAGGCGAAGAAGAGAACCTGTGCTAAAAGTAAGGTCAGTGCGTCTGTCGAGAAAAAAATTGTAGTGCTTTAAGGCCATCAGAGTGTGGAATGGAAGTATAAAGCGAACAAACATCCAGAAGGAAAAGACGGTAAGTATGGTCAGGTGTGACATTCTTTTGATCTTCACAACCGTTGTTATCAATAATTTTTATATTAATATATTTATTACAGTTTCGTTTCTGTGGCCTTTCTTGTGTGCCAGATGCAGCTTGTCAAAATTCGTATGTCATGCTTTGAACAATAACGGAGAGCAAATCATTTATCTTTGTTTTTCCTTTGTTTCTAACGAGAATTGGTCCACCTAGATTTTTGAATGCTAGTGATGGAAAACAGCGCTGCCATGTTTTCACCAGCATTTTCATTTTCGTTGTTCTTATTTCATTTCGCCTTGCTTTCTTGTTCATTTTTTTCACTTGTTCAGTTAAAAAACACCAAGGCACTGCTTCATTTGGGGCCCCCGTGCATCCTAGCCCAAGTCAAATCATTTCTCGGTCTCTTGCAGTGCTTGGCTCAGAGGCAATATTTTGTTTAACATATGAGGTGTTATTATTAATCGCCTCTTGCGACATCCTTGGTATTAATTAGTGGTCCTCTCCATTAAAAGGAAAATACATAACTGAATAAGACCACTATAAAAAAACCCTTGAGTGACAATTCGGCTCGTTTGCTTTTTCGTAATTTCCTCTCATCGTCTTTATGATCTATTATTTCGGCCTATTTAAGGCACATAATTTCGAGCCTATCCTCTACTCAGAATTGTTACCCTTTTTCATTACTATCCTCGTTCACGGTTTCATGCTTCGATGCTTGACAGGCCAGTCAATCGCCCACCCCAGAGAGATTAATTGAATCACTAAACGTGATACCACATTGACTCCAGCTAAATGCGAGCATAAAATTGTTTGCTCAAGATTGCGTAACCACTTCCGATTCGACAGTTGAATAGGGACTGGCAATACGGGTTTAATTGTATAGACCACGATATGTCCAGACAGGCAGTCGGATTGTGACATATAACACAATCTTGGAAGATATTTTGAAGAGTGAGCTGAAAGTGAGATATAAGTCAACTTTGACAACATTTTTACGGATATCACAACTCCATATCCGGAGGATGACTACTGTATTGAAAAAATTTCTCCTCAAACGTAATGAGTCAAACGAACACACGAAATCAATCCCACCCCCCCGTACAATCCCAAAATACGCACTCCTTTCAACCATAACTCATAACCAAACCCAGTACAAATCCAAACCTGAATATGGCGGGTGGGCATTAGAGGCCCGAATAAACAATCGCTATTCAATGGGAGTTTGGTCAGATGCCACGAACGACACCTCAGGTGTATAAATTATATTAAAAAAGGAATCCCTACTGGATCAATTTTGAGTGGTTCTGTAGAATTCCGTGTTCCATATTATTAATCTCTAAATACAGAATCAGCTGCCGAGGATAGCCACACATACAAATCAATCGACACTGTCATAGACAGCCAGCCAGGCTGTATTTTAATTTTATCCGACTCAGTTCCTGAACTCATTGGAACCAACTGGAATGCCACCGCATAACTTAATAATTTTTTTTTTAAATATGAAGGAGGTAACACCATGTTTTGGGAGGTATTTTCGCAGATAATGAAGGAGGTAACACCATGTTTGGAGGTATTCGCAGATATGAAAGAAGGTAACAATGTGTTTGCAAAATTGAAGTTTCCTTGCAAAAAATAATCATTAGTTGCTGTTGGTTGTCCGCACCCTGCACACCTTTTAAAATAACTGTGTGCATAATGCAACTGACAAAATGGATATAGACATTGAACACGTGATTTTTTAAATATAACCAATATTTTCATTTACACACCATTCGTATGGAGGCTCTGAAAGAATATTGTTGAATTTGTGGAAATTGAGGAGAAACAGCTGTTGTCCCACAGCAAGACTAGGTGTTGTCCACTATTCCCTGGCATTGTGAGAATGATAGAAATATATCCTGCTTTGAAATTCATTTTTTTTTCCTTTCACAGACAAACCTCCAACTGCAGTCAAAAGGTTTTTGAAAGTGAGATGACTGAATATATATCTTCTACAAGCTTTATTCTCTAATGGGTTAATTTTTCTCACCAACATAGAACAAAATAGAAAGAGAGTGCAACTCTATTGTGGAAGTTTTTAACTAAGTTCAAAATGTAATAGATTTTTTAAAACTAAGCAGGATACGTGAAGAGTTTTGTGGCCCCATGAAAGTACAATCTTTGCCTTGAATAAAATCAAAAAAGGACTATCATGTGTTGAGTTTTTAGAGGAAAGCAAAAGTCTCAATGGCAATTGTATATAGAATACCTTCAGGTATGGGTAGACACCTTTAGAGAGGCTTTTTTGGAAAGTCCAGTGGACACAGGACAGAAATCGAATTTACTGTTGAATGTATTAAAGGATATATTACTTGTTTAATACAATTATAAGAAGATTTTCATGTACAGAATTCCATGAGTATTTAGTTAGAAATTCAGACTTACTAGAGTCGAAAATAATATCAAGTGAAAAAGTACAATGTTTAAGTAATTGAATATTTGGTGATGTTTTAAAAAAAATAATGCTTGATAGAAAAATTATTAAAACATGCATTTTATGAAGAATTTTTAAAAATTTTGTATTTAATTCGTTGAAGTATTTCTTATATTTTATCATGTTTCTTTCATAAATATAATAAATTAGTGAAATAAATGTGTCGCATTTTTTTGTCCTCCCTTTTTCTTAAAAATGTGACCTCCCTTGTCCCCCCTTTTTAGTCAAAACAACAGACAATGTATAGCTTAAAAAAATCATAGGGTCACCTAAGTCTAGGTTGAACAGAACGCGCCTTGCCAAAACATTTCTTTTAAAAAAAAAAAAAAATTAGTTAAACAGAAACAGGATCAATATGCACCAGATGAAACGATGCCATGTTTGGGTGGAAGTACAAGTACACTACACATAACTCTACGGGTCAAGGAATAGGCATGAATATTATTTTAAACAAACTTCATCACAAGCGGTATGAAATTTTCACCAGGAGATACACTCTTTTCTGTACTTCAAATTCCGGTATTTAAAAAAAAAAAATACAGGTGCAACGTATCCGTAGTTATACTCGAATATAAGTCGATCCGACAAGAATGCAACTCCAAGACATTGGATCCTGAAAAAGCGTCCAAAAATGAATGACCCAATTATAAGTCGAATAACAAAATAAATTATCCCTCAATAAGGAATATTATGAAAAGCCAGAAATGTTTTCCCTCCCAAGCTGTTGGTAATTTATGTGTAAACCAAAAAAATGATAACATCTATTTGTGCGGTGGCCGAAGATACGAGCGAAAAAGCGGTTTACATAAAACGGCTTATTAACAGATTACAGGATGCAAAGAAAATTTCGATATCTCTGGCAAGTGCGAAATGTTACACTCTTGTTCCAATTGAAGGACATGAATTCATATTGAATCCCCGAGTAATGGTGCAACACTTTTTGCCGCGGAGTTTAAAACCCATCAACATATTACTTTTAATTTTTTACAGGCACGATTAGTCGAGGTCCCGATTTTTTAGGTCCAAAATTGGAATACATTATCTCTACGTATACTGGAGTATATCCGATATTTCCTTTCATTAGCGAAGTCAAAAGAACATCTCAACAATCGTGCTCTTATCAATCCATCGAGACTTCCAAAAGGTAAACTTAAGACCTATTGCATAAACTGTTGTACAGGAAGTGAAGTGATAAAGTCTCGTCACAGGTACACAATCGCCATCGTTATCACCTTTCAACAACTCAATGATCACGTGCCCTTCAACGAAACGATATGCCAAGTCTTCATGTCAACGTGACAATAATCTCAAGTGGGACTATCCATGTCTTCTACATTTCTCTTCATGTCTGTCCTTCTGTTCACTTCTCCTTGTGTTCTTTTGTCCTTTTCTTTACTTCATACCCTGGGGATTCCAGAACAACGACTGTCCTGGTAACGCAATCAACAGGTTTTCCTCAGGGTGATATCCTATCTATCGCTACCGACCATTTTCTCATCTCTTTGTATCACTCGGCAGTTGGTCTTGGATTCTTGGCATCAGTTTTCAACATTAGTGGATCTTTAGTCATACTACTACAATCTTTCTATCTCCACTGAAGCATAACTTTTATAAAAGTCTTAATTTCACTATACTTGGACCATGCATTTATGGGGTGGAGTGCGAATATCCCTTCCTCGCTGGCCCCTTTCCAGTTTTGGTGCTGAAACCCAGCTAATGTTTACCGCGAGAGGCAAGCGCTCTAACCACTCAGCCAATCAGTACAGGCCTGAATTAATCAGACTGACAATAGCGACCTTCCTTTGGTGATTGTGATATAACCATCTGGGTCTTTTAGCTGATAATATTTGAATTGTTCATATTTGAAAAATGTTTTACATAAATTGCATCAGACGAGCGCGGTGGGGAATTCCCCCTTCTCCCTCTCTTTATTTTCAAATAGGGACGGCGCCGTTTTTTAAATTCCAATCGCGATACGAATTTGCATGGATACGGGCAAAGGTGTTACATCTTTTTCTTACTCAAAATTTATGCGGAATGTTAAAAATTAAACTAGTACTAAAGCATTCTAAAACGTCCGATATTTTAAAATTAAAATTGGACATTGCGTGATATTAATTTGCCGGCAAAACCTATTTTCGAAATTTTTCGCAGCTCGTTTTCCGAGTATATAAAGAAGTAAATTTTTAGTCATTTTCACATACGTCCTGAACGAATGAATGAACGATTTGTACCTTGGCTCAGAAGAGACGCCAAGAAAGAAACTGCTGTAACAAACTTATCTTCAGCTAGGGCTTTCTCACCAAGTCGGGACAGGCATTGGACTGACAGCTTCGGCATAAGCAAGAACTACTGACGTCAACGGAGAGAGAGAAAGGGTTTCCCTACTCCTCTCGATCTATAGCTTTGTCATCCGACCACTGTGCATCCACGTGTGTTACGGGGTGTCCTAAAAATCTAAGTGTGGGTTCTTAGATATAAGTCTTGCACCAGATCACGCAGCCGTACTTATTGGCAAAGTCAGCCATAGGTATACCACAGTACTCAGTGCCCAGTTGCCAGATAGGGTTGAGGCGCAAGATAAACATTCATCAGAGTGTCCTTGGCCCAGTCAACCATCAATGGTCAGATATGAATACATACACCAGACGCCATAGCGGAAAATATCCTTTTCCATTGTAGTTATTCAAAAGTGATACGTTTATAGACTGTGTCGTATAAGCTTAACATTATTTTATTTCATTCGTCAGCAAGCAGTATACTTGCTTATTTCATCACTTTCCAGAGCAGTTTACCTATTTGTGGGACTGAAGACTTTTCGTCACATTTGTCACCAGTCCAGTCCTCAAGTTAAGAGTAATTGAATTGTTTTAATTAAATCTATATCAGTCTTATATCATTTGTTATATTGTTGATCGCATCATCTTGCACCATATTTATTTTCACTGGTGATGATAAATATATTATATATTATTATATATATATAGATATATATATATATATATATATATATATATATATATATATATATATATATATATATATATATATATATATATATATATATATATAAAAATTGGTCAGTGAGAAGTGAGTCTGTTGTCCGGGAAGGACGTTTTTCCCTTTGCCAGTGAGATCGCTGTGTGGACTATATTGTAAGAATGTAAACTGAGTGCCTGCAATATTTTCGGACCCTTGGTGAAATAATTACGTTGTTAGGGGGGGAGTCTAGAGCAGTGAAGGGTCTAGATTCGTAAATGTCTACAGGCCGTAGTTCGATAAGAAGTCGGCGTCTGTGGCCTTATTCCTCTGGATATGCAACGCAGTTTCATAATCCAGATATACCAGGTTCGAAACCTGCTGCAGGCGGTTTGGTAGCAGATCGCTTTGTGTGGATTTTTAACAATGGTATAAGCGCCGTACCGTTCAGAAAGCAATGGCAAACTACTGAATGAAAAACATTGCCTAAAAAAATCACAAACAGCCAATAAAAGCTGGGGTTGATTGCCACGTCCTGTAAAGGATAAGCAACTAACTTTTTTTATTGTCATAGTTTTGCCGCTCGGGTGAGCGATATTTATAGCAGCCATTTGTGGTATAATTTGTACCTTCGTGTATGGAGGTGATAGTTTAAGCTGCTAATGCAGGTTTACAGTGGTTTTTTTCATTATTGTATTTGATGCGTTTGATGGCCGTGTGAGGCCTTATTGTGTGTGTATATTATTAAAGGGAAGTACCTGTTGAAGGTGTTTATTACCTTTGTCAGCCATTGTTGTGTGGTCATACCCTTAGGAGGGCGAGCCTATAGTTGTTATTATAAACCCACACAGCAGCTGTGTAACCCGTGGAGTGTTCTCCATGATAAGTTGTTCCTGACACACACACACACACACACACACACACACACACACACACATAGTATGTATGTATGTGTCGTAGATTTTCGATAGGAGAATTAAGACTAGGTTTGGTCCCTTCTGAATAGGATTGAATAGGTGATAGACTCAGTGAGAGTTAGTGAAAGGTAATAGAATTTCCACACACGTGAGATGATAGATTTTGATATAGTGGCTGTCTCTGAAAGGGAAAAGAATACTTCTCTCTCTCACCTATCTTCTACAACAGTTGTTACAGCGTCAGACAGACTACACCAATATACATATTACGTATATTTCTATCACTCACAGGCACGCACCTACACGTGACGACAGGTAAACACACAGACGTGGGAAAACTATAACAATGATATATATCTTATCTAGAACGAGCTGACCAAACACTATTATTAAGTTCAAGAGCGATTTTAATATCAGGAAAAAATCGGCTCACAACATCAAAGAAAGTACATCAAGGAGAATACATATACACATAGTCATAAAAATTCAAGGAAATGTTGCAAGGATGATAGCCCCCTTATAGTGTTAACTCTAGGTTTAGCCCGGCCCCGTTAAGAGAACAGATGATGGCGCCAGAGTCACAGATACATAGGGTTTGATTCTAAGAGTTTTCGTTGTTTTATCTCGTAATTATATGCACAGAGTTTGAAAAAAAAAATCTGATTTAACCTAAGACAAAAACACAAGAACTCTAGCCTTAGCAACAAATTATGCAGATTGAAAAAAAAAATTAGGACAGCAACAGGGTGTCAAAGATATAATAGTGAAAATATCACTCAAACCAGCGTACACTCATTCATTCCGCCATGGCCTCTCATACATGTACTCACGACTTTGCTCGCTGCCTCTTGGAACACACTGATTTTAGATCTTCACACAGACTCAAAAAAAATGCAGTCTTCTGCCAAGAAGTCCCCAGTTCCAAAAGACGTATTTAACTTGGAGTCTCCGGGAACGACTACTTGGGTGTGCAAATTTGTTCAAATGTCTGATTAAGTCACCTAAAATTATTCCAGGCGCGGGAGTTAGCAGAGCACAGTGTCAATAGCGTAGGTTTCTAGAAATGATGAATGTCAGGTCGGTGCCTTCCCTCAGTATAGGATTCACTTTAGTCACACCACAGATTTGTCCACAAAAAAATATATATATATATATAGTCGGGAAATGTTAGTTAATACTAGAAGTATTTCGCGCCACCAGGCAGAAAGATTACGTAGAGTTTTTCTAGAAGAAATTAAGATCTGGCTCCAAGGTCCAGTATTTATCATTACAGTCTTTGAAAACCCGTTATTGGGATATAGTATTTCTGGCTAACTCGGGTTGCATATGCACTGTTAGACCAGTGGTACTTAAGAAACCCACGTGGTTCAAAATAAGGACTGTCTATTTCTTCACAAGTATGGAAACTACTACTAGGTGCTGGTAAAGTTAGGGTCACCCCAAAACTTTCACTGTGTGGAGGAAAAATAACACATATAATATAATAAACAGAATCTGTACTGGTTATAACTTACATTTAAACTTGCAAGCAGAGAGCTTTGCTTATCATTTAAACTTCCCGTGACGTAAGTTATATTTAAAAAATCAGCAATCCTCATGAATTAGGAACACGTGCGTATTCCGTCACCATTCATGAGGCTCGATTCTAGAGTTTATACGTTAGTTTAGAAAAATACACTCGACTGAGTATTAGCGGTTAAATTAAATTCATAAATAGCTACAACTGCCGTTATAAGCTAGAAATTTTAATTTTATTCTGCTTTCCAGTGAATGCTTCCCTAGAAAATATAATAGCCTACCACTTTATTTTTCTTCTGCGCTAAAGAAATAGATTAAAATGAATTAAGCGATTTAACACTTTAACACTCACAAAATCTATATATCTATCATATTAATTACCTCAACCACAGAATTACAGGTAGTCGCACAACTTAAGAATAAAAATGCTGAAAATATTTCTGGAAGTCTAGAAGTTCGACAAA
Source organism: Oreohelix idahoensis (assembly GCA_024509875.1). Taxonomy (NCBI): domain Eukaryota; kingdom Metazoa; phylum Mollusca; class Gastropoda; order Stylommatophora; family Oreohelicidae; genus Oreohelix; species Oreohelix idahoensis. The sequence continues at coordinate 61,793 of JAMPIV010012465.1, forward strand.
TTGCCGAAACAAACTGAGATACTTCGCTAACAGCTATTCTGTTTACGAGCAACCTATCTACTGTGAGTCTATGAGCGAGAATGAAATTAAAGTTTCAAACTTGGCCAATATCTTTAAAATCGGACACAGGATCCTAATCTTATTTCGCCAAGCGAAATAGTCTCCCCTGTCCGTATAACACCTTCGTCCGCTTATCGCGTGACGTAACAGCCATCAGTGGCCGAGGGCTTGCATGAGTTGCAAATCTCAGACCACCGTCTGCAGTGCGGAGTGGATTTTCACGCTAAGCCGGGTTTTTTCCTGACGAAAAACCTCATGCGTTTACTGAAATGCAGACTCTCTGTCTACTTTCCATGTCCCTCGGGTGAATTTTTCACGCCCCAGGCCAGAGACCCTCAGACGAATGTCTAGCGAATGCTGTAAATTCACGCCTATCGTCCGACCAGCGCGACTGACATGTACGCAATACCACCCAGGTGCGATTCTCAGTTTTAGAGAAAGGAAAACAGGTAAAGGTTGCGAATTATATGAAAATAATATTCGCAAAACGAATGGATGAAAAATATACAGGAAAAAAGGAAATACAGAGATAATAAAAGAGAGAATTCGGGTGAAAGAATAGGAAGAAGATGTAGGAAATTAAATGAATATAAACCCTACGTGACAGAGCCTCCCCCCTTTAAGATATGGAAGCACTCCATGTCTACGTTATGGAGTTTAATTTCCTATAACCGTAGCTTCGGGGTGTCTGTCTTCTTCCCACTCCTCTTCCCCCTCCATCTCTGTCCAATTCCTACTCAAGTCCACTCCTCAAAGTTTCCTTCCCCTGGAATGTCTCATATGCGCGCTTGAAAGAGCGTCGCCGCTTCTGACATTTTTGAAAGATTTCCTGTGATAGCGGTGGAATATCCCTGCCACTATCGTCATCTTCGTCAGTTTTGGCGATCGTCAGGAGATGGTCGGAGGTTGGCACTGGTTTTTCCAAGTATCTTTTTAAGAGATTTAAATGGAAAACCTTCTCCTTTCCTTCAATAGAGATCTGGTAGTTAGCCTTAGAAATCTTTTTCAGGACGGTAAACGGCCCTTGCCATCCGATCTTCAGTTGGTTGTTCTCGGTAGGGAGCAACACCAAAACTTTGGGAAAAGGAAATTCCTGCTTCCAGTTCTCTCTCTTCCGCGACTTTCCTGTATCGGTTAGCGTGCTTGGTGCGTGCTCGCTTAAAGTTAGTCGTTGCTAGGTCCCTAGTTTCAACCGTTCCTTTAAAACCGACACACATATTTGCTGGCTGAGACAACTGTCTCATCAGCCTTCTCGTCTGTCAGAGACTGAAGTAAGGCTTCAAGCGGGCCCTTAATGGGTCTGCCGAATAAAGGTGATCTAGCTGGCGGAAATCCTGTGGAAGTATGAGGAGATTCTCTGTAGCCTGGAAAAATTATTATGCTGCATGATGTTAGAATCCCAATCTTAGGTTTCATGCTGACGAAAGATCTTACTTAGAACATGGTGCGGGTTTCCGAAATTAGCATGTATTGATCAAAATATTTCCTAAGAAAGTAATTATAGTGTGAATCAGTGGAAAGGCAATCGCCACTTATTATCACCTTCGTCGATTTTCAAAAAGCCTTTGATAGTCTACACCGCCCATCATTGTGGAAGATACTTACAATCTATGGTTTTCCAACAAAATATGTGAATATAATCAAAGCGCTATATGACAATGCAAGATGTTGTGTTAGAACAAAGAAAGGGAATACAGAATGGTTTACAGTAGAAACAGGGGTGAAACAAGGCTGTATTATGTCACCACTACTTTTTGGAATAGCTATTGATTGGGTTATGAGAAACTATACCCACAATGAACAATTGGGTATAAAATGGACAAATGGAAAATTCCTGGGGGACCTGGATTTCGCAGATGATGTAGCATTCTTAAGTTCAACTCCAAGACAATCCCAAGAAGCAATAAATAATTTGTGTCATCTCTCGGTTAAAATTGGTCTCCAAATAAATGCCTCTAAAACTAAAGCTATGAACTTTTCTAACGAGACCTTTGATATCATCTTGAACGGGGAAAAACTACAGAAAGTTGAAAGTTTCAATTATTTAGGCAGTAAAATGACTCAGGATGGTGACACAACAAGAGAAATCCATACTAGAATTGCTTTGGCAGCTAGCGCCTTCAATAGATTATCTAACATTTGGAAATTACGATCATTGAATATACATACCAAGCTTCGTCTGTTTAATTCAAATGTTATCTATACGGCTGAGAGAGTTGGAAAATAACAAAATCATTGGAGAACAAGCTGAATACATTCGAGAACAAATGTCTTAGAAAACTCATGAACATCAGTTGGAAAGAATTCAAGACTAATCGACAAATAAGAGAAGACACTAGGCAGAAATATGTCTCCGACTATATAAGGAAAAGACGATGGTCATATATCGGTCATGTCCTACGAATGCAAAACAACAGAATACCACTACAGGCGCTCATTTGGGTTCCTGAGGGTAAGCGGAAAAAAGGAAGACCAAAAGAAACACTCAGAAGAACAATAATAAGAGAAGGAAGAACGTTGGGCCTAAATAATGTGCAAGAGCTAAGAGGAGTGGCGTCACAACGAACAACCTGGAGAGCACTGGTTTCTGCCTTATGTGCCGTGTTTGGCGCTTAAAGAATTTATTATTATTATTAAACGGCCCTTGCCATCCGATCTTCAGTTGGTTGTTCTCGGTAGGGAGCAACACCAAAACTTTCTCTCCTGCTTTCAGTTCTCTCTCTTCCGCGACTTTCCTGTATCGGTTAGCGTGCTTGGTGCGTGCTCGCTTAAAGTTAGTCGTTGCCAGGTCCCACCCTAGTTTCAACCGTTCCTTTAAAACCGACACATATTTACTGGCTGAGACAACTGTCTCATCAGCCTTCTCGTCTGTCAGAGACTGAAGTAAGGCTTCAAGTGGACCCTTAATGGGTCTGCCGAATAAGAGTGTAGCTGGCGGAAATCCTGTGGAAGTATGGGGAGATTCTCTGTAGCCAAATAATGCTGCAGGAATACAGAGATCCCAATCTTCAGGTTTCACTTGTGCCAGCTTACTTAGCATCATGGTGAGGTTTCCATTAGCACGTTCCACGAGCCCATTTCCGGCCGGAGTATATGGCTTAGTGTGGATGTGCTGGGTCCTCAAGATCTTAACGATCTCATCCATCAACAGGTTTCGGTATGGAGATCCATTATCCGTCAACACTTGCTGAGGGAATCCCAACCGAGTGAAAATCTGCACGAGGGCTTCTGCGACATGCTTGGCATCTGCGCATGTTAGCGGGATAGCTTCTGCCCATAAAGTGGATGTATCGACTAAGGTCAGGATGAACCTGTTCCTTCTTTTAGTCCTTTCGAAAGGCCCTAAAATGTCGATCACAACCCGTTCGAATGGTGTTCCCATTATTGGCATTTCACCCATGTGGACTGGGGGTGCCCGTTGCTTGGGTGGCACACGTTGGCACTGGGCACAGGATTTGACATATCTGATATTATCAGTATTTACTCCTGGCCACCAATAATGAGTGGTTATACGTTGGTTTGTGGCGTTCTGTCCCATATGTCCGCTAAAGGGAAGAGAGTGCCCCATTTCTAGGATTTGGCTTCTGTACTGTTTCGGTACTAGGAGCTGGTTGTAACCTTGGTCAGGCTTGCCCGTTCTCCGATAAAGTACGCCATCCTCAGAAAAAATGTCCCCGTGCTGTTTTGGTTCCTTCGCCATGGGCAGTTTCCTAAAGCAGGGTGCCAAGGTAGGGTCCTTGTATTGCGCTTCTTTAAGTTCCATAGGTAACAAATTTGGCGCAGGCTCCCGTTCCTTCTTGGTTTGCCCTCTTATAGTTACTGCTGCCACAATCGGCTCTTCCGGTTTCCCAATACACACGTATCTCCCGCCAAGTATGACTGGGTAGATGGGATCATCCATAACAGCCGCTTTGATCACACCTCTGACAAAGTCAGAGTGTATCTCCACCAATGCGATGGGAAGCGCTGTAGGTGCATCACTCTTACGAACTCCACAAAGTTTGACGGTCTCTCCTGTCTCTTGACCGGGTTTAACCAGGTTTCTGGCAACAATGCAATCGTAAGAAAGCCCCGTGTCAAATAAGCAAGAAGTTTGAGAACCGTTCAAAATAACAATACCTCGCGTTGAGGGTCTATCCCCAACAGGTTGGGAATCACTGTCAATAATTCCGCCTTGCGAGACTGTCAATAAGCATCCGATGCGTTTTGGCTCCGTGTGCTCGGTCTGATCATATGTCCCGTGCTCGGGGGTTCTCCCTTTGCCACCTTGTCCTTTCTGGCTACGCTGCCATGTAGGGCGGTCGGGTTGATCAGGCTGTTTGGGGTGGTTGGGGTACTTGTTCTTGTAGAACTTGGATTTTTTCAGGAGGGGGGTTTTGAGGTCCAGTTTCTCTGTGGTTAAACTGATTCGCAGCATGAGAAGGTTGCTCTAGATTATTTTTTCGAAAATGCTCCTCTGTCGGTTTCCGCTTTGTGGCCGGTAGTTCAGCCAGCGCATTGTGATAACGCTCAGACTTTTCCAAAATGTCTTCAAGTTTTTCTGCCCCCTGCTCAGCGAGAAATCTCCGGGTATCAGCAGACAAAGTGTTCTTTATTTGTTCAGTTAGAACAAGTTCCTCAAGACCTTCATAGGTAGAGGGGAGCTGCGAAAGCTCAAGGCACTTTGTTAGATATCCCTTAAGACGAGATGAGAACTGGTGAAAAGTTTCAGAATTCTCTTCCGGCTGTTGCGAAACAGTTGCAAAAACTTGCGAGCGTTCATTTCAAAGCGCTCCAGTAACGCTTTCTTCAACACATCGTAGTCGTCTTGTTGGCTACTTTCCAGCTTAGAATAAACATCATAAGCAGAACCTTTTAGGGCCTGGGAAAGTTTCATGTTCCAACGCGACCTCTCTAAACCGTACAGAGTTGCAATTTTCTCAAATTTTTCTAGCCAAGTGTCAATCTTCTCATTTGGACAAGGGAAAGACTCAAGGGTGAAAGACATAGCGTTGAGTTGAAGAGATTGAGTGTTAGAAGGATCAGTTAAGGAAGAATGAGGAGAAGACTCTCCATTGCTGGAGGTAGAGGCAGCGCCAAGACTTTGGACTTCTAGAGCCTTAAGAGCCAACTCATGCTGTCGTCGTTGCTCATTTTCTCTTTCCAAATGCTGTCTCTCCTTCTCTCTTTCCTCCTGCTGTCTTTCCTTCTCTCTTTCCTCATGCTGTCTCTCCTTCTCTCGTTCGTTCGCCCTGCGCATTTCCATTTCCTCGTCCATCTTCTTCTGCTGTAAAAGCTTCGGCTGCTTCTTTCTTTCCTCCTTAGTTCTTCTTTTTCCTCTTTAGCTTCAGCTGCTTTTCTCTCCGCGTCATATCTTTCAAGTTCGTCCCTGACAAAAGCTTTCGCTTCCTCTCCTTCCAGTCCCTCCTCTCTCGCTTCGTCCCTGAGGAGTTGTCTAAGCTTTGCCCTCTCGGCCATATTATGTCAGTGACTGAGACACGTGGAGAAAGAAAATAGGAAAAAGAATAACCTGGTTCCTACCACTTACGAGAAAAAAAAAAACCAAAAATTCAAAAGATGATATCCTTAACCCTGGGATACCTCCTCCAAAATAAAATCTAACTATCGCTGCTATTATCGGCAATAAAGCACTTAATGCAAAACACGACTACGCCAACTAAATGGTAGTTAAGATTACTTCTGAAAAATAAGTTGCTACAGTGGAAAAGCAAAATAATTATTGCAAAAATTAAAGAGAAAAATAATCCCTTAATTATAAAATCCACTCTAAGTTCGCCCCTGAAGTCAGATAGGGTAAGGGAGGCAATTAATCTGGACAAATAGTCCGAAACGCACTCCTTAACTTAGTTCAAACACCTTCCTGCTTCAGAACCCTTGTGAATGTTATACACTCACAAAACTTTACCAGCGTTTAGTATTACAAAATCAGTAATTAACATATATTCCGACAATCAACCTGTAACTGAAATGTATATTATTCAAAATGCTGTGGAAAAAAAAAACTTATTAGTTTGTGTGGTCAGCACGCCCGTAAACAGATCGTTAGTCTAGGGGATAAATTATTTAAAGATATAACAACTCACAAGACATCACACTCTTACTCTATTTCAGAATAAAAATCTTAAGTTCAAAATCCAGATAGACGAGTCCACATTTGTCGTACTCGTCTTCCTATTCTAAGTTCAAAAATCCTACGGACGAGAACCCATTTGTCGTATCGCCTTAGGATTTTGGGTTCAATTCCCGGTAACGAGCGACCATTTGTCGTAGATTTTCGATAGGAGAATTAAGACTAGGTTTGGTCCCTTCTGAATAGGTTTGAATAGGTGATAGACTCAGTGAGAGTTAGTGAAAGGTAATAGAATTTCCACACACGTGAGATGATAGATTTTGATATAGTGGCTGTCTCTGAAAGCGAAAAGAATTCTTCTCTCTCTCACCTATCTTCTACAACAGTTGTTACAGCGTCAGACAGACTACACCAATATACATATTACGTATATTTCTATCACTCACAGGCACGCACATACACGTGACGACAGGTAAACACACAGACGTGGGAAAACTATAACAATGATATATATATTTTCTAGAACGAGCTGACCAAACACGATTATTAAGTTCAAGAGCGATTTTAATATCAGGAAAAAAATCGGCTCACAACATCAAAGAAAGTACATCAAGGAAAATACATATACACATAGTCATAAAAATTCAAGGAAATGTTGCAAGGATGATAGCCCCCTTATAGTGTTAACTCTAGGTTTAGCCCGGCCCCGTTAAGAGAACAGATGATGGCGCCAGAGTCACAGATACATAGGGTTTGATTCTAAGAGTTTTTCTTTGTTTTATCTCGTAATTATATGCACAGAGTTTGAAAAAAAAAATCTGATTTAACCTAAGACAAAAACACAAGAACTCTAGCCTTAGCAACAAATTATGCAGATTGAAAAAAAAAAATTAGGACAGCAACAGGGTGTCAAAGATATAATAGTGAAAATATCACTCAAACCAGCGTACACTCATTCATTCCGCCATGGCCTCTCATACATGTACTCACGACTTTGCTCGCTGCCTCTTGGAACACACTGATTTTAGATTTTCACACAGACTCAAAAAAAAAAATGCAGTCTTCTGCCAAGAAGTCCCCAGTTCCAAAAGACGTATTTAACTCGGAGTCTCCGGGAACGACTACTTGGGTGTGCAAATTTGTTCAAATGTCTGATTAAGTCACCTAAAATTATATTCCAGGCGCGGGAGTTAGCAGAGCACAGTGTCAATAGCGTAGGTTTCTAGAAATGATGAATGTCAGGTCGGTGCCTTCCCTCAGTATAGGATTCACTTTAGTCACACCACAGATTTGTCCACAAAAAAATATATATATATAGTCGGGAAATGTTAGTTAATACTAGAAGTATTTCGCGCCACCAGGCAGAAAGATTACGTAGAGTTTTTTTTTCTAGAAGAAATTAAGATCTGGCTCCAAGGTCCAGTATTTATCATTACAGTCTTTGAAAACCCGTTATTGGGATATAGTATTTCTGGCTAACTCGGGTTGCATATGCACTGTTAGACCAGTGGTACTTAAGAAACCCACGTGGTTCAAAATAAGGACTGTCTATTTCTTCACAAGTATGGAAACTACTACTAGGTGCTGGTAAAGTTAGGGTCACCCCAAAACTTTCACTGTGTGGAGGAAAAATAACACATATAATATAATAAACAGAATCTGTACTGGTTATAACTTACATTTAAACTTGCAAGCAGAGAGCTTTGCTTATCATTTAAACTTCCCGTGACGTAAGTTATATTTAAAAATCAGCAATCCTCATGAATTAGGAACACGTGCGTATTCCGTCACCATTCATGAGGCTCGATTCTAGAGTTTATACGTTAGTTTAGAAAAATACACTCGACTGAGTATTAGCGGTTAAATTAAATTCATAAATAGCTACAATTGCCGTTATAAGCTAGAAATTTTAATTTTATTCTGCTTTCCACTGAATGCTTCCCTAGAAAATATAATAGCCTACCACTTTATTTCTCTTCTGCGCTAAAGAAATAGATTAAAATGAATTAAGCGATTTAACACTTTAACACTCACAAAATCTATATATCTATCATATTAATTACCTCAACCACAGAATTACAGGTAGTCGCACAACTTAAGAATAAAATGCTGAAAATATTTCTGGAAGTCTAGAAGTTCGACAAATTGCCGAAACAAACTGAGATACTTCGCTAACAGCTATTCTGTTTACGAGCAACCTATCTACTGTGAGTCTATGAGCGAGAATGAAATTAAAGTTTCAAACTTGGCCAATATCTTTAAAATCGGACACAGGATCCTAATCTTATTTCGCCAAGCGAAATAGTCTCCCCTGTCCGTATAACACCTTCGTCCGCTTATCGCGTGACGTAACAGCCATCAGTGGCCGAGGGCTTGCATGAGTTGCAAATCTCAGACCACCGTCTGCAGTGCGGAGTGGATTTTCACGCTAAGCCGGGTTTTTTTTCTGACGAAAAAACCTCATGCGTTTACTGAAATGCAGACTCTCTGTCTACTTTCCATGTCCCTCGCGTGAATTTTCACGCCCCAGGCCAGAGACCCTCAGACGAATGTCTAGCGAATGCTGTAAATTCACGCCTATCGTCCGACCAGCGCGACTGACATGTACGCAATACCACCCAGGTGCGATTCTCAGTTTTAGAGAAAGGAAAACAGGTAAAGTTTGCGAAATTATATGAAAATAATATTCGCAAAACGAATGGATGAAAAATATACAGGAAAAAGGAAATACAGAGATAATAAAAAGAGAGAATTCGGGTGAAAGAATAGGAAGAAGAACCCGGTCCATAAAAAAATGCCGTGCAGAAGTCGGATGTGTCGACCGAAAGGTGCAGATATCACAGCTTAGGCGCAAACAGACACAACGGCAACCACCGTCCTTTTCAGGGCGAACGAGGAAGAAGAAGAATATATATATATATATATATATATATATATATATATATATATATTATAATATATATATTATATATATATATATATATATATATATATATATATATATATATATATATATATATATATATATATGTTAATAAATTTACATCTTAGTTTACCACTTGTTTAAATATTTTGTGCTGTGGATGTTTAAGTGTATCATTGGTTTTTTTTTCAGGCTAAACTGGGAGTGGACGCTCTTGCATGTTTCGGGATCCCAGAGTGAAGCTGTCGCTAGAGACGATAATACCTACTAAACCTTCTTTCTCAGCGAGGATTCACTCATTCACTCTTGGTGTCCTAAGTAGGTCTTCTTACTTACGAGCCATTACCAGTCTTGTGTCCGAGTAAGACTTATACATTCTGTGTTAGATTCATTTATTACCCTTTAACGTCCCATAGAGCAAAGGCCTTGAACAACCGCATGGTTATCCTTTGTTTAGCGATGTCTGATGAACGATTAAAAATCTTGCTCTCCATAACATCCAGACTTCCAAAACATTCAGACTTCCAAAACATCCAGACGTCCAAAACATCCAGACTTCCAAAACATCCAGACTTCCAAAACATCCAGACTTCGAATACGTAAAGGTAAAGTAGTCCCATATGAACTACACAGGAACATTGTCATGGCTAGAGACAGGAATCTTCCTGTCCGTACCATTAGATCAAAGTCTTTCCGTGACTGCTTTATCATTGTCATGGCTAGAGACAGGAATCTTCCTGTCCGTACCATTAGATCAAAGTCTTTCCGTGACTGCTTTATCATTGTCATGCATGTCTCCTGTTCTCTTCATCGTGTGATATTCGGTCGACTTCTACTTCTCTTACCATGGGAGTTCTAGACTTCTACTTCTCTTACCATGGGAGTTCTAGACTTCTACTTCTCTTACCATGGGAGTTCTAGACTTCTACTTCTCTTACCATGGGAGTTCTAGACTTCTACTTCTCTTACCATGGGAGTTCTAGACTTCTACTTCTCTTACCATGGGAGTTCTAGACTTCTACTTCTCTTACCATGGGAGTTCTAGACTTCTACTTCTCTTACCATGGGAGTTCTAGACTTCTACTTCTCTTACTGTTGAAGGGCTGATTCTTCTGTTAACACTGGGTCATATCTTATAGAATATTGTTCCATGTATTATTAATAAATCAGTTATTAATATCTGGCCATTTTCATTGTTTTTTTCATTCAACTAGTTTGATCGTGCTCTTGTTGGTAAATCACGTGAAGGTGGGAGAAGAACATTGTAAACATAAGAATAGTTGAATTCCAAAAGTTAATCGACTTGATAAATCCTTTCATTGAGTCCATACATTTAATTTACAAGTCTATAGTGATTTAGTAATAAAGTGTCATGTTAAAATTAATCTAAGTAAAATTAAATTAATTACTCATAGTAATTGTGTAATACTACTTAAGTTAATAAATTCTAAACAAAAAAAAAAAAAAAATAAATAAAAGACGCTGTCATGAGAAAAGAAAAGACAAAACAAGTGAGAAGTAAAGTAAAGAAAAAGATAAAGTATAAATTTAAATTAGTTGTGTGTGTTTAAAATGAATTATCTAATTAACTATCTAACTTAACTAAGTAAGTAATGAAATAGTATATAATATGTCAATATACTTATCAAATATACAATATAATTATACCATTCATAATTTCATCTAAGAATATTATCTAAGAATTGTGTGAGCTTTCTTTTCTTTCTTTCATTTTTTTCATATTTCATTTTTTTTATCTTTTTCTCACATTTCATTTTAATTTTTTTTCATTAATTCAACTACTAAGTTAAAATTAATTAATATTGGATATGACGATCCATACGTAGTTCTGATCCTTGTGAATTTTCATAACGAAAAATGTTCAAGTGTTCCAATCCGGAATGAGTGTAGACCTTCATAACGTTCATTAATTCATGTCAAGTACCGAAATTTAGTTTCGACTGGATTTCAAATAGTATTCACGAATTTGTTACAAATCGTTTTATCTAGAATGAACACTAACCAAAGTCCCATCGTAAGTACGAATCATATGTCTCTTGCTTGTATCAGTTTCATATAGCATATGTCTCTAATAACCAGATACTTGAATTGTAGTCGACGGCTCATTTCCATGTCGAAAATTCAACGATAGTATTATGTCTCTTTTTTATAAGTACTTGGGTAAGTTTTTTTTATGCGAAGAATATCATTGTTCATGAAGCGACATCAGAGGGGTTTCTAGAGAGAACATCTGCCACGATGTTCTCTGTTCCTGAAATATACTCGATGGAGAATTCAAAAGGCTGGAGGAGAATAGCGAATCTGGTAAGTTTAGGGCTTTTATGATTAGCCCGTCGTAGTGATGCCACAGCCTTTTGATCCGTCTGGACCACGAAGGGTGCACCCAGCAAAAATTTCTCCAGCTTGGTAATCGCCCATACGACCGCCAATAACTCACTGTCGACAGTGGAGTATTTGACTTCTGGCGGCTTAAGTTTCCGTGAGACATATAACGTTGGATGGAGGACGTCGTCATGATGCTGGAGCAAACAAGCGCCAATTCCGTAATTACTCGCATCTGTACGGAGGACAAACTTTTTGGAAGCATCAGGTAGTCTCAAAAGAGGTGGGTGTGAGAACATATTAATTATTTTACGAAATACCATATCGCATTCACCAGTCCATGTCACCTTCACCGGCATGTCTTTTTTTAACAACGATGACAAGACAGCCGTGATAGATGACAAGTTAGGTACAAATCTACTGTAATATTGGACCAGTCCTAACAAGCTTCTAACCTGTTTCTTCGTTTGAGGAACTGACACGTTTAAAATTTTGGAAACCGTACTAGGAAGTGTTTGGATATATCCCGATCCAATGATATGTCCCAAAAACGTTATTTCATGAAACGCTATTTGTACTTTTGTAGGTTTAGCAGTTAAATGATTCTTTCTTAATGTGTCTAAAACATATTTAAGTCCCGAAAAATGTTCCTCAAATGACGAATTAAATAAGCATATGTCGTCAATGTATGTAATGATGTCTGGTCTACCTGACAAAATTTGTCGCATCATGCGAATAAAGGTAACTGGGGCGTTAACAAGCCCAAAAGGCATCACATTCCACTGGTATAGACCTTGTGGAGTGGGAAACGCTGTGTAGTATTTAGCTTTTTCGGTTAGTGGTATCTGCAATAACCTTTAGTTAAGTCTATCTTAGTGAATATAATTACGTTAGATAGACGTGGCAGTAAGTCGTCGAGATGTGGATGTGGTTCGCTATCAACTACGATTTGTGCATTTAATTTTCTATAGTCGACGCATAGTCTAATGTTATTGTCCTTCTTTCGGACAATGACTAATGGAGAAGAAAATGGAGAATTACTCGTCTCAATAATCCCTAAAGATAACATCCGTTCAAGTTCTTTTGTAGTTTTTGTAAGAAAGTGTAGTGGAACAGAATAGGGATGTACACGAATTGGTGTATCATCATTAAGAGTGATGTCATGACTAATGACCGATGTGCGACCTGGAACGTCGGTCAACACATCTGGATAAGATTGTAAAAGATCAGCGATCTGTTGATGCTGTTGCGGTGCAACCGACGAAGAGATGGTTACATCCCGCCAAGATTCAGTAGGTTGTACTATAGGTACAGGTAACGCCATCTGTACCTCAGGAAAAGAAGATTCTTCTTCCTGGATAACCGACAGATTAGAATAGTGACATGTAGGTACTAAAGTATCATCCAGTTCGTGAAAAATAGCCTGTAGATGTTCAGGACGAGTATGAAACTGTTTGAGCATATTTATATAATATATTTTGTTATGTCCCTTAATATCTAGGACATAGTCAACATCAGAAATCTTATCAATAACCTGGTAAGGACCATTCCATGAGATAAGTAGTTTATTATCGTTATGTGGCAATAACACATAAGCTTGATCTCCTGGAAATAATTGACGTAATCGTCTAGTTCTGTTTTGGAATGTTCAAGCTTTCTCTTTAGCAGCCTCAGATGAAGCTGTTGCTGTTTGGCAAGCATCAATAATGTTATTCCGGAGATTAATTACATACTCATAGGATGACTGGGTGTCCTGAGTCATCTCAGAGTCAATCAATAAATCTTTGATTAGTCCCAAAGGGCCTCTTGGTGGAGCACCAAAGACTAATTGGAATGGAGAGAAGCCAGTTTGTTCGTGTGGCACCTCTCGATAGGCGAACAAAACAGCTGGGAGTACTCTGTCCCAGTCCTGTGGATGTTTAACAGTAACCTTATGTAACATTTGTTTGAGTGTACGGTTAAGTCTTTCTACTGCATCATTACTCATGGGATGATAAATGCTACTGAGATTTCTATCTATATTCTAGGTCTTCATTACTTCTGTCATAGTATCAGATATGAATTGAGATCCATGATCTGATAACAGCTTCCTAAGAAAACCTACTCTAGAAAAGATCAGATGTAGTGCATCAGCTACATCTGTGGTAGTGGTGGTCTTCAATGGGATGGCTTCTGGCCATCGTGTGCATAAATCAATGCACGTGAGAACAAATCTATGTCCTCTTGCTGATGGTAAAAGTGGACCAATAATATCAATGGCCATCTTGTCAAAGGGTCTCACAGATATGTCACAGGCCTGAATAGGCGCCGTGTGAAAGGCTCCCCGTGCTTTTACTTCCTGGCATATAGTACAGGAGCGTACGTACTGTGAAATATCTCGTGACACTCCCGGCCAAAAAATGAAGATAATACTCGAGAACGTGTCCGAGTATATCCCATGTGACCTGCGCACTTAGAATCATGTGCGTGTTGAAGTATGTACCGTCTAAAAGCAAAAGGTACCATGACGTGTTGTCTTACTTGAGTCTTATCCATAAAACATCTTAGTAATATATCATTCTTAATAATAAACCAATGATTATCCTTATTGTTTAAAGTAGGATTGTCAACTTTGTTGACCAGAGCAAAAAAAATTTTCAATGATCTGTCTTCTTTCTGTTTTACAGAGAAGGATGCTCGGTCAATTGAAGAATGAACATCAATATTTTCCTGTTTGTCTGGTTCTTCCTTGTTAGTGTCGATAGTCTCTAATAGTTTCGACTGCACTCTAGTTGTCACTGCATTTCCAATGCATAGATTATTTTTTTCCCATTCAATAATCTCCTCTGATGTACAATCCTTGCTGCCATGGATGCGACCCACCATAAGATCTGCAATTGGGTTCCTTAACATGCATACTTTAACGTTACCTGTGAAAAAAGGTGTATTAACATGTATAATGGCAGCAGGATAAAATTCTATAGTCCCTCCAAAAATCATGCATCTGACATGCTCTCCTGTTGCACAACTAGGATGAACAAGTGACTGCCGGACTCTAATCGTTGTGGACCCGGAGTCTCTTAACACTGAGACGATGGATCCATTTACAATCCCTCTGTTAAAGATAAGAGAGCCTGTTCCATCATTGGCTGCTAGACCGACTTCTGGAAGAATGTGTCCGCAATTTAGAACCGTCTCTTTTGCCTTCTGAAATACAAGATTACATTCTGGGCAACTGTTTGCCACGTTATAATTCATAGCATAACATGTAGAAGACGACTGTAGTACATTCTCATTATGTGAACCCTGAACCCCAGGGGTAGTACCATTAGTAATTGCTGCCCCTGTATTATGATTGTACTGTGAAGATCTACGAGAATGAGACCGATGACGAGAATAATCCCTAGAATTATCCCGTTGTCCCCTATTGTAACTGTTATCTCGATGTCTCGAGCTATGATTATTGTTATTCCAATTGTTACCATTGTTGTTATTATATCAACGGTTATAATGTCCGTTATGTTGACCATTGTTATATCTCGATTGAGGTGAATAATTTCTATTTTGTGGTCTTCCTCTATTAAAATCATTTTTATTGTTAAAGTTATTCTGTCCCTTATGAAGATTAATGTTATAATTTCCTTTAAAGCGACTTCTATCTACACTGTGTGTTCTTGGTTTGTCATGACTGTGGTATGACATACTAGAGGCCACAGGTAGAGGTTCTCTTATTAGCGAGTTAGAAATGCTCGCGTTCGGATGAGCAGTGCAGTAATTTATTGAAATTTCTTCTAACTCATCGACTGTAGATGGTTTACGTTCTTGCAAAAAGGCGAAGAACGGTGGGCTGACAGAAGATAACACTTTATCTCTCAGCATCAGATCAACTAACTTGTCGTACGATTTGTTGACATCTGCCAGTTCCACCCATCTATTAAAGGTATTGCGTATGTTCGCAATAAAACCTGTGAAGTCCTTACTATTATCAGGTAGCATACTCTTAAAACGTAATCTACAACCCTCTTCGGTCAAATCGAAACGACGTAATAATAAGGCTTTAATGGCGTCATAGTCAGTAGCTAATGTTGGATCAATATTTTGTGCTGCACTTGCGGGTTCACCATCTAGAAATTCCTTGAGTTTAAGTGCCCATGCAGATTTGTTAAGGTTATTGACTTTGCATACATCCTCAAAGCGTAATAGCCATGCTGATAAATCATCAACATGTAATTTGAATGGCGGTAGCTTGAAATAATAATTGACCTTATTTTGGTTGGATGTAGAAGTATTCTGTGTATCAGTATTATTATTCATATTTGAAGCTACTCGGGCTTTCAAGTTTAATTCATCCATACGCATCTGTATTAACTCCTTTTCTGATTCTCTCTCTTGTCTAGCAATGTCCCTTAATCTATTTTCCTTTTCAATTTCTTTTCTCTCACGTTCTGCTTCTTCCTTCTTCAATGCCGCTTTCTGTTCCTCCATTTCTGCCCTATATTTCGCAAGTTCCGCCACTGCGTATGCTTCTAGAGCTTCTCCTTTTTTTCCAAAATCTTTACCAATTTTAACAAAATGGTCTAACGTAAGCATCTTGACGTTAATATTGTAAGTAATTACTGGTCTAAACTAATCAACAATAAAAATCTAAGTAATTATTGTACTTACTCAACGTATGAATACTCACTATAAATAATGATAATATTTTTGAACTTTTATTTGTAAGTTCCACCACTATATAATATTTTGTAATAATATTATATGTAACTACTCATATAAATCATAAATAGTTCTACAATTTATTTATTTAAGATGCTGAATTGAAATCAAGCATAAAATATTATGACCTAATAATTATTGGTATTATCCCTCAATAATCAATCAATGCTATGTGCTAAGTCAAGAATGTAGTACTGGGAAAATGTACTAATGAACATGTAATATGCCTGTCATATTCAAGGCAGACCATAAATTTATATTTAATTATCAATATATATTATATTATTATGCCTTAGTCATCATATCCAAAGTGCATCGCTAGTGTCTTGAACTACTACTGCAAATTGATGCAAAATCCCTGACTCATCATCAAATTTAAAAAATAATTAATTAAATTCAATTATTATCTTATTATTGAACAAATTATAGTATTATTATTATATGATAAATGTATAAGATGAACAAAAACAAAACAGTTCATTAACCAAGGATTACCACACAGCAGGACAATACCAAAGTGACTTTTCACAAATAAAAATGAATTTATAAACTAAGCAGAACAAACCGGAAGTATTGAGAGGTCAAAGAGAAAACCAAATGGAGACTGAATCTACGTACACAAGAAATAATGACGTATACATGGACTCATAGACAAACGTTAAAATATATATATTCATAAATAAAAGATAGTCAGGTTAGAATTAACAATTGATAGCACGAACAAATGACAAAACTGAATAAAATAAAACTTAGTACATAGAAAATACAACGAGTATCACGTAACCTTACAGCTAACAAATAGTATTCGACTGAATTCGGGGACGAACGAAGTCAGCCGCAGCCGTTAGCGGATTCTTCGTCAGCCGAAGATCATCTCATCATCTCAACCCATAACCCGTCATGGGTCGTAGGGGTGCCATGGTGGAAGCATCAGCAGACAGGGTCCTCCACTGCTCTCTATTCTCAGCAATGCGTACAAGTGTGGAGAAACCGTGTCCTGCCCATTCTTTGATGTTATCAGCCCAGGATTTTCTTTGCCTTCCTCTTCTCCGTTTACCTTCGACTGTTCCCTGGAGGATCGTTTTCGAAAGGGAGTCATGACGAGTTACATGCCCAAACCAGGCAAGCTTTCGACGTTTCACTATTGACAAAAGTGGTTCTTGATGGCCTGCATAGGTGTTTATCTTCTCTCTAAAATAGACATTTGTTTTGTGCTCTTTATAGCAAATGCGCAAAATTCTTCTATAACATTTATGCTCGAAAGCCTGAATCCTTCGCTCCGTATCTGCAGTGAGTGTCCAGCCCTCACACCCATACAAGAGAATAGATAATACAAGTGATTTGTATAATTTGATCTTCACAGGAAAACTGATGTTACTTTTCCAGATCACATTCAACCTTGTCATGGCAGCTGAGCCGAAGATAGTCAAACTGTTTCCTATCGAACGATTCTAGATTCTACGGTCTGCGAAGCGACATTGTAGACGTATCTAGAATTCCCAAGCAACCTCCCGCTAATTAGTAACAAAAAACATACGTTGGAACATAAATAATACATATATATATGAACATATTTAGACATGCCTGTATGAAAGACGAAATGGACTTAGCACTGTGAATCTTTCAATGACAACCGTCACAATTTGACTTATCTTTTTAATGATCCGATCGATGCTGTTTTCACCAACGGGCTAGACTAATGTCTAGAACTGCTTGCTCCTCGTTGGCCGATAACGGTTTTCCATCTTCTGGTCTTCTTATATCTTGTTTTCTTTTCCATCAAACTGGAATGCACTGAAGGATGTACTTTGGGCGTTAGGCATCTACGCACGATTTTATGACGTCAACTTGACCTTTAGTGGTAACCATGCATCATAGGTCACGTTTCAGCCTATCACGTGATCGTTGAACAAATGTAAACAGTTCCTTAGTATTTTACGAAGAAAAATTTTTTTTTTCGATCCCCAAGCAATGGGCACCAGCTGTTGAAGGGCTGATTCTTCTGTTAACACTGGGTCATATCTTATAGAATATTGTTCCATGTATTATTAATAAATCAGTTATTAATATCTGGCCATTTTCATTGTTTTTTCATTCAACTAGTTTGATCGTGCTCTTGTTGGTAAATCACGTGAAGGTGGGAGAAGAACATTGTAAACATAAGAATAGTTGAATTCCAAAAGTTAATCGACTTGATAAATCCTTTCATTGAGTCCATACATTTAATTTACAGGTTGCACACATCAAAACAATCACGCATGTTGATCATTAAAAGTACATATTGAAACTTGATCATATATTGAATATATATGTAGATATACTACCAGTCCTTGTCCAATAATTAAATTACTGTAGGCAGAACGTCATAGCTGTATGCACGCGCGGTTGGGGGTTCCAACGGCCGACAGTGAGTCTATGAGTCTGGCAATACTATGGACTGTAATTCCTCCTTCCCTAAATTTACGTACGTACTAACCTTAATTCTTTCATATCTTCATAATAACAATGGACTGACCCATGTCCATACTTGAATAAAATATATCTGTGCGGCAATACCATGCCCGACACTGGAAGGGTAAAACGATGCGTCTTTACTCCTTGACGGTCAATGTAAAAAGGGGTACCGTATCCTGGTCACGGTGCGTGACCTACCAACGCTAATACGTCATAATTCGATCGTGTGTAGCGCTCAATAGTCTAATAATTATTTACATTATATTAAATGCTATAACCCCTAAAATTGCACGCCGCCAACCTATAGCAGACGTCATCAATAAACATACCGTAACACTTACCATGGGTGTTCTAGTTTACCATGGGAGTTCTAGACTTCTACTTCTCTTACCATGGGAGTTCTAGACTTCTACTTCTCTTACCATGGGAGTTCTAGACTTGTGACCTTGTCATACCATTTTAATGCATTATTTCCTGCGCAAGCACATAGTAATCGTTAACATTTAAACTACTCTCAAGTGAAGGTGTGGGTAAATAAATATTAGACAAAAATAAAGGTATGTTTTCAGGCACTCGTAAGAAATAAAGAAGTAGAACACGAGACAACAGATAAACAACAGACGTAAGTGGCTTACCCAGGACTCGAACCCAGGACCTTCCGTGCCACAACCCCGCCTAGCTATGCAAGCGAATCACACTATCCTCCCTGCCATCTAGGCATCACCAAAAAAAAAAATGATACTTCGATGACGCGTCACTAGTGCGACTCGCAATACATAACACCGGAAATTTACCATGGGCAGTTTGTCTAATATTTATTTAACTGTTTACAGGCCTCGGGTTTCCCTTCCTCCTGAAGGTGTGGGTGAAAGTTTAAGATATTGAAAGGAAACTCTGTACAGAGCTATACAAAGGGAGGCAATCTGTTCATCAGTCGGACAAGTTTTTTGGCCCTTTATCTTCTTTTACACTCTAGGGGTGGGTCCAACGGGGGGGGGTGCGAGGGGGGTGGGGGGGGGGGCGGGGAAGAGGCACTTCGGTTATGACTCCCAAGTGTCTGCCTCTTGATGTCTTTTCCGCCTGCGCTGCGAACTGAACTCACTCCACCTTGGTTGCAACTACAGGTATACCTCGGAGATATTGCGGGTTCGGTTCCAGACCACCGCAATTAAGCGAAATTCGCAATAAAGAGGGTCATACCCATTTATTTGGCTTCCAAGTGCATATAAAATCCTAAAATCATGTTTACACTATGTCTATGAAGTGCGCAATAGCGCTAGCTCTAAAAACAATGTACTGTAAAATTAAAAATACTTTATTGCTAAAAAAAAATGCTAATCTTCATCATCTGAGCCAAAATCTATCGGAAGAAGAAGGCACGTGCTAATAAATAAACATGAATAATTTGAAAAAAAAGCGCAATATCTGCGAGGCGCAATAAAGCGAGGTATACCTGTATCTACTTCAATCCTAGTCTTACCCATGCTACCAGCTTGATGCAATTTTGAAAATAACCATTATGTTGTTTTGGTCCCGGTCGCTCAGATAATAATGGTGGCTCAGATGTACCGCAACAAGTTGATTTTAAAAGTCGTTAGGTTTTTTTTTTTTTTTAATAACTTGGATAATGATATACCATCTGCTAGTGTTGTACATAAGTTATTGTCCTGAACTGAAGATAATACAAGGAGCGAGATGCAATTTTTTTTTATTTTTAAGATTGGCCTTACCTTTTACCACAGTCCTGATCATTTTCCTTTCTATAAATTTATGTTTTTTTTAAAAAGCATTATATAAAGCAGCGGTGAGCATCCGAATGGTTAAGTGGTTAGAGTGCTTTCCTTTCCCGCAAAGTTGGCCGGTTCCTGGATCGAAATCTGGTAGCGGTATATTCCAATCTACCTAGCTGTAAGTGACTACTGACTCTGCTCTTAGAGTTAAGGAAGGAAAAGGCAACGAGCAAGGGACCTGGTCACCCACCTCGTAAACAAGCTAGGCCTAGTATGGTGAAGTCTCTGACACTTCCCTCCCCTACAGCAGTTTCTGCTAGGACTACCTGTTTATATGGCAGTGGTGTCTCGTTAAATTAAATGATGTTACTGCCCCTAACCTTGTGCAATCTCCTGCATTATTCCAGTGTTCAGTATCGTATTATCCTAGATCATATCTGCTACATGTGTCTCCTCTCTACCGTACGTTCTTTCTTTCATAGACTTTGTCAAGCTCCAAGTTACCTGAGAGTGAGTGAGAGAGACAGAGAAGGGGAGAGATAGATAGATAGATAGATAGATAGATAGATAGAGAGAGAGAGAGAGAGAGAGAGAGAGAGAGAGAGAGAGAGAGAGAGAGAGAGAGAGAGAGAGAGAGAGAGAGAGAGACAGAGAAATCTACAATTTGTACAAAACATTTGTAATTTTTGCCGTATCTGAATTCCTTACCTTACACATCTGCCTTCCCCTCCTCCACCTGCACCCCACCAACCCCCAGGCATTCGCAGTTCCAGACCTGCCATCAACAGGTGGTTTGCGTTCAATTTACACTCACGTGTGTTAAAGTTTAAGGCAGTGGCGACTCGCTCTTTTGGAGGATAACGCGTCCCCCTCACCTGACCTTTGCGAAAAAAAAAAATAACCGCTGCTTTCATTTTTTAATAGTGACATGTCACAAGTCTCCGTAGACGTATTTAAACAGCTATGATTCTACACTGAATACTACCCACGCTGTCTCTTCCGCCAATCGCTCGCGACTGTTCGTTTCATTCATTCTTCCTTAATGCGAGCCCCTGTTTTCCAAACCTTTCTAAAATTAGGGATAACTCAAACCATCAGCAGCAATGGGAAAGAATAGATTGACGAAGTTTACCTTTTCCAAACATTGACGTCACAACGCTGGGCAAAATATGTTTAAATGCGCTGCGCGGAATACTTCAAAAAGTGCTAATTGGTGCGGTCTAAAATAGTTGTTTTGCCTTTAATTATGCGATGTTACTACGGACGCTGCCGTCACGTGATCTAGTTAACAATACAACTCGATTACATATTTTGTTTGGATAATGCAATCTTAATGTATTTAATGGAGAAAAGGGGAGTAAGTCAGGTGAGAACTGGAAGAACTACCAGCAAGTCATCATAAGCCTTTGTAAAAAGTGCAGAACTTGGGCCGATGGGAAAGCAGAGCTGGAAATTTATCAGCTGATAAATGAACATGCTGGGGATGATGATGCCATTATGTACACTGATGAATCTATAATCTGTGGTGTGAAATCAGGGTGGGGCTTCTCTGCTAGAGTAAAGGGCAGAATCGTCGATGAACATAGCAGGGCTTACATGATAACAACTTCCAGGTGGGGGCAGCTACTGTAGGTGGCTGTCTGAAACTTCATTAACAAGATTGCATCAGATGCACAATTCATGCTTCGGAAGATCCACATTGAATGGCTCCAGCATGAATGGAAAACCTCCATAGAAGTCTCGAATCTTCAAGAACTGGTGTGGATCTACTGTCCTGATCATGCAGGGGTTCGCGGCAATGAAAGAGCTGACAGACTAGCTGGAAGAGAGCTCATAGTAGGTGCATTGGATATGGATAAGGAGATACACTGAGGGCATTTAATGATCGCCTGTTAGAGAATGACACTGCCATCGATGAATCATTAAGGCTAAGACTGCTGGAATGGATTAATGAGAGGATGCATCCGGAGTGTATACAACCAGCGCGCAACACGAACAATTAACATTCATCCACTTCGCTGAGGGAGACTGAGCACCTATGGGTTTGCCTGGAGTACAATGACGTCGATTCTGATCAACAATAACAGTCTTGACGATGAATAACATATACTGTGTGTTTCTGTGTGTGCTTTTGCCATCTTGAGCCTTTGCTGCGTTATATACTGTTATGCTTCCGCGTGCGTATGAACACTAAATTAATGTTATACATCCCCACCAGCTATAATGTATTAGAGCCGCCACTGGCTGAAGATAAACCGTGGGGTGAAGTGGATTGTTTTTATTTTTTTGCGTGATAAAGCCCCACACAGGACAAAGATTAACAGGATATATTCTTAAGCAGTTTTCGGGTGGGGTGAAGGTCGTATAGCCATTATCTAGGGCTAGGCTAACAGCGCGCCCATTGTTACTTGCCCTTTTTCTGTTATGGTTCCCCCCCCCTTTCCCTCTCTTCTGAGTGGGCGGGTTGTGACTAATGCTCGCGAGAACTGATTTGCATACAGGTGGTGGTAACTGCGCCAGTTAGAGTGTACATATTGATACGGAGTGGCTGATCTCCCTTTAAACATGTTAATCTCCCTGAGATTGCTGTGGTGCAGGGTTTACGTTTCAAGGTCTGGCAACTCATCTGGTGCCTTCTACATGTGCTGCATTGTGTGAATTCTGACAGTCTGTGGGTTGTGTGTGTGGTTTACCTTGTCAGCAGCTGTATGTGGGTTTGTGGTTTCAGACAACGGCAGCTATGTAGGTGTGTGGTGTGGGTATGTTTGTTTGTTTCAGTGAAGAGCAGGTGTGGGTTTGTGTGCTTGTTTGTTCCAGACAAGAGCAGGTGTGTGCTTGTGGGTTTGTGTGTTTCAGAAACGGATAAGATGTGTGTGGTGTGTGCTTCATAAAACAGCAGGAATGTGTGTTTCAGTGAGCATCCGGATGTGTGTTTGTGTAGTTCCGTATATGTATTGGTTTGTGTGTTTTAGAGAGCGCCGCATGAATGTGTGTGTGTGTTTTTATGTTTTAGAGAACAGCAGATGTATGTGTGTGCGTGGGTTTGGTTGATTTAGTTAGAGAACAGCAGATGACTGTTTGTGGGTTTGTGTGATTTAGAGAACAGTAAATAAATGTGTGTGTTTGGGGATTTGTGTTTCAGACAACAGCAAGTGTGGGTGCTTGTAGGTAAGTATGTTTCAGAGAAAGGGGGGTAGATTGTATGTGTGGCTGTGAGTTTGTTCGTTTAGAGAAAAAAAAAAGACCCTTTGAAAATAAAGTTCGTTCGTTCGCGCTCTCTCTCTCTCTCTCTCTCTCTCTCTCTCTCTCTCTCTCTCTCTCTCTCTCTCTCTCTCTCTCTCTCTCTCTCTCTCTCTCTCTCCACATATCTGTGGCCAATGTTCAAATACAATGAAAGACGCAGTCAACGCCTTAACAAAATACAAGTGCCCAAGCCTAGGCTTGACTTATTCAAGAAAAGCTTAGCTTACTCTGCTGCTCATCTTTGGAACTATCTTCCACATTATCTAAAACATAACAACCTCAGTCCCTATTCATACAATCGTAAACTTTTCGAATACTTTATGAGTTCTGATTATCTGCCCCCCTAATGTGATTATTTTTCCGAACAAATGGTATAATATCGAGTGTAGGTTTAATGATGATGTTAGTGCTTTTCAACATATTTTGTTTCATGGTAATACTTAGTTTGTACTTTTCAACATATTCTATTTCATGTTTATAATTAGATACTGTGAATGTGAGTATGCTATTATTTTACCTTTACAACGTTGAATTCCTTGAATTGATGGGTAAAATATATGTGAGAATAAATGAAATCAGTATAAAAGACGAGAGAAAGGAAGGGCAGAATGTCAGACGGGCCTGTGAGCCCAATTCTCAACCCTTTGAAAATAAAGTTCGTTCGTTCGTTCGTTCTCTCTTAGACGAACCTATGTTCCTATTTCTCAACACTTTGAAAACAAAGTTCGTTCGCTCTCTCGCTGGCTCTCTCTCTCTCTCTCGCTTTCTCTCTCTCTTTCTCTCTCTCTCTTAGACGGGCCTAAGTTCCTTTCTCTCAACACTTTGAAAATAAAGTTCGTTCGCTCTCTTTCAGTCCCTATTCATACAATCGTAGACTTTTCGAATACTTTATTAGTTTTGATTACATGCCCCCCTAATCAGATTATCTTTTCTTATAATATCAATTGTAGGTTCTAATGACGATGTTTGTACTTTTCTACATATTTTATGTCATGTTTATAAGTAGTTAATGATAATATGAGTGTGCTATTTTATTTTACTTTGCAACGTTGAATTCCTTGACATTGATATGTAAAATGCATATGGGAATAAATGAATTCAGTATGAAAGGTGAGAGAAAGGAAGGGCAGAATGTCAGACGGGCCTGCGTGCCCAATTCTCAACCCTTTGAAAATAAAGTTCGTTCGTTCGTTCGTTCTCTCTCTCTCTCTCTCTCTCTTTCCCGCTCTCTCTCTCTCCGTCCCTTTTTCTTTTAGGTCCAAGGGACTTAACCACAGTATGGAGCAATGACACGATATTTTTCTTTTAGTCAAAGGAACATAACCACAGTAAAAGATAAGGTAATACAAGTTGAAAGTCAAGTCTGCGCTGAAGGTAAGCGTGTTTTAAGGCGGCTAGCTCTATGATACCGACCGCCACGGTTTTTATTCTGCATTGCACACAAATTGTGAAAACGACCGTTTAAACCAGGGCTGTGGAGTCGCGGAGTCGGGAGTAGTGTAGTTGGTTGTTTTTTTAGCGGAGTGAGAAGTTTAAAAAAATGTCCTTATTCATACTCCAAATAGTATGCCACATGAATGTAAAATAACTGTAGTCGAAGTCGGGACTCAAGAGTCAGTCTTCTAAAAATGTCAGGAGTTGGATAATGTTTTGACCGACACCAGAACCCCTGTTTGAGCTCTTACTAATCGTCTGGTGTAGGTCACGGGGTTGTCTGAGGAGACAATTAAATAATAGGACCACTGTACCATCAGGCATATCTGGCATATTAAAATAAGACATCAAAAGTCAGGCACATTTCCATATCTAGGAACCATAGTAACACGAGACGGCGGAACAAGCAAAGACGTCAATAACAGGATGAATAAAGCCAGTTTGCCAATGTAAACATCTGGAAACCTTTCCAGTGCAGATCAAACACACAAATTAAGATTATACGAGAGGTGGTTGCTTTTTCTGTGGGGCAGAATGCTGAAGAGTACCGAAAAAAGAAATGTCTAAATAGTCCACACAAGCTGCCTAAGGGAAATTCTCCTAAATTTCTGGCCGAATACCATCACCAACTAAGACTTGTTTGCATGGAGCAATCAAAAAGATATGCACACCATCATTGACGGCAGACGTTGGAACTGGGTTGGCCATGTTCTCAAAAGAGACCCTGACACCATCACAAGAACTACTGTACTCTAGAGTCTAGACCCCAGAAGGAAGGACGATAGAGAGGCCGACCAAAAAGAACGTGGGTACCGTGGAAGCCGAGATGTAAAGAATGAACCAGCTTTGATGCGCTGCACGAAGGGTAGCCACAGACCGAGCAAAGGGGAGATAGTTTGTTGCTGCCCTACAAGACGCCACTAGGCGTGCTGGCCACTAATTACTTTGTCAGTCAGCCGCTAAGGATCCAAGAAGAAGGGTAGATTGGAGCGAAACTCAATCAGATTTTGAACCCTGTAACACTACCATCAACGCTCTGGCATTAACAAAAGTGTATCCACTCTTGTCAGTCATTTTTTATCACTTTTGTTACAGTCTGCCACAGTCTCGGTCTCATTATCTGGTCCAGGGGTCATGTATTGTTTTTTCATGTGACCTATGGGATCCTCAACTTATATGTCTGAGCAGTGTCAGTGCTGCTCTTGGGAGATTAATGTAGCTTGTTGGATGATGTTTCTTTCCCTCATTAAAGTCTTAGCCAAACCCTTGATCCACTTTTTCTTTGTCCTCGTTGTGTCCCTAATGGAATCAAGACTTATTACTAGCGCCTGCTCTATTTTATTACTTCTGATGTATAGCATTCTTGGTCAACCTTTTAAGTTAGTGAATTTTTTTTTAAAAAGGCTGTAATGTTCTGCTTTTATGTCCTAATTATCATTTAGATCATCATGTGTGTTTTTATTTGTTTTAGTTTATTTGTTTTTTTTAACGCCCGATTTCAGATCATGGTTTTACGGAGTGACTACTTTAAAATACATTTCTGTGCATTTAAATTAGTTTTCACTTTAATTTTCTGTACTGTTTTTTGACCGTCTTTGACGAGACGTCAATATTCGTACCGTTGGGTGTTCTCTGCAAAAGGTATCTGACTCTGCTCTTAAGTTAGAGAAGGCAAAGGCAGCGAAGCAGGGAACTTACTGGTCAACCCACTTCTCAAAGCTGTACCTAGTAAAGTGAAGTCTCTAACACTCCACTTCTCTACGGCAGTATCTCTTATGGGACTACTTTTGCCTATGTAGTAGTAAGGAAGCTACACTAACTTCATTTGGTCACCTCATAGAAGGAAGGTAAGCACGAATTTTGATGCTTTACAATTGTTGCTAGCATTTGGCTGACATTATCATCACCGTCATCATTATTGTAATCATCATTATTATAATAATCATCATCATCACCTTCTTCATCATCATTTTTCGTTGCGTTCCTTACGGAGCATGGAACCACCACTACAATTGGCCCCCTTTCAGGAAGCCTGCACCAAGCAATCACGGCTTTTTTTTTTGTTTTTGTGTGGCAATTAGTTTTACACGAGCTTGCCAGCCTCATGCACAAGCTCATATTAGTTGCCTTGTACGACATGTGACGGACATGATGTTCTTCTGTATTGAAAAACTTCCCACGCTTAACGTCGTAATAATACAAGAGTCTCTAACACTTTAAAAAAAAAAGAGAGATAGTTCTTACATCCAGGTTCTATATATTCATTTATTGACGAAAAAACAATTTTAAGATTTCGGGATGCATGCGATCTGCACCCTCAGGGTCGTCTAAAAAAATAATAGGCTCATACTGGGACTCATGACCGTCATCTGAAACACGCAGCATCTCCCGGATTCCGACCAGCGTCAGACACCACCATTATCGCCCCACCTCCCGTCAGTTGCCGCCGGCTACTATCTTTATTAGGAGTCCATGGGTAGGTTAATCTTGTAATAATGTCTTTCGTCCACCCTAAACCTCAGATCGGAGAAAAGAGAGGATCATATTTCAGGGAGCTGAATATGAGTCTACACCGGGCGAGAACAGTTCTGTTCCATTTAGCTGCTTCCGTTGAATGCACGTGACATGATAATGTCCTCGGGATGGAAGTTCCGGTGCAAAAAATCAATGCATCTTCTACCTTAATTCAAACATAATGAAGGAGACTGATAATGCATGCGTGCACACACACATTCACACACATTGCGTTTGATTAATGTGTGGGGAAAGCTACTGAAAATGAAATACTTTATATTTTGCAGTTTATTATTTTTGCTGCATCTTCATCATCAACGACCATCTTCACATCGAAGGTCGGCTGCAATGAATCTCCAACAACTTCTATGCCTTGTCTGTGTGGCGCACTCTGATAGACTCTTCCCTGTCTGTCTCTTGATGTTGTCTTCCCGCTTATAGAATTATCTTTGTCTTGCACGTTTGCTTTCAACTCTTCCCTCCACTATGGTCTTGTAAGGTATTCTAGGACATCTTTATTTGTTCTCTTCTCTGTCCATGAGATGCGCCCCATTCTTCTATATTCCCACATCTCAAGGGAGACTGCTTGTTCATTGTCCATGTTTCTAAACCATAAAGTAATGAAGAGAATATATTACACTTGACGATTCTCAGTTTTATCTTGTGGGTTTTCTGTTTAAATGTTAGTATATGTCGCATGTTGCTGAAAGCTGACAGCAGAATATCTCATATAGCCCACGTGTCAGCGGTGGGCTCAAAAACGGTACAAAGAACAGTTGTTGTTGTTGTTACTGTAGTTATTGATCCAGCGGCGATGGGCTCTAGCCCTTCGGCCATGTAGTGATAATCTGCATGTTTTCACAAGTTGTTTTGTTTCTCCGTACAAGGTGTTCCACTTATCTGACCTCGGAGGAAGGAGCATTTTCCTAACATCATCGAGTGCTGGGCACTCAATTAGGTGGGGGTTAACAGTGATCAGTAAACTGCAATATGTATGTCGTAGAAGACGACTACGTAGGGTTGAAAGTCGGGCTGGCCGTCACATTCTGTAGAAACTTAAAGCTACAAAGAATGAAACAACAAGAACAATTCATCCAAAGCAGGTACATGTAACTGAACTCAGGCATCCTGGGTGAAAGAGGGTCTTCTGTCAAGGAGCATAATAATACACGGGTTCCTCGTTGTACGACGGGATTCCGTTCATCTACCTCACCGTACGTCGAGTTTGTCGTAAGTCGAAAATTCCTGTATACTGGACTAAATGAACCTAAGAATACATAAATAGAAGTACATGAATACTACGTTGTTTAATAAGTCTTTGCTATACGTTTTCACGAATTCCAGACGTTATTCGTGTTAAAATAATACCCTAATATAGAATAATAATAATAATAATAACAGTATCTTTATAGTAAAGTAATTATTTTAAAAATACAGTAAAGGTAAGTATTCATGAATACTGTAGTTTATACCATTCAGTTACGCACGGAGGCATATCTGGAGTCATATAATGTACATACGTGGAAGTGAACCGCTGTCTGTGAGACTAATTACACCATCATTGACTCTTAAAATCATCCACACACTTCCATTAAAATTGGTTGAAAACCTAGCACTGCACACTAATCTTGGAGAAGTCACTTGAGCCCAAGACGTAATACTTTCTCTTTGACCTGGTTGACTGTATGCAGGAAGATCTCACTGTAGGCCCAGTTATAGGCAGGGACGCTGAGAAGTGGCTCTGTGCAGAACGTGACAATTCCTTGGGAGAGCCCAGAACCAGATCACAGTATGTTAGCTCAATATAGCTGGAGAGCCCCCTTTTGATGG
The DNA here is from genome assembly GCA_024509875.1 of Oreohelix idahoensis. Taxonomy (NCBI): domain Eukaryota; kingdom Metazoa; phylum Mollusca; class Gastropoda; order Stylommatophora; family Oreohelicidae; genus Oreohelix; species Oreohelix idahoensis. The sequence goes on from JAMPIV010012465.1 coordinate 91,089, forward strand.
CGGGGAATGCACAGTATGCCACACGCTTCTTACTGCTTGCTTAGGAACAGATTTGACGATCCTTTAAATCCAAGCCAAGCTGGAGAAACTAGAGCTTATGACTTCAACTCAGTAAGTTTCGGAACGGCAGAAAAGCCACAGGAGAATCCTAGATCTACAGTGTAGATAATACCAAGGAGTCTTCATCTTGGTGTTGGCTGCGAAAGAGTGAGAAGCTCAGCAGACCTAGTTAAATAACAAGAGCAACAATACCGTACAGTTATCATTTAAAATATAAGGAAGACAAGCATGTAGTTCTTTTAATTGTCCACATTATACCGAAGATCCTTCTTCAGCATTACCATTATAATAATTTTCGTTCCTCTTTTTCTCTTAAGTGTTGTTTTCATTTCTATGCAGGATGGATATAAACAAACATATAACATTTGGAATCTAGACAACCAGACAACGACTGCCACCCAAATAAAAGCAAAAATTGCTGCCTCGAAGCAGCGCATCCACCCGAAGTTACCGTACAGCAGATGTGGTGGTCCGCCGTTAGACGTTATGACCAAACGTCGGGCCGAAAAATAATATAATCAGGTTAATTTTACTAGTCGTAAGTCACACTACTCGTAACTTGCATACTGTCTGTGTCTTTAATTATATGTTTGCTCACTAGCGAAACCACTCGTGTCCTTATGTAACTAATGTTCCTCTTTCGGTCCTGTAGGAGCATGGGTCCACGTGCAAAAAGGTTGCACGAACACTTTATGTGCACTTAAACTACTTGTGTCTGTATCAGTTAAAAAAAAATTCATTATGATACTACTAGCTCTAGGCATAACCTGACCTTAACGACACTTCTGAATGTTGTCATTAACGACTTAACGTTAAAGAAACTCTTTGTTAGACCATCACGACCTGTAGTCCCTTGTACACCCCCGGGGGTTCTGAGAAAGACAAAGAGAGAATAGGCTTACTGCACTCTCAGGCATGTCGTAGAAGGCGACTAATATGAGGTTGGGCATGGGACTGGCAACATCCTCATGAAAATTTTGTTTGTTTCATCATCATTATCATCATCATCGTCATGATCATTATCATCATCATCATTATGAACATCATTATCATCATCATCATCATCTTTTGCGTTCCCGAGGAATCCTGGAGCCAACATTGTTGCTGGTCCCTGTGCAGGAAGCCTGTACCAAGTATTCACATCGACATGTAGTGGCGGTGTCTATAACAATTTGTTTGACATGTTAAAATTGCCCGCTCAATACAAAACCACATATTGTATTAGTCGCTTTGTCGTGGAATACAGAAGACCCTCCCCCCAGAACTACACGTTTGTTTTTATTTTTATTCAATTTCAAATGTTGTCATGGGCAACACAACCGCTGGGACTTGTACTTGTCAGTGTTTCATGTTCAATATTTATAACCAGTTCAATCTTTACTGACAGTTCTTCTGCAAGGTTTCCAAAATGCCTTAAATATTGTCTGACTATATGTACCACGCCACCCGTAGTTCCCGGGGGGTCTCTGGGGAAGCTAAGAAAGAATAGCGCTACACCTGTCTCAGGTATGTTGTAATACGCAAGTAATGGAGGTTATGTATAGGGCTGGCAGCTTCATAATGTCAAACATATTGCTGCATAAACCAGCGCTGCTAGACTGTATCAACGTTTTCAATCAATCAATCAATACCCTTTAGCTCCCTGAGGAGCATAGGCTTTCAACAAACACATGCCAAGTCTTCCTGTCCTGTGCCATCCGATCAAGTTCTTTCCCTCATCATTTTCACCTCTGTATCCAGATCTTTTCTCCATGTGTTTTTTGGTTTACCTCTGCCTCTCTTTCCCTGGGGATTCCAGAACAAGGACTGCCTTGTAATGCTATCAACAGGTTTCCTCATTGTGTGTCCTATCCATCGCCAGCGTCTTCTTCTCAACTCTTGTTCCACTGGCACTTGTCTGGTTCTTGTCATCAATTCCACATTCCAGTATTCATTTCAGTCCTTCTGTTCTACGCAAGCACCCGTTTATAAAAGTCTGTAGCTTTTTAGTTGTTGTTTTTGTTGCTCTCCAAGTCTCAGAGCCATACAATAGGACTGACCTTGACATTTGAGTTGAAGATTCTTATTTTCATGTTGGACTTGATTTCTCTTGTTCTCCATGTTTCCCTGTGCTATGAATGTTTTGTTGCAGGCTCACTGCAGTGATGGCTCCATGCTCCATAAGGAAAGGAAAAGGAAATGATAGTAAAGACGATAATAGTGATGATGATATACATCACTGACAAGTTAAGAAAAATCTGTTTTGTTTTCTAACTGTCAAATATTGTTCCATGTTAACATTTAAAAACAGCAAGAATGTAGAACTAGTTTTTTTTTTTTCTCAAACCATGCCCGAAATTCACAATTACAGCCAGGCTGGGTGACAAAAGACCAAATAATGCCAGGAAAGGATAATCTATATGTCCAACAACCAATGGCTATCATTATTTACAGCCTCTCATCTCGATTGTCATCGCTATTCATGACTTGTTCTTGCCATCGCGTTCAATCCGAGGACCTCTAACAAGCGATATGCCACCGTTTCACACAAAACGTCAGGGTTTTGGACAAGTCCAACAAAGCCCACAAGAACTCGCAGTTGGAGAACGTCGGCTTTAATATATGACGAGGAATTTTTTTTTTTTTTCTTTTGGCGAAGTTACTGTCTGAGGCACAGTTATCTTTCCCACGGTCTTCCCATGGTTCGGGTATTTATCTTTTTCTATAGTTCTTTTGTGCAGTCACCCCCAGAAGTCTGACCTCGCTCCCAACAGATGTCACTCCACCTGACCGAGCCAATACCCACGAAACTAGCTAGTAACAAAGCACTCGGATTTTGTTCTGGTTATAATTTTCACGTATGTCTTGTTACCAGGAAATCTTATTTAACTCTCGCAGCAATTATGCTTTCTCACAGTGTCTTGTTCCAGATATGTAATTGTCAATTTTAATGAAATTAGTGGACGCTGTTGGCAACATAACAGATTATAGACAACATAAACCAGCAAGTAGGTCTACCCCGTCTCAGGACTAACCCTCAGTGTTGGCACCATAAATTTTGAAGAAAAAAAAAATCTAGGTTTTTTCTTTTTTAATGTGAAACTTTTGCCTCGTTCAACCTAGTCACATGTCCAAATATAAAAGACCCCTAGGTCTGGTTGGTACCTTAAATACACCTAGATACACCTAGATACACCTAGATACACCTAGATACACCTACATTTAGAGTTTTGGGCAACTTTTGGGCGACTTGGGCTACCTGGGTGACGATTTTTTTTTTTTTAATTTTTGGGATACTTTGGGCTATTTTTGAGCTAATGTGGGTGAAAAACCGAAAGTTGATCTAGGGGGCGTTCTTCGTCTAATGAAAGAAAATGACACCTAGACGGATGTCAACGGGAGACAAAAAAACCTAGATTTAGTTGAATCCACCTAGGAGTGGCAACGCTGCTAACACATACTACTGCTTGATCATTGTTGCCGTACGAACGAACGAACTATTTTGAAAATGGTTAAAAATTGGGCATGCTGGACCGTCTGGCATCCAGCCCTTTGTCTTTCATAATGTATCCTGATACTCGCTCACGCGGTCAAACCGTAAACAATTAATCTGCATTTATTATATATCATGAATACTAAACATATATAAACACTTTCTCGCACATATCGGCACACTATAGGGTAGAGTAGACGATAGAACCGATGAAAGTGGAAAGAAAATTCTCAAGACATACTTGTGAAATTTGTGCTACCCTGGTCTCAGATGCTGCAATAGCCGGGAGTGGAGTTGAGGATGAGATCTCAATTTCTGTTTAAATATTCCTAAGGCATCCGCAATACAGAGCCTCTAACAGAAAAAGCCCAACTCTCGACCTTCTCGTGACGGGACCCGTTTGTACCATCAGGAGAAGGGACAAGGAGGGAGTCTCTTGCGCCCTAAAACCAGAAACTCCAGGTAGATGATGCCTGTAAGTCGAAGATGGCAAATCATCTAGGATTCTAGGAGAAGGAAAACTTCTGATTTCATACCACCTGCCGCCTTGTACATAGGCTGGGGACAGTTAAATGCTAAGGACAGCAAACCAGAATAAAACTACTTGCTGAAATCGGATGTGACGAACCGAAAGTCGCAGATATCGCAGCCCAGCTGTAAACTATGACACAAAGTCTCTTTCGCTCAAAACACAATCGCACAGGAGGCCGAGTGATGTTCCGACAAGTAGAGGGAAGAAACTGTATGGTGACGAGAAAAGCCTGAGACGGACTGCCAGCCTTATGAGAGAGATATGTGTGGTTATTTGAGAGCGAAAGGTAAAGAAGAAGAAGAAAAATATGTGCACCATCACATGCATGTATCGAGAACCATTGCGTTATGTGACAAAACGGGGCGGTCCCTGTCGATCTTTGTGTATCGGTACATTTGTGGTACTGATTTTTATTACGTGCTGTCAGTTATCGCACTTTTCTTTCTTTCTTCGTTATTTATCTGCTTGTGTGGCAAATATTTTGTAGGTGCAAACATTTGTTGACACTCCTCTCTGTGATGTCACCTGTTTGTTACCCGGTCATCCTAGCTTGCGGTGAGCCACTGAGATAAGATATTCGCCGGCGTGTTTAGATTGAACCGCTGATAAGACGCTCGTTTGGTAACGCAGCTGGGCAACACGGAGTTTTTGCGCACTCATGCGACAGATAACGAGATTACTGTCTGCGTGACACATGTGGGCAGACAAGTGTGACATAATCGCTTCCGGGCCGACTTGTTATGACAACATTACTTTCTAATAAAGTAATAAGTATTACAGCTTACACACGTTGTCATGTGAGTTCCCTGATCTCTCTGTAAGTTTGTACACAAGAGCATCGGACATCATATTACCATATATGGGAGAGTTGACCTCTGCCTTACGTTCAAAATTATCCGATGTCGGAATATTTTTGAAATCATCACACCCTATCTGCATGATTTGAAATGATTGGATCTTTCTGATTAGATTCATAACAACAATGCGTGGGAAGATAGGAATATAGTCTGAACATTTCGCAGTTTTATTTTACTGTGAAATTCACGCTCGCCAAGACAACATCAGACCTCGCCAGAGTGAAAATTAGATTCATAATTCCTTCTTTTTAACCGGACCTTTTATATAACCAAAATAAGACTTACAAAGCACAGGAAATCTCAACATTTTAATAAGGAACACCGGGACTAGGAAACTGAAGAAACACACGGAGTCAGAGAGGGAATCTATTGTCAAATTAAAGACACCCCAGACGCGTGTAAGAGACCGACTCGTCTCTTTTATTCATCTGAGCAACAAGTCTGTAGCCAGGATTGGCTTATTGGTGGTACCAGCAGAAAGTACTATCTCTGGAACAAGAAGGGAACCGTGGCCTAAGCTTTAAGACGAAGGACGCACGTGGTAGACTCTCCTTGACGTTTCTGGGAAACGAGCTACCCCCGACAACCTTGATCAGAGACGAGCGCGAGCAGAGTGAAAAGAACCAACCCATAAGAAGGAGCAGAACCGTCATTGGCAGCTAAAAAAAAAAAAAGGTAAAGGAACCCGTTACACGCCCATTGAGGCATATTGGGAATATGGTGTTAGGCCCATATTATCTTGACCGTCAGCACACGAGGGGTGATGTGGTCGGCATCACGCCGGCCGCCTTAACCTTCCCAGAGTAGCTCTGGTACCCATTTGGGGCTGGGTCGACCCAGGAGCCGTTTGTGGCCTAAAAATTTTCCGCCTCATCTGGGGATCGAACCATAGACCACTGCGCTAGGAAGCCATTGGCAGCTAAGTTCAAATATATACTGCCACTTGAACTTTTTGTAATATCTCACCATTCCGTAAAGACTGTGAGGATAACTTTTCTTGATCCATAACTATTCAAATTATTTCCAACTGTTAAAACTTAAGTGATTATTAAATTTTGTTATTTGTAATGTTACAAATTTAACTTCAATTTAATCATTTTAAAGTTACTGCATGTTTGTCTCAGTCAAATTACTACACACACTCTAAACAGAGCTATACTAGAATAATAGAATTCCACTGAGTAAATCAGGGGTGGGGGCTTAAACGAGCTGACAGTAATAAGTGCTTAAATCCTTCAAAAAAGCGTCGGCAGAATTACAGAGTTAACATACTCAGCCAAAGCAGTATTGTTCTCGCTTATTCTGAATGTGAAGACTCCCTTCTTGTAGTAGAAGTGTCATCACCCTTCTACCTACATCTCATCCAAGAGTAATCTTGTGCGAAGGTAGATACCTTTGAAGCCCATATTAGATACTCTTGAGTTTTGGCCACTGTTGGACCGCTACTGCAAAGCAGGGGAGGGAATACCGTCACACGTTGTTATATTGCCCGGAAACAATATGCATGAGGTTACATTTAAAATAAAAGATATTTTGAAAGCAATAAAAAAACAACCCGGATTTCAGCAATCAGTTATTGCGCGGGAAATTACGCATGTAGATTTGTAAAGTTAATTTTAGCCGTATTCAGGTTGGTGTCACGTTCTTCCGGTCACATGGTATGAATGTGTTTTCTTTACCAACCCATAATCTAGAAGTAAGGAAAAAAAAAAAAAGAAAAGAACAGACGAATATATTCCGGTATTTAATATGAGACATGACCTGAAAATTTTATGCTGTGTAATTTGTCCCCGTCCATGTGTTCTTGTAGCTGTGGCTGTGTATCAACTTTTGTTTGAAATGATCAAGTAGTCACCAGTCCCACGCACACATTTCCATATTAGTCACCTTTTAAGAAATGCCTAATGGGGCAGTCATCCTATCCTTTCTTCTTCTCCTCGGAGGACCGCTTGGAACTACACGAGGCAAAGAGTGAATTAGTAACGTGGTAAACAGATTTTGGCCGCGTGTAGGGTTGTAGTTTCCAGGACGTCTCCGAGGAGGGAAAAAAAAGAAATACTGCCACTCTGGCATGTCTAAAAAGGCCAGTACATGCATACCTCGCTTTATTGCGCTTGGCTTTATTGCGCTTCGCAGATATTGCGCCTTTTTTTTTCTTCAAATTATTCATGTTCATTTATTAGAACGTGTCTTCTTCTTCCGATAGATTTTGGCTCAGATGATGAAGATTAGCATTGTTTTTTAGCAATAAAGTATTCTTAATTTTACGGTACATTTTTTTTAAGAGCTAGCGCTATTGCGCACTTAATAGACATAGTGTAAACATGATTTTAGGCTTGTAGATGCACAAGGAAGCCAAAATATGGGTATGACCCGCTTTATTGCGATATTCGATTTATTGCGGTGGTCTGGAACCGAACCCACACACTATCTCCGAGGTATGCAGGAGTAATATGAGGTGGCGCTGGGCAATAACATCATGTAAAACAAGTGCTACATAAAACTATCACCACAAGAGCAAAGAGGTTTGTTAAGTAGGCTTCATGCACAAAAGGGGGGGGGGGGGGGGGAGCTGTAGTGGGGGATCCATGATTCGTAGGGAACGGGGAGGGAAAGGAATGCAAAAAATAGATCTAGAAATAAATGTTGAAAAGTTTTTTTATCCCCCCGATAGGAAAAAACATTTACCAGGGTAACTATCATGGAGGGGGGAGGGGGCTGGGGGGGGGGAGTGGAGCGACTGTACGCCAGATTTGTGTTGCACGATGTCAGTGGTTTTTATTTTAGCAGAAACTACTATCAAAGACCTTGTGATAGGATATTAATCGCTCACCAACACAGCAGGAGCTATCTGATCATTAGAGGGCTCTTCTAGTTATGAAAGATTTTGGTACTTGACATCCAGAGGATGGCTGGGCAACTTCAGAAGCTAATTTTCATTTTTTGTTTAATTGTTTAGTTGTTGTTGTTTTTAATTTGTTTTTATTTGTTAAAGGTTACTTTGAGTTTTTTGATCCCACGCTACTTCATTTTCTTTTAGTTTGCCTTTTTTAAGTGCAAGAAAACGTACAAATAACAGTAATTACTAATTTTAATTATATAGAAGCTTATAAGTCATAAAGCTGAAAATTGAGTAAAATATAATTTCAGACACTTCACTCTCGTAAGGCAATATCACATATGAGACTACCTTTAAAGTTAAACCATTTTAAAATGTTGACATGCCTGTTTTATTTAAACATACTGACTGCATAATAATCATAAATAAAACATAATGAACTGTATTAAATGATTGTTAATTTTAATTTTAACACAATTTATGATGGTGATAAATACGTAGCGACCCTGATATAATTTTAAAAAAAGGGTATATATTAAAAAATATAAAAATTGAAGGGAAGTAAACTGGCCCTTATCTGTGTATATTATTGCTAGTTCTCGCCCGCTGGCTCTCAAAGTAATATCCTGTGAAGAACCTGTTCCTAAGCTGTGCTACAATCATCCTATTGAAAACAAGGTTTTTTATTTCCGCAACTTTGAGTTTTCAGTATTCATTTCGTTTGAATTGCTGTGGTTTTGTATTACAAGGAATGTGTTGCTGACTCATCAAGTACATTTCCTGTTCGTAGTTAAAAAAAAAGTTTTCAAAACAAAAGAAACAAAAAAAAAAAGTAAGAAAGCATAATTTACTTTTTTCTTCTTTTAATCTTCTAATTTTTCCTCCTCTAGAATAACTTTGTCTACATTTCTGTTTCTCCTTCTGTTCTTGCTCCTAGAAATTCTCTTCTCCTTTTCATTCCTCCTTACTTTTCTCCTGTTTTTACTCTTCTATTTTTCTTTTGGCTTGATATCCTGTCAGATTTGGAAGGGAGTGTGTTAATCACGAAACTCTTTGCTCGCGTGTTCTTGTTAGTTGTAGTAATTCTATTTCACCAGTGTTCCCACCCAATATTATCGACTTCAATTTTTTCTCTCTACCATCATCTTCTTTTTTCCATCTTGCAGTTTCCAGTATTTGAAAATGGAAAAAAAAAGGTTACCATCTCTTGCAGTAGATGTCCATGTAGTGCTCTTTGTCATATACAGATATATATCTTTGCCATCTTAGGGGCTTACTTTTCGTTAGCTCAGCTTGTTTGCTAGGATTACAAGCGCTATCGTCCGATTTCCCATCAATCTGAAACTTTTTTTGCACAGATCTATCTATCTATCTATCTATCTATCTATCTATCTATCTATCTATCTATCTATCTATCTATCTATCTATCTATCTATCTATCTATCTATCTATCTATCTATCTATCTATCTATCTATCTATCTCTCTATCTATCTGTCTGTCTGTCTGTCTGTCTGTCCGTCCGTCCGTCCGTCTATCTATCTATCTATCTATCTATCTATCTATCTATCTATCTATCTATCTATCTATCTATCTATCTATCTATCTATCTATCTATCTATCTATCTATCTATCTATCTATCTATCTATCTATGTATGTATGTGTCTATCTATCTATCTATCTATCTATCTATCTATCTATCTATCTATCTATCTATCTATCTATCTATCTATCTATCTATCTATCTATCTATCTATCTATCTATCTATCTATCTATCTGTCTATCTATACGCCGGCCAGTCTGTTTATCTTTCTTTGTTTAAACTTCTCCACTGAGCGGTTCTGCTTTAGCCTTTTCAACAGTACAAAAAACCGTGAGTCATGACAATTTATCCAGAAAAATACACGTCATGGAAGACTGAATTATGACATTTATTTCAATGTTATTAACACGTAATCTGTTGTGCTAACAATATTTTGTAAAGACCCTACAGCTGGTCTGGGCACACCAAGCTATACCCTGATCTACTTTCTACTGTTCCAGTAAGAAAATTTTTCATCGTAGCTAACAGTGTTTCAACTGCAAAAAAATAAAATAACTAAACATTAGTGTGAAATTAAGAAAGCATTTAAGGTAAACAAAAATGTTTATTAATATGAAAAACCAGAAAAATACAGGGTGTCCATAAAAAGATTGTTTTACCCTTTTCAAAAAGTTGTATTCTCGGCACCATGACGTGGTACGAGGCTGTTTTCTATCACAAAAAGTAAGATAATCTCTGCATAGTTTTTAAGCATACCTTACAAAGACTAAAAAAAAGTGCGCATGCGCGCAGCGGGTTTTCAAGGGAAACTTTCACAGTTGAGTTGCAAACGGTAATTGTTTACATGTCTCTCAACACAATGGTCAAGTAGCGAAAAAAAAAGAAATAGGTACATTCTTTTTGAGTCTTGTAAGGTATGCTTAAAAAACTTTGGCAGAGATTATCTTACTTTTTTGTGATAGATAGCATTCTCGTACCACATCATGGGGGGCCGAGGAATAATTTTTATGAAAAGGGTACAATCTTTTATGGAAACCCTGAATGTTACACGTGCAAGGGAAAAAAAAATGTTATATTCTCCTTCTTCTTTCACTTCAACTCCCAAGGAGCATAGGCCTTCAACAAACTTATGCCAAGTCTTCCAGTGTCCTGTTGCCATCAGCTCAATGTACTTTATATGTCTTCTCCATGTGGTTCTTTGGTCTTCCTCTACCTCTCTTTTACCATGGGGATTCCAGAACAGGGATTGTCTACTAATGTTATCAACAAGTTTTCTCAGTGTGTGTCCTATCCATCTACGGCCGTCTTCTTCTCATTTCTTGTTCTTCCATAGATTATTATTATCATTATAATTAATAATAACAAATTCAAAATAAACTATGTTCATATTTAAGTACTAATTATAATAATAATAATTGCCTTCACCATAACTGACTATGGGAATGCGCTACTCTTCAGCTGCTTAATTTCTCATGGTATTCCTTTCGACTGTTTTTTCCTCTCTTCTGCTTGCCGTGAGAGCTTCTTTTTGCCCAATTTGAGGTGGCTTCACTTAGTGCGATATAGGCAGCTTCATCCTTCCAGGTTGCTGGAATTATGTCCAGTGCCCTATTGTCTCTCTTGCACACTTACATTGAAACTCAGCTGCGGTCGGCCCCCCAACTGTTCTTTTGCACATCTGTCAAGTTGTGCCGCAGAAGATATCTTTCGGGTACTAATATAACAAAAGATGTAATAACACGGACTTAATATATTTGATGATTTGAACTGCCATCATCTCAATAAAGTCTGCAAAATTTCGTACGAAAAATACGTATACTATCCAAAAACAAAATATTTAACTTAAAGAATTAGAAAAAAAACATTTAAATCTCTAACTGTCCACCTAAAATCTCTCAACGGTCCACCTAAAATCTCTCATACGGTCCGATCAATTAACGTCGTGTCCACCTCTGCTCCACAGTGTTTGCTTTCTTTCATAAGTTAAGCCAAGGTAGAGATAATTGTAGGGACAACTCAAGGCAGTAATTTCGTATGTGAGCATCTATGTGGTCCCGGCGAAGCTGTCTCGGTGGGCATGATGAAGTTTGTTTGAGTCTGTGTATGTGGTCAAGATGGGGGCTTCAATATTATCATCATCGTCATCATTTCCTTTGTGCTCCGTCTGGAGCATGTAGCAACCACAGTTGTTGGTTCATAATCTGATTATGATTTGAATTTATTGTTTGATTTGCTGTATATGAGGGACTGTACAACAACGCAAAGATGCTAACAGGGAAATATAAGCAAGCAAATTGCCTCATAAAAGATAAGAACGGAAAATTTCATAGTAATTTATACAAGAACAAATGAAGAGTTGGACGGAACATTTTGACGGGAACTTCTCAATAGGACCTCTCCAACTAATCCCCAAACAACCCAGCCCAGCAGAAGAGGAGCTACAAATCAGCTGTTGTTGAACGACCAAGTAGAGAAGAAATAAAGAAAAGCCATAAAGCATCTGAGGGATGGAAAGGTAAACTGGTCCAGATGGCATTCCAGCAGAGGCCATTAAAACAGATATTGATACCTCTACAGAGATATTATACGAACTACTTGGCAAAGAAGAAATACAAGCAGAATGGAAGGAAGGTTATCTGGTCAAGTTGCCTAAGAAGGGAAATTTACAAGAGTGCACAAATTATAGAGGAATAATTGTTACTTATCGGTGCCATACCAGGAAAAGTATTTAAACAGAAATCATCCTTGAGAGATTAAAAGAGTCCAGTTGACAAGCAACTGAGAGATGATGAACAAGCAGGTTTTCGACAAAACAGATACTGTACATACCAGATAGCCACATTGAGAATAATAGTTGAACAAAGTCTGGAATGGATTTCACCGCTATACATCGGACTCGTAGACTATGAAAAGGCATTTGACAGTGTAGACAAAGAATCACTTTGGAAATTGATGAGGCATTATGGAGTTCCCATGAGGATTGTTGTCGTAGATTTCCGATAGGAGAATTAAGACTAGGTTTGGTCCCTTCTGAATAGGTTTGAATAGGTGATAGACTCAGTGAGAGTTAGTGAAAGGTAATAGAATTTCCACACACGTGAGATGATAGATTTTGATATAGTGGCTGTCTCTGAAAGCGAAAAGAATTCTTCTCTCTCTCACCTATCTTCTACAACAGTTGTTACAGCGTCAGACAGACTACACCAATATACATATTACGTATATTTCTATCACTCACAGGCACGCACATACACGTGACGACAGGTAAACACACAGACGTGGGAAAACTATAACAATGATAGATATATATTATCTAGAACGAGCTGACCAAACACGATTATTAAGTTCAAGAGCGATTTTATTATCAGGAAAAATCGGCTCACAACATCAAAGAAAGTACATCAAGGAAAATACATATACACATAGTCATAAAAAATCAAGGAAATGTTGCAAGGATGATAGCCACGTTATAGTGTTAACTCTAGGTTTAGCCCGGCCCCGTTAAGAGAACAGATGATGGCGCCCGAGTCACAGATACATAGGGTTTGAGTCTAAGAGTTTTTCTTTGTTTTATCTCGTAATTATATGCACAGAGTTTGAAAAAAAAAATCTGATTTAACCTAAGACAAAAACACAAGAACTCTAGCCTTAGCAACAAATTATGCAGATTGAAAAAAAATTAGGACAGCAACAGGGTGTCAAAGATAAAATAGTGAAAAAATATCACTCAAACCAGCGTACACTCATTCATTCCGCCATGGCTTCTCATACTTGTACTCACGACTTTGCTTGCTGCCTCTTGGAACACATTGATTTTAGATTTTCACACAGACTCAAAAAAAAATGCAGTCTTCTGCCAAGAAGTCCCCAGTTCCAAAAGACGTATTTAACTTGGAGTCTCCGGGAACGACTACTTGGGTATGCAAATTTGTTCAAATGTCTGATTAAGTCACCTAACAATTATTCCAGGCGCGGGAGTTATCAGAGCACAGTGTCAATAGCGTAGGTTTCTAAAAAAATGATGAATGTCAGGTCGGTGCCTTCCCTCAGTATAGGATTCACTTTAGTCACACCACAGATTTGTCCACAAGATATAATCTGTCGGGAAATGATTGTTAATATTCACGCCACCAGGCAGCAAATTATATAGAGTTTCTAGAAGAAATTAAGTGCTGGCTCCAAGGTCCAGTATTTATCATTACAGTCTTTGAAAACCCGTTATAGGGATATTAGTATTTCTGTCTAACTTGCACCGTCAGATCAGTGTTACTTGAGAAAACCCACGTGGTTCAAAATAAGGACTGTCTATTTCTTCACAAGTATGGAAACTACTACTAGGTGCTGGTAAAGTTAGGGTCACCCCAAAACTTTCACTGTGTGGAGGAAAAATAACACATATAATATAATAAACAGAATCTGTACTGGTTAAAACTTACATTTAAACTTGCAAGCAGAGAGCTTTGCTTATCATTTAAACTTCCCGTGGCGTAAGTTATATTTAAAAATCAGCAATCCTCATAAATTAAGAACACGTGCGTATTCCGTCACCATTCATGAGGCTGGATTCTAGAGTTTATACGTTAGTTTAGAAAAATACACTCGACTGAGTATTAGCAGTTAAATTAAATTTATAAATAGCTACAATTGCCGTTATAAGCTAGAAATTTTAATTTTATTCTGCTTTCCACTGAATGCTTCCCTAGAAAATATAATAGCCTACCACTTTCTTTCTCTTCTGCGCTAAAGAAATAGATTAAAATGAATTAAGCGATTTAACACTTTAACACTCACAAAATCTATATATCTATCATATTAATTACCTCAACCACAGAATTACAGGTAGTCGCACAACTTAAGAATAAAAATGCTGAAAATATTTCTGGAAGTCTAGAAGTTCGACAAATTGCCGAAACAAACTGAGATCTTCGCTAACAGCTATTCTGTTTTCGAGCGACCTATCTACTGTGGAGTCTATGAGCGAGAATGAAATTAAAGTTTCAAACTTGGCCAATATCTTAAAATCAGACAAAGGGCCCAAACTTATTTCGCCACGCGAAATTATCTCCCCTACTCCCAACATTTACGTCCGCTTAACGCGTGTCGTAACTGTCACCTACTGACCACGATGTACGCGTGTCAGTTTCAAATCCCAGACAGCCTGACTCCATTCAGGGCAGTTTTCACACTACAGCTGACCATGGCCCAAGTGAGCGCTGTGTCAGTTTGGGATTTTCCAGACAAATGTCTGGATACTGACCGGTGCAGATGTAAAGTATCACACCTCACCGGGACTTATGCCGAGAAGAAGCTCGCGCGCTCGGTGAGAATGTAGACGATTTGCTACGTCCTATGTTCAGCGAACCGACTTATCACGCCTTCTGACGCCCTGCAGCCCTGACATCTACGTAATATCGTCCTAGCGCGATTCTCAGTTTAAGAGAAAGGAAACAGGTAAAGTTTGCGAATTATATGAAAATAATATTCGCAAAAACGAATGGATGAAAAATATACAGGAAAAATGAAATACAGAGATAATAAAAGAGAGAAATCGGATGAAAGAATAGGAAGAAGGTGTAGGAAATTAAATGAATATAAACCCTACGTGACAGAGCCTCCCCCCTTTAAGATATGGAAGCACTCCATGTCTGCGTTATGGAGTTTAATTTCCTATAACCGTAGCTTCGGGGTGTCTGTCTTCTTCCCTCTCATCTTCCCCCTCCATCTCTGTCCAATTCCTACTCAAGTCCACTCCTCAAAGTTTCCTTCCCCTGGAATGTCTCATATGCGCGCTTGAAAGAGCGTCGCCGCTGCTGACATTTTTGAAAGATTTCCTGTGATAGCGGTGGAATATCCCTGCCACTATCGTCATCTTCGTCAGTTTTGGCGATCGTCAGGAGATGGTCGGAGGTTGGCACTGGTTTTTCCAAGTATCTCTTTAAGAGATTTAAATGGAAACCTTCTCCTTTCCTTCAATAGAGATCTGGTAGTTAGCCTTAGAAATCTTTTTCAGGACGGTAAACGGCCCTTGCCATCCGATCTTCAGTTGGTTGTTCTCGGTAGGGAGCAACACCAAAACTTTCTCTCCTGCTTCCAGTTCTCTCTCTTCCGCGACTTTCCTGTATCGGTTAGCGTGCTTGGTGCGTGCTCGCTTAAAGTTAGTCGTTGCTAGGTCCCACCCTAGTTTCAACCGTTCCTTTAAAACCGACACATATTTACTGGCTGAGACAACTGTCTCATCAGCCTTCTCGTCTGTCAGAGACTGAAGTAAGGCTTCAAGCAGGCCCTTAATGGGTCTGCCGAATAAGAGTGTAGCTGGCGGAAATCCTGTGGAAGTATGAGGAGATTCTCTGTAGCCAAATAATGCTGCAGGAATACAGAGATCCCAATCTTCAGGTTTCACTTGTGCCAGCTTACTTAGCATCATGGTGAGGTTTCCATTAGCACGTTCCACGAGCCCATTTCCCGCCGGAGTATATGGCTTAGTGTGGATGTGTTGGGTCCTCAAGATCTTAACGATCTCATCCATCAACAGGTTTCGGTATGGAGATCCATTATCCGTCAACACTTGCTGAGGGAATCCCAACCGAGTGAAAATCTGCACGAGGGCTTCTGCGACATGCTTGGCATCTGCGCATGTTAGCGGGATAGCTTCTGCCCATAAAGTGCATGTATCGACTAAGGTCAGGATGAACCTGTTCCTTCTTTTAGTCCTTTCGAAAGGCCCTAAAATGTCGATCACAACCCGTTCGAATGGTGTACCCACTATTGGCATTTCACCCAAAGGAACTGGGGGTGCCCGTTGCTTGGGTGGCACACGTTGGCACTGGGCACAGGATTTGACATATCTGATAATATCAGTATTTACTCCTGGCCACCAATAATGAGTGGTTATACGTTGGTTTGTGGCGTTCTGTCCCATATGTCCGCTGAAGGGAAGAGAGTGCCCCATTTCTAGGATTTGGCTTCTGTACTGTTTCGGTACTAGGAGCTGGTTGTAACCTTGGTCAGGCTTGCCCGTTCTCCGATAAAGTACACCATCCTTAGAAAAAATGTCCCCGTGCTGTGTTGGTTCCTTCGCCATGGGCAGTTTCCTAAAGCAGGGTGCCAAAGTCGGGTCCTTGTATTGCGCTTCTTTAAGTTCCATAGGTAACAAATTTGGCGCAGGCTCCCGTTCCTTCTTGGTTTGCCCTCTTGTAGTTACAGCTGCCACAATCGGCTCTTCCGGTTTCCCAATACACACGTATCTCCCGCCAAGTATGACTGGGTAGATGGGATCATCCATAACAGCCGCTTTGATCACACCTCTGACAAAGTCAGAGTGTATCTCCACCAATGCGATGGGAAGCGCTGTAGGTGCATCACTCTTACGAACTCCACAAAGTTTGACGGTCTCTCCTGTCTCTTGACCGGGTTTGACCAGGTTTCTGGCAACAATGCAATCGTAAGAAAGCCCCCGTGTCAAATAAGCAAGAAGTTTGAGAACCGTTCAAAGTAACAGTACCTCGCGTTGAGGGTCTATCCCCAACAGGTTGGGAATCACTGTCAATAATTCCGCCTTGCGAGACTGTCAATAAGCATCCGATGCGTTTCGGCTCGGTGTGCTCGGTCTGATCATATGTCCCGTGCTCGGGGGTTCTCCCTTTGCCACCTTGTCCTTTCTGGCTACGCTGCCATGTGGGGCGGTCGGGTTGATCAGACTGTTTGGGGTGGTTGGGGTACTTGTTCTTGTAGAACTTGGATTTTTCAGGAGGGGGGTTTTGAGGTCCAGTTTCTCTGTGGTTGTTTTGGTTAGAAGCCTGAGAAGATTGCTCTAGGTTATGTTTTCGAAAATGCTCCTCTGTCGGTTTCCGCTTTGTGGCCGGTAGTTCAGCCAGCGCATTGTGATAACGCTCAGACTTTTCCAAAATGTCTTCAAGTTTTTCTGCCCCTGCTCAGCGAGAAATCTCCGGGTATCAGCAGACAAAGTGTTCTTTATTTGTTCAGTTAGAACAAGTTCCTCAAGACCTTCATAGGTAGAGGGGAGCTGCGAAAGCTCAAGGCACTTTGTTAGATATCCCTTAAGACGAGATGAGAACTGGTGAAAAGTTTCAGAATTCTCTTTCCGGCTGTTGCGAAACAGTTGCAAAAACTTGCGAGCGTTCATTTCAAAGCGCTCCAGTAACGCTTTCTTCAACACATCGTAGTCGTCTTGTTGGCTACTTTCCAGCTTAGAATAAACATCATAAGCAGAACCTTTTAGGGCCTGGGAAAGTTTCATATTCCAACGCGACCTCTCTAACCCGTACAAAGTTGCAATTTTCTCAAATTTTTCTAACCATGTGTCAATCTTCTCATTTGGACAAGGAAAAGATTCAAGAGTGAAAGACATAGCATTTAGTTGAAGAGATTGAGTGTTAGCAGGGTCAGTTAAGGAAGAATGAGGAGAAGACTCTCCATTGCTGGAGGTAGAGGCAGCACCACGGCTTTGGAATTCCAGAGTTTTAAGAGCTAACTCATGCTGTCTCTCTTCTCTCTCCTTCTCATGCTGTCTCTCCTTCTCTCTTTCCTCCTGCTGTCTCTCCTTCTCTCTTTCCTCATGCTGTCCTCGAATTTCCTTCTCATGCTGTCTCCATCTTCGTTCGCCCTGCGAATTTCCATTTCTTCAACCACCTTCCTCTGCTGTAAAGCTTCAGCTGCTTTCCTCTCCGCATCATATCTCTCAAGTTCGTCTCTGACAAATGCTTTCGCTTCTTCTCCTTCCAGTCCCTCCTCTCTCGCTTCGTCCCTGAGAAGTTGTCTAAGCTTTGCCCTCTCGGCCATATTATGTCAGTGACTGAGACTGTTTGAGAAAGAAAATAGGAAAAAGAATAACCTGGTTCCTACCACTTACGAGAAAAAAATGTACCAAAAATTCAAAAGATGATATCCTTAACCCTGGGATACCTCCTCCAAAGTAAAATCTAACTATCGCTGCTATTATCGGCAATAAAGCACTCAATGCAAAACACGACTACGCCAAATAAATGGTAGTTAAGATTACAACTGAAAAATAAGTTGCTACAGTGGAAAAGCAAAAGAATATTGCAAAAATTAAAGAGAAAAATAATCCCTTAATTTTTTAAAAATCCACTATAAGTTCGCCCCTGAAGTCAGATCGGGTAAGGGAGGGAATTAATCTGGACAAAAAGTCCGAAACACACTCCTTAACTTAGTTCAAACGCCGTTCTGCCTCAGTACCCAGTGAATGTTATACACTCACCACTTTACCAGCATTTAGTATTACAATCAGCAGTTAACATATATCCCGACAAAATCAACCTGTAACCAAAATGTATATTATTCAAAGATGCTGTGGAAAAAAAAAACTTATTAGTTTGTGTGGTCAGCACGCCCGTAAACAGATCGCTAGTCTAGGGGGTAATTATTTAAAGATATAACAACTCACAAGACATCACACTCTTACTCTATATCAGAATACAGAATCTTAAGTACAAAATCCAGATAGACGAGTCCACGTTTGTCGTACTCGTCTTCCTATTCTAAGTTCAAAGACCGGAAACGAGCCCTCATTTGTCGTACTCGTCTTCCTATTCTAAGTTCAAAGACCGGAAACGAGTCCCCATTTGTCGTAGATTTCCGATAGGAGAATTAAGACTAGGTTTGGTCCCTTCTGAATAGGTTTGAATAGGTGATAGACTCAGTGAGAGTTAGTGAAAGGTAATAGAATTCCACACACGTGAGATGATAGATTTGATATAGTGGCTGTCTCTGAAAGCGAAAAGAATTCTTCTCTCTCTCACCTATCTTCTACAACAGTTGTTACAGCGTCAGACAGACTACACCAATATACATATTACGTATATTTCTATCACTCACAGGCACGCACATACACGTGACGACAGGTAAACACACAGACGTGGGAAAACTATAACAATGATATATATATTATCTAGAACGAGCTGACCAAACACGATTATTAAGTTCAAGAGCGATTTTATTATCAGGAAAAATCGGCTCACAACATCAAAGAAAGTACATCAAGGAAAATACATATACACACAGTCATAAAAAATCAAGGAAATGTTGCAAGGATGATAGCCCCGTTATAGTGTTAACTCTAGGTTTAGCCCGGCCCCGTTAAGAGAACAGATGATGGCGCCCGAGTCACAGATACATAGGGTTTGAGTCTAAGAGTTGTCTTTGTTTTATCTCGTAATTATATGCACAGAGTTTGAAAAAAAAAATCTGATTTAACCTAAGACAAAACACAAGAACTCTAGCCTTAGCAACAAATTATGCAGATTGAAAAAAAATTAGGACAGCAACAGGGTGTCAAAGATATAATAGTGAAAATATCACTCAGACCAGCGTACACTCATTCATTCCGCCATGGCTTCTCATTCATGTACTCACGACTTTGCTTGCTGCCTCTTGGAACACATTGATTTTAGATTTTCACACAGACTCAAAAAAATGCAGTCTTCTGCCAAGAAGTCCCCAGTTCCAAAAGACGTATTTAACTTGGAGTCTCCGGGAACGACTACTTGGGTATGCAAATTTGTTCAAATGTCTGATTAAGTCACCTAACAATTATTCCAGGCGCGGGAGTTATCAGAGCACAGTGTCAATAGCGTAGGTTTCTAAAAAAATGATGAATGTCAGGTCGGTGCCTTCCCTCAGTAAAGGATTCACTTTAGTCACACCACAGATTTGTCCACAAGATATAATCTAGTCGGGAAATGATTGTTAATATTCACGCCACCAGGCAGCAAATTATATAGAGTTTCTAGAAGAAATTAAGTGCTGGCTCCAAGGTCCAGTATTTATCATTACAGTCTTTGAAAACCCGTTATAGGGATATTAGTATTTCTGTCTAACTTGCACCGTCAGATCAGTGTTACTTGAGAAAACCCATGTGGTTCAAAATAAGGACTGTCTATTTCTTCACAAGTATGGAAACTACTACTAGGTGCTGGTAAAGTTAGGGTCACCCCAAAACTTTCACTGTGTGGAGGAAAAATAACACATATAATATAATAAACAGAATCTGTACTGGTTAAAACTTACATTTAAACTTGCAAGCAGAGAGCTTTGCTTATCATTTAAACTTCCCGTGACGTAAGTTATATTTAAAAATCAGCAATCCTCATAAATTAAGAACACGTGCGTATTCCGTCACCATTCATGAGGCTGGATTCTAGAGTTTATACGTTAGTTTAGAAAAATACACTCGACTGAGTATTAGCAGTTAAATTAAATTTATAAATAGCTACAATTGCCGTTATAAGCTAGAAATTTTAATTTTATTCTGCTTTCCACTGAATGCTTCCCTAGAAAATATAATAGCCTACCACTTCATTTCTCTTCTGCGCTAAAGAAATAGATTAAAATGAATTAAGCGATTTAACACTTTAACACTCACAAAATCTATATATCTATCATATTAATTACCTCAACCACAGAATTACAGGTAGTCGCACAACTTAAGAATAAAAAATGCTGAAAATATTTCTGGAAGTCTAGAAGTTCGACAAATTGCCGAAACAAACTGAGATCTTCGCTAACAGCTATTCTGTTTTCGAGCGACCTATCTACTGTGGAGTCTATGAGCGAGAATGAAATTAAAGTTTCAAACTTGGCCAATATCTTAAAATCAGACAAAGGGCCCAAACTATTTCGCCACGCGAAATTATCTCCCCTACTCCCAACATTTACGTCCGCTTAACGCGTGTCGTAACTGTCACCTACTGACCACGATGTACGCGTGTCAGTTTCAAATCCCAGACAGCCTGACTCCATTTCAGGGCAGTTTTCACACTACAGCTGACCATGGCCCAAGTGAGCGCCGTGTCAGTTTGGGATTTTCGAGACAAATGTCTGGATACTGACCGGTGCAGATGTAAAGTATCACACCTCACCGGGACTTATGCCGAGAAGAAGCTCGCGCGCTCGGTGAGAATGTAGACGATTTGCTACGTCCTATGTTCAGCGAACCGACTTATCACGCCTTCTGACGCCCTGCAGCCCTGACATCTACGTAATATCGTCCTAGCGCGATTCTCAGTTTAAGAGAAAGGAAAACAGGTAAAGTTTGCGAATTATATGAAAATAATATTCGCAAAAACGAATGGATGAAAAATATACAGGAAAAATGAAATACAGAGATAATAAAAGAGAGAAATCGGATGAAAGAATAGGAAGAAGGTGTAGGAAATTAAATGAATATAAACCCTACGTGACAATTGTCATGAACGGATTATAGAATGAATGTCAGTACTCATGCTCCGGTGGGAGCTAGATATGTTTATGTAAGTTGTGAGTTGAAGTGAGTGAATGTTAAGTTTGACTGTGGGCATGAATGCATTAGTTGCAGTAAGCGCTAATGTCGAGTTCACGGGCATGACTGAGTTGTTGTGAACGAAGTGGTGGTGAAGACTGGTCAGGTGTGAAAAGGGTCATGGATAAAAAAAGTCATGAGAGAGAGAGAGAGGAGAGAGAGAGACAGAGAGACAGAGAAAGAGAGAGAGAGAGAGAGATTAGAGTGAGGAGAGATTACGTGGAGAGTGAAGGCGAAATGGTTGAAGAAAAATAGGAAATATATGGATATATTGTGAATTCGTTCCATGAGCTGCTGTTCTAATTATGCACATCATTCATTGTGCTTTTCTTATGTGATGATTTATGGCCAAAGCGGCAGTCTGCCTGTCTTATTGTGTTATACTCAAGTTTGTGACATAAAGTCGTCGGATATCGTATCTACGTGTTGGAGTTTAGTGAATTAACGATTAGCTGTGAATAACGAGCCATGTTTGTCGCTCCATGTGTATGTAATACATATTTGTCAATGTGTACACACAGCAAGCACTTGACAATTTTTGGGGGCTCGTCCGGGATGAGACCATATCCTATTCCACTACATTATACTTCTGTGGTTGAAAAGGAAGTGAATGATATGTTACGCTTAGGGGTTATCTCCCCATCTGAATCATCATATTCATTTCCCATGGTCATCGTGCGGAAGAAGGATAAATCCCTACGGATATTATAGACTTCCGCCGCTTGAATAGTGTCACAGTGATAGATGCGGATCCTATGCCCAACCAAGAGGTACTCCTATCCCAAATATCGGGGGCAAAGTATTTTACAAAACTAGACTTATCGAGGGGGTATTGGCAAATTCCCTTAGCAGAAGGCGCTTGGCCACTTACAGCATTTTGTACCCCTCAGGGTCTTTTCCAGTTTAATTATATGTGCTTTGGACTGGTGAATGCGCCTGCAACTTTTGTGAGAATGATGAGAATGCTTTTGAGGGGACAGAAGGATGTTATCACATATATTGATGACATCTGTTTGTTTCATGACACGTGGGATGAACATATAGAGGGATTGAAATCACTGTTATCATGCCTTCTGATGCATCACCTTACAGCAAGACCCAGTAAGATTAAGGTGGGGTTTCAGGAGTTAACGTTTCTGGGGTATGTGGTAGGACAGGGTGTTTTTAAACCAATTAATCAGACCGTTGGAAGAATTTTGAATTTGCAACCTCCAAAAACAAAGAAACAAGTACGTAGTTTACTCGGTCTGATAAATTTTTTTTTCATAAATTTATCCCCAGGTTCTCTTCATTGTCGGCAGCTCTGACATCACTCACAAAAAGGGCACGCCAAACAGAGTGGTCTGGACTGAAGAGTGTGATAGAGCACTGAGGAACATCAAGGCTGTATTCTCCATCGAGCCCATTCTTCTACTGCCAGACTTGGCTAAGCCTTTTGTACTGAGGACTGATGCTTCTGCAGTGGGAATTGGTGCGTGTCTGATGCAAGAACATGTTGGGTTTCTACATCCTGTCATGTATGTCAGCAGGAAGTTGCTTCCGGCTGAAACGCGATATGCCACTAGAGAGAGAGAGAGAGAGAGAGAGAGAGAGTTTAGCTATTATTTGGGCTGTTTCCAAACTCTCTAGGCATTTGTTAGGATCTCATTTTGTACTGGAAACGGACCATTGTCCATTGACTTTTCTTAAGTCATCTAGATCACCAAATTCACGTTTGACAAGGTGGTCGTTGTTGTTACAACAGTACAACTTCACTGTTTTTCCTATTCAGGGTCAATTAAATGTTCTTGCAGATTCATTATCTAGATTATGAACAATTGCTTGTAGTAAATGGGTGTGTTTCTTTTAAACCACCATTTCTATGTAATATTTGATACTTGTACATGAGTAATATTTTGTCAGCTGTATTCTGCATGATTTTTGTATAAGCTAAGTTCTTATCTTATGTCGTGTATCCAGTACAGGGTTATAGAATAGATATTCTCCGGTATAGTAGAATTTGGTGAAATTGATGTAAACTCCGCCAATGCCGGTCCCAAGCCCGGATGAAAAAGGAGGAGGGCGGCCTGCATGGAGGCCGTAAGGAGGCAGCCCCTCCACCATGCAAAGGCACAACAGGCCAATCACCTGTTTGTCTTAAACTATGATTACGAACAATACAAGAGAGAAAACCGGACTGATTCTAAAGGCGACGAACTGGAACGGACTAGGGACTACGACTTATGGAACTTGGAACACAAGAAGTATAAATGGGAAGGAAGAGGAGCTGGTGGAAGAGATGAGGAAAGCAAAACTAGAAATCCTGGCTATAACGGAAACGAAGAAAAAAGGACAAGGAGTCATGGATCTCTCGATGGCAACACGTTGCTCTACAGTGGTGTACCCATATCTGAAAGAGCTAAAGGGGGCGTGGGTTGCATTGTGGCCCCAAAATCAAAAAGATAGTATCAAGGGATGGAACTTTGTCTCGGAGCGCATTATGGTTGTAAAACTAAAAGAAGGAGAAACCATAGTCAACCTGGTCATAGTGTATGGGCCAAATGAGGATGAGAGAGCAGAGGTCAAGGAGGAATTCTTCGAGCTGCTTCAAAGGACAGTGGATGACTGCCTAGTTGAAGTTATCATGCTCGGAGATTTTAATGCCAGAGTTGGAAATGACCATGCTAGATGGGGTGGAGATATCGGAAGATATGGAGAAGATACTCTCAATGACAATGGAAAGCGACTCCTTAGATTCTGCAGTGAGCAGAATCTGATCATTACAAACACAAAGTTCCCCCATAAGCGCATACATGCATACACTAGATGTGAACCAACCAAGAATGAGAAGTCAGTGATCGACTATGCCATTGTTCGGAGAAGCTCATTCAGATATGTCCGAGATGCAAGAGTCTGGAGGGGGCCAGAGATTGGAAGTGATCACTACCTGCTAACAATCAAACGAACAACTGAAAGAGTTGCTCAGCCTAGGAACTGCCCAACATCACGCAAGAAACCAAGTAAACGAGCAGGAGAAATGAGCATTAGGACCTACAAGCTGAGAGAGCCAGAAATTAAGACCAGATATCAGGGGCTTATTGCTACAGCAGTGAGCAACACAGAAGAACGACCTGATGACTTGGAAACCCTCTGGAATAAATTCAAGGATATCATAAAGACAGCTGCTGCAGAAGCATGCGGTGAAGTCCGACTTGGGAACCAGAGAAAGAGGACACCTTGGTGGACAGAGGAAGTCAAAGAGAAATAAGAGAGAGAAAATGGCATGGAAACAATACTTAGGAGCTAAAAACACAACAGGACAAATGGAAAAATATAGAGAATATGTGACACTCAGAACAGAAGCAAAGAACAAAGTGCTAGCAGCAAAACAGAAGTCCTGGGAAGAATTTGGAGAAAAGCTAGAAAAAGATGCACAAGAAAACCAGAAATTGTTCTATAAGACCCTAAAGAACATGAGGAAGGAAAAACAATGTCCTCTCAAATTTATAAAGGACAAGCAAGGCAAATTGCTTACTGCCCCAAAGGAAGTAATGGAAAGATGGAAAGAATATTTCTCAGAACTCTGGATGGTGAGCATGGCGAAGCATCAGAAATGATAACCACTAGCACAGAAGAGAAAACCAATGATGGTGAAGATGACATAAAGATGGAAGAACTGAAGGCAGCACTGGAGAAAATCAAGATGGGCAAAGCAGCAGGGCATGATGGTATAACACCAGAAATGGTTAAGTACATGGGAGCATCAGGAGACCTATTACTCCTAAAGGTCCTACAGGCAGCATAGTGCAACAAGACCATACCAAAGGATTGGGAGATTGCCATCATAACACCAATTTTCAAAAAGGGTGACAATCGACAATGTGGAAACCATAGAGGCATATCCCTTCTCAGTGTCCCTGGTAAAATCTACTCTAGAATCCTAGAGCAGAGACTCCGACGTCTAGCTGAGCCACAATTGGATGAGGTCCAGTGCGGATTCCGAGCAAACCGAAGTACTCAAGATCTAATCTTCACACTCAGACAGCTGAGTGAAAAGGCCCTTGAGTATAAGAGTGAGATCCATCTTTGTTTCATAGATCTGGAAAAGGCATTTGACAGGGTCCCTTGGAGCAAACTTTGGGACTGTTTGGCAAGGAAGAATATTCCAGCACCTCTGATTCATGCTATACAGAGCTTCTACAAGTCTTGCAGAAATTATGTGAGGACAGCAAACCATAAGTCAGAAGAGTTCAGGACCACCACTGGTGTAAGACAAGGTGATATCCTATCACCTTACCTCTTCATACTCCTTATGGACGATGTCATCAAGGCATGTAAGGAGAGAACAAGAAAGTATTCAGTGGGGTACTGGAAGATGAGACAGGTCTATATTTCCGAGCTGGCATTTGCTGATGATGTTGCCCTGATTGCTAAATCAGAGGCACATCTCCAATCCAACCTGCAAGTCTGGAAGGAAGAGCTGGAGAAGAGAGGGATGGTCATAAGCAGCTCTAAAATAAAATCCATGGTGATATCACGAGAAGAAAGAAAACATCAGATTAATTTGGGAGAACAGATCCTGGAGCAGGTCGACCACTTTAAATATCTCGGAGCTATTATAGACCGAAAGGGAGGCATCAAAGAAGAGTTGGCCACTCGAAAAGCAGCGGCTGGGAGACTTTTTCAGGCCATAAATCGTGGATTCCTCAGCAAGAAAGAGGTTGGTAAGAAAACGAAGATGGCTGTATACCGCTCCACCTATGTCCCAGTCTTGACATATGGATGCGAGTCGTGGGCAATGACTACAACCCACAAAAGCCAGATCCAAATCTCAGAAATGAGGTATCTGAGGAAAGTGGTTGAAGTAACAAGAAGAGACATGGTCCGCAACCAAACGATCCGTCAAGGCCTAAAATCCCATCCGCTGCAGACCCAAATAGAACAGTCCCAACTAAGATGGTTTGGCCATGTCTGCAGAATGGGAGAAGATCGGCTACCACGACAAGCATGGGAAACAAAGAGCCAGGGATCCAGACCTCCAGGACGACCCAGAGTCCGCTGGGAGGACAACATTAGACAATCTTTGAAGGACCGAGGACTAGAATGGAACCAGGCCAGGAAGAAGACAGCTGATAGAATGGTCTGGCGCTCTCTCTTCCAAACCTCTACACCTCACGGTAGAAGGGGAACGACTAAGTAAGTAAGAAATTGATGTAATGTTTATCACCTTTAATTTTGTGTGTAACTAGAGATGCATGATTTTTGCCATATGGTTGCTTTTGTATTTTTCTAGCAACTCGGTTCTATTGTAATTTTTTTAATTTTATTTTTGTGTTCTTCAGAATGTTATTATTGATTATTTGTAGATGGCATATTTTCACACTGATGCTATAGATTTTGCCCACATATGTAATCAGAGGTTTTGGATGGTTGGGTTCCTGATATCTACCACCCATCAAGTGAAAAACTATGTTTTTTACTTGGAGAGGGAGGGGTGGATGTCACGAACGGTTTATAGAATGAATGTCAGTACTCATGCTCCGGTGGGAGCTAGATATGTTTATGTAAGTTGTGAGTTGAAGTGAGTGAATGTTAAGTTTGACTGTGGGCATGAATGCATTAGTAGCAGTAAGCGCTAATGTCGAGTTCACGGGCATGACTGAGTTGTTGTGAAGAAAGTGGTGGTGAAGACTGGTCAGGTGTGAAAAGGGTCATGGGTAAAAAAGTCATTCGAGAGAGAGATTAGAGCGAGGAGAGATTACGTGGAGAGGGAAGGCGAAATGGTTGAAGAAAAATAGGAAATATATGGAGATATTGTGAATTCGTTCCATGAGATGCTGTTCTAATTATGCACATCATTCATTGTGCTTTTCTTATGTGATGATTTATGGCCAAAGCGGCAGTCTGCCTGTGTTATTGTGTTATACTCAAGTTTGTGACATAAAGTCGTCGGATATCGTATCTACGTGTTGGAGTTTAGTGAATTAACGATTAGCTGTGAATAACGAGCCATGTTTGTCGCTCCATGTGTATGTAATACATATTTGTCAATGTGTACACACAGCAAGCACTTGACAAGGATCATTAACTTAATAAAGAAAACCTATGAAGACATGACATGCAGAGTTCTTCATGAAGGACAACTTACAGAACGGTTTAGGATTAGAACGGGAGTGAGACAGGGATGCCTCTTGTCTCCATTTCTTTTCTTACTAGCAATAGATTGGGTTATGAAAACATCGACATCACACAACAGAAATGGAATCCAGTAGAATCTGACTAAACAGCTTGATGATCTGGATTTTGCAGATGACGTGGCTCTTAAGTTATATTGTACACATAACTTGACAGTAATATAGACAGAGTTGGAGGGACAGACAATGATATCAAAATAAGAATACAAAAAGCAAGAGGAGCTGTCATATACGGTGTATATATATATATATATGCATGTGTTGGTCTCCAGTAGTTCCCGTGAGCCACTGATGAGACAAAGAAAGAACAGAACTATTCAAACAAGACACCTAATACGAGGTCATGCTCCAGGCTGAGTAACCTCATCGTGTAAAAGAAACGTATTCAGAAACCACCACTGCAAGAGATACTGGCTTCCTGCTCCAGTGATGGCTGCATGGCTTCCTGCTCCAGTGATGGCTGCATACTCCGTAATGAGAGAAAAGGTAAGTGATGATAATGTATGTATTACAGAGAGGACTGGGTGTCTATGTAAAACATACACGAAAAAAGTGGGAAAGGGTGCTTTTCTGTCTGGAGGAATTGGATATAATGCTCTTCATGTATCTTCATAACGGTATGGTGTAGAAACATGGACAATGAACAAACAATTAGAAGAAAAAATTGAGGTATTTGAGATATGGATACATAGAAGAATGTGGCGCATCTCATGGAATGAGAAGAAAACAAATAAAGAGGTCCTAGAAAACCTAGGAATGAAAGGAGAATTAATGACGATCAAAATTAGACAGCTAAATTATTTTGGCCATGTAAAAAGACAAACACCGGACACTGAAGATAATAGAGGGCAGAGTTGAAGGCAAACGTGCTGTAAGTGGGAAGATAATATGAAGAGACGGACAAGGAAAGAGTCTGTCAGAGCACACCATCAAGACAAGAGACAGAGGGCAATGGAAATCCATTACAGCCGACTTTTGTTGTGGAGATGGCAGCTGATGATGATGTCAATTGCAAATGACAACAATTTTAACAACTAAGATGGTTTGGCCATGTCTGCAGAATGGGAGAAGATCGGCTACCACGACAAGCATGGGAAACAAAGAGCCAAGGATCCAGACCCCGAGGACGACCCAGAGTCCGCTGGGAGGACAACATTAGACAATCTTTGAAGGACCGAGGACTAGAATGGAACCAGGCCAGGAGGAAGACAGCCGATAGAATAGTCTGGCGCTCTCTCTTCCAAACCTCTACACCTCACGGTAGAAGGGGAACGACTAGGTAAGTAAGTAAGTAAGTAACAATTTTAACTTTGATATCGAGTTAATCATTAATTAATGACATTATATATTTATTACACAAACCTGCCTTAAGTGCCAAACTTTTTTCTTTTAAGGTAAGAGTTTTGCCTCATTTTGGCGCGGAGCGCTTCCTTCAACCTAGACACAAGATCCGTCGGTTATATTAAAGCACATGTCCAAATATAAAAGACCTTGTGATTTGCATAAATAAAAGTGTGTATTCGCAGGTAAATTATTTTTAAAATTAAAAAAATGTTCATATTTTGCCAGAAGTTGGCAAGATTCAGAAGCAGAATGTCTCGTGTGCAGAGGTGCCACATTTGTGTCAGTATAAAACAAGGTGCTGCTGACTAACATAGAAGAAGAAACAAAAACACCTGCACACGCACACATGCGAAAACATAAACGCGACACTCGTGTCTGAAAGTTCGCAATCAAAACAGACATTTTTTTTTACAAAAGAAACAAGTACAGAACAGACAACATAACTGCTACAGAAGGCCAGTTTGCTTTTCACACTGTGAAACATCACAATAATTTGAAATCAGTGGGATGTACTTTCAAACTTTTCATTCAGAAAGTACCAACAAATTTGCATGCGCAAGAACAGAACAACCGCTAGTGTTCTTTATGTGACAAAGTTTCTGTGTGTATTTAAAAAGTAATCAAGCGTTTTTAAAGACGATTTTTATCATCTTAATATATCAATACACACAAAATCAAGGTGATTTGATGAAATTATTGTATGTTGTGTAATAATAAAATTTCATTGTTATTTATTATTCAAAATAAATATGTCCTACTTTTTGTCCTACCTTGATTATAAAAAAAGTGAATATTGTCCTCCTATTTGCGTTAAACGATATGGTCACCCTATATCAAAATAGTAAAAGTGAAAAAAAAAAGTAGTTGGCAGTCCGACTTAAAAAATTTCAGGGGTCGGAGTCGGAACATTTTTAGGCCGACTCTTCCACCCTGGTCATTACTTACAAAAACATAAACACAAACGATAACAACTAAAAACACGATAACAACTAAAAACACGATAACAACTAAAAACACGATAACAACTAAAAACAGAATGTTCAAAATATTTCACACTTTAGTTTTAGTGGTTTCTTATAAAAGATTCACATGCTATACTTTGGCCTGGGCAAATTGTGTCACCACTTAAGAAACGTGAAGTTTCTTGACGAAAAAATTACTTTTGTTTTCTGACTTGCTCCAGCGCCCATTTTTACCCTTAGCGACTAGGGCGGTTGTCCCGGTCACCCTGCCTGAGTAGTAAATAATCCACGAAAATTGCTGGGTTGCAGGCACATGTCAGAAATAGCTATCACCAATGAGGAAGTCATTGTAAAAAGCCGGGGGCGGGGAGGCATTTGTTGATCTTGAGTCTTTCTACGATTCTCGCTTGCGGCGAGGAGACTGCGCCTATCGAATGGTTGGTTGTTCGTCCATCACGGGTGATGAAGACCACTCTGTTCATCCAATTATTTAAGAATATGTTAGGTTAGTCTATGGGTACGAAGGTGACTGAAGAGCCCGATGCGGGCCTGGAAAGATCTTGGACAGTGTGGGCAGGGAATGTTTGCTTCATGTGAAGGTTTTATTTCACGGTCCTTTCTAGCTTGTCTCCGCTGTTCTGCTGCTGCTCTTCTGGATGATTCGCATGCTGCTGCACCTTTACGAAGAGATGTGCGCCAAGCAGTTCGGTCTTGCGCAGCAGCTTCCCATGTGTCTGGGTTTATGTCAAAGGTTTTCAATGACGTCTTTAACGTGTCTTTGAAGCGCTTCTTTTGGCCACCATGGGAGCGTTTACCCTTCTGCATCTCACCATAAAAGAGTATCTTTGGCAGTCGATGGTCTGGCATGCGGACTACATGACCTGCCCAGCGAATTTGTGACTGCATCAGAATAGTATCAATACTAGGGATACCAGCTCTGTCAAGAACGGCGGTATCCGGGATCTTGTCTTGCCATTTGATGTTCATTATCTTCCTGAGACAGACTGTATGGAAGTGGTTTAGCTTCTTTACGTGGCGCCTGTATACAGTCCATGTTTCACATGCATATAGCAGCACTGGAAGCACCGCAGCTCTGTATACCTTCAGCTTTGTCTGTAGACTAATGCCACTTCGATGCCAAACGTTGGTGTATAGTCTGCCAAATGTGCTGCTGGCTTTGGAGATCCTGGTGTTCACCTCATCATCAATGACAATGTTCTGGGATAGTGTGCTACCAAGG
Source organism: Oreohelix idahoensis (assembly GCA_024509875.1). Lineage (NCBI taxonomy): Eukaryota > Metazoa > Mollusca > Gastropoda > Stylommatophora > Oreohelicidae > Oreohelix > Oreohelix idahoensis. The sequence goes on from JAMPIV010012465.1 coordinate 122,427, forward strand.
TATGTGAATCTGTTCACAACATTCAGTTTCTCACCATTAACCTTGATGACTGGCTCAGTATAAACTGTGCCAGGAGCTGGTTGGTACATGATTTCTGTTTTCTTCGTGTTGATGGTAAGCCCAAAGTTAGCACAGGCTTCGGAGAATCTATCCACACTATGCTGCAGATCAGCCTCTGAGAAGGAATTGAGGGCACAATCATCAGCAAACAGAAGATCTCTGATGGTGTGTGATTTGACCTTGGTTTTTGCTTGAAGCCTCCTAAGGTTAAACAATTTTCCATCAATACGATAACTAATGTCGATTCCTGTGTCCCCGTCTCTAAAAGCATCAGTCAGCATAGCAGAAAACATGATACTGAACAGAGTCGGTGCAAGTACGCACCCTTGTTTAACTCCATTTGAGACGGGGAAAGGCTCTGATAGCTCACCGTTTTCCTGAACTCTAGCCTGCATTCCATCATGCAGTTGCTGCACTATTGTGATAAATTTCTTTGGGCAGCCGTATTTTGCCATGATCTTCCATAGACCCTCTCTACTGACCGTGTCGAACGCCTTTGTCAAGTCGATGAAAGCTGTGTACAAGTCACAGTGCTGTTCTTGGCATTTTTCTTGTAGCTGTCTTGCAGCGAACACCATATCTGTGGTTCCACGTTCTTTCCGGAATCCACACTGACTTTCAGGTAAAAGACCTTTGTCAAGATGAGCCGTAAGGCGATTCAAAAGGATTCTGGCGAATATCTTCCCAGCGATTGATAAAAGAGAGATGCCTCGATGATTGTTGCAGTCTTGGCGATTACCTTTACGTTTATATAGATGTATAATTGAGGCATCTTTGAGATCGTGTGGGATGGTTTCACTCTGCCACCATTTGCTGGAAGATCATATGAAGTTTCTCTATCAGAACTGCACCGCCATCTTTATAAACCTCAACAGGAATTGAATCGGAGCCAGGGGCCTTTCCACTAGACAGTTGACGAATCGCTTTTTTTAGTTTCCTCCAGAGTTGGTACATCATCTAATGCTTCATTTATAGGAATTTGGGGCAGGCGGATGATGGCTTCGTCGTTAATAGATGATGGCTGGTTCAAGATATTATTAAAATGTTCAGCCCAGCGTTGGAGAATTTTTTCCTTGTCTGTAATTAGTGTTTTTCCATCTGCATTAAGGAGGGGAAATGATCCTGATGATGTTGGACCATAGACCGCTTTGAGTGCAAGGTAAAAGTTTTTCAAGTCATGGCTGTCAGCAAAGCCTTGGATCTCATCTGCTTTATTACTCAGCCATGAATCCCGCATCTGGCGTAGTTTATGTTGGACGATTCTACGCATGTTGTTGAAAGCGTCTTTCTTGGATGTAGATTTTGGATCATTTAAATATGCTTTATGGAGATGGTGTTTCTCAGCCAACATCTGCTTTATATCATCTGAGTTCTCATCAAACCAGTCATTTTGTTTCTTGATGGAAGGACCCAGGACCGCTGTAGCAGTGTTGTAGATCTGCTCACTTAGGGCTGCCCAATTTGTTTCCACACTTTGGCCGTCTAGCGAGATAGATTTGAGACGGTCTTCTAAGGTGTCAGTAAATGACTGTTTGATTGTTGTCTTCTTTAGTTTGATGACATCCAGCCTCTTTTGAGTTTTCTTCCCCTGAGGGCGCCTGGCTGGTTGGATACGAACTTTAAGTTTAGATACAATGAGGCGATGATCAGTCCAGCATTCGGCACCACACATGGACTTGGTCACCCGGACATCTTGCCTGTCCTTCTTCCTAACAATTACATAGTCAATTAGGTGCCAATGCTTTGAGCGAGGGTGCATCCAGGAGGTCCTGTTGCGGGTAGGAAGTCGAAAAATGGTGTTGGTGACAAGGAGGTCATGTTCTGCGCAAGTCTGGAGGAGACGAAGTCCATTACTGTTACAGCGACCCACGCCGTACCTACCAATAGTGCCATTCCAGGAGATGTTATCTGAGCCTACTCTTGCATTAAAGTCACCAAGAATGATGAGCTTATCTGCTTTAGGAACTGATGCAATGACTGCATGTAGTAAAAACAAATGTACAAACTCAGTTCCACCCGACATTCCTTTTATGACAGTTAATGAAGTGTATAACTATCTTATTGGCCTTAAGGATAATAGCTCATCAGGGCTTGACGGAATTAGTAATCGAATACTGCGTTACGCCGCACCAGCTATTAGTGATTCACTAACTTTTATATATAATCAATGTATTGCTAAAAGTTATTTTCCTTCAGCCTTTAAGATTGCCAAAGTATATCCTCTCTTCAAACCTGGCTCGTCAGATAACAGTAATCTTGGTAACTATAGACCTATTTCTCTTTTATCATCGCTTTCTAAACCACTAGAAAAACACATACATAAAGCAACACTACATTACCTAGTTAGCAATGACTTGCTAATTGACAGTCAGTCAGGGTTTCGACAAAAGCATTCGTGCCACACAGCTCTAACTAAGATGATAGACAACTTGCACCTAAACATAAATAACGATAACATATGTGGAGCAATCTTTGTAGACTTTAGGAAAGCATTTGATATGTTAGATCACGCTGTTTTAATAAGAAAATTAGAAACAATGAAAGTTAACTTTAAACTAGTGACATTACTTAAATCATTCCTGTCCGACAGACAGCAAGTAGTGTGGTACAATAACTCCTTGTCAAGCCCAACTATTATTGACACTGGTGTTCCTCAGGGTTCTATTCTCGGCCCTCTACTTTTTTCCATTTACATAAATGACCTTCCACTACACATCGAGCACTCATCCTGCGACCTATTTGCCGATGACTGTACCATTTATACTAGTGATAAAAGTTGCAACACGCTAGAAATATTATTACAAAGCGACACAGACAATCTTATTAAGTGGAGCAATGAAAACTGCATGCAAATAAATATCACTAAAACAAAATGTATGATAATATCAACTAGACAAAAATTACAAAACTCGCCGAAAACAACACTTCAGCTCTACATTGGAACCTCTTTAATTGAAAATGTAAATGAATATAAAACACTAGGACTCATAATTGACCAACATTTAAGTTGGAATTCGCATGTACAAGCACTGACCAAACAAACGGCACAAAAAGTTTACCAGTTAGCTAAAATCAAACATTTCCTAGATGAGGAGACACGAAAAATGTTCTATACATCCCAGATACAAACACATCTAGACTATTGTTCCACAATTTGGGATGGCTGCACCATGTCCAACACTAAAAGACTCTTTTCATTACAAAAACGTGCAGTGCGCCTAATTTCAGGCAAAAACCTCACACAGTGTGTAGACGCATATACATATCTTAACATATTACCACTAAGAAAGCGCCTTCTCTTCAACAAAGCCAAATTTATTCACAAAATCTTGTCACAGAATGCTCCAACGTATCTGTGGCCTATTTTCAAATACAGCGGAAGACGCAGTCAACGCTTAAATAAATTACACATGCCCAAGCCTAGGCTCGACTTATTCAAGAAAAGTTTAGCTTTTTCTGCTGCTCATCTGTGGAATACTCTTCCACACGACTTAAAAAAATACTCTTAGTCCATATTCATTCAATCACAGACTTTTCAAATACATCATGAGTGCAGATTATATGCCACCCTAATTTCGTTATGTTCTTAAATAATTACGCTGTCACCTCAGGGGCGCATTCCCATAGTCAGTTATGACTGAAGGGGCTATTATTATTATTATTATTATTATTATTACATAACATCATATGTAGGTTTTAAAGTTAATTTTGTCCTGTTTAGTATAAATTATGATACGCATCTGTAAATTTGTGTAACTGTTATTGTACTGTTACAATGTTGGGATTTTATTTTATTGTACTTTCTTGTTATTTTATTATTTAAGTAACATTTAGGATACGTGTGAGAATAAATAGATTAACTATGGAAGAAGAGAGAAAGGAAGGGCAGAATGTTAGACGGGCCTGCGTGACCAATTCTAAACCCTTTGAAAATAAAGTTCGTTCGTTCGTTCTATCTATCTATCTATCTATCTATCTATCTATCTATCTATCTATCTATCTATCATCTATCTATCTATCTATCTATCTATCTATCTATCTATCTATCTATCTATCTATCTATCTATCTATCTATCTATCTATCTATCTATCTATCTATCTATCTATCTATCTATCTATCTATCTATCTATCTATCTATCTATCTATCTATCTATCTATCTAATTATCTATCTATCTATCTATCTATCTATCTATCTATCTATCTATCTATCTATCTATCTATCTATCTATCTATCTATCTATCTATCTATCTATCTATCTATCTATCTATCTATCTATCTATCTATCTATCTATCTATCTCTGATAATGTTTGTACTTTTCAACATATGTTATGTCATGCTTATAAGTAATTAATGTTAATATGAGTGTGCTATATTATTATTTTACTTACAACGTTGAATTCCTTGAATTTGATATGTAAAATGCATATGAGAATAAATGAATTCAGTATGAAAGGTGAGAGAAAGGAAGGGCAGAATGTCAGACGGGCCTGCGTGCCCAATTCTCAACCCTTTGAAAATAAAGTTCGTTCGTTCGTTCGTTCGTTCTTCGTAAAACTTATCCTTGACATCATCCTGGTTTGTCATAGTTGGTGCATACGCGCTAATGATGGTGGCATGTTTTCTTCCATAGAACAGAGGGATCTTGACCGTCATGAGTCGGTCATTTATTCCCTTTGGGGGCCCCGCTAACTTGCTGACAATTGCTGTTTTGATTGCAAATCCAACCCCTGCTTCTCGTCTTTCTTCAGTTCCTCTTCCGCTCCAAAAGAATGTATAACCTGCACCCTTTTCGCAAAGTTGGCCCTCGCCTGCAAGTCGAGTTTCACTCAGTGCTGCTATGTCAATGTTGTACCTGGCCAGTTCTCTCCCAATCAGGGCAGTTCGTCTCTCAGGTCTGTTTGCATTAAAGTCTTTGTCAAGTAAAGTGCGCACATTCCATGCGCCTAGAATGAGGGGGAAAAATCTGTCCTTTCTTTTTCTTATATGTCGACCGCCGAAGTAGGGTACCCACCAACCGCGGTAAGCTGGTTAGGTAATGGTGAAGCAGGCAATGTTTAGGGCACCTTTTCTAGCCCCTTCCTCATGCCATGGAGGTGAGCAGTGCTTTCCTAAAGAGGGCTGCTCAGACACTCAGGGGGCTGCCGAATCCCACTGCTGCTCCGATCAGTGGAAGACGACCATATGGCCTGAGCCGCCTGTGTGTAGGTCTGCGACTACGACTGCCAGCGTACCCACGCCTGCCGCTTCGCCGCTCGCCCATCGCCACAGGACTTGTTGTGAGTGGATGGATGAATGGATGAATGGATGAAAGAGTGACTTGCGCGGTGATTTGGATTAAAGTGAGGAAGAGTTGCGCAATTCGTCGACCTCACTCTCTCGCCTGGGTCCATCTCAATCCAGTGGCAAGACAAGTCAAGACGACTGGAGATGAAGTCAGGTGCAGTGGATGACCAGGGCTTTCTACGTGCCTCGCCGTGCTCCTTACGCTCCACAGCGCGTTGCTGGTAATCGCCGTCATGCCCGTTGAACCAACAGGTGGTTTCTTCCGCGCAATCTATCGAATCCAGTCTTCGCATGCATGGGTAGGCAGACCCTAACTCACCGAAGGTTTATAACCATTCGGCTACCCTTACCTAGTTTAGCCGGCCTATCGAATAGTCACTGGTTCGATCGCACAGTCATCATATAACTTCGATTACTTTCTGCTGTCTCATGTCCTTTTTCTTTCTGTTTTATTTATTTCTTTGTTTCTTTATTTTTTGTTTCTTTCTTTTTTACAAGTTCCTGCTATTCACCTATTTTCTTTTAGTATTTATAAATCAGGAAGGAGTGTTGTTATGTTACTATATGTATGTGAGACAAAGAAGTGTATGAATGTCCCAAGCATTATTTTTATTTATCATAGCCTGTACATAAAGACTGGCCCAATAATACCGTGTTTATGTTTTGCATATATAAATCAGTCATAGTTAAGGTGCGCCAAGCCCGGCTATACAAATCTAAAACGCTACTAAAAAGGGATCGTGGTGCAAGCATTTGTTTATCGATTCGAATATTTCCATTACCTGTCATGGGGAAAAAAATCCCATGACAACAGGCTCACCCTAAATATTTTAAAAACCCTAACATTTGTTTATTATCCTCCGTCCAAATGAGGAGCACAAGCCTTCAACAACTTCATGCTTAATCTTCCTACCCTGTGCCATGTCTTCAGCTTTTTAAATGCTATTTTGCAATATGCGTGTATTATTTCATCATTTTCAGTTGCGCTCCTGATGGAGCATGGAGCCACCCAAGCAGCTGGTCCCCTCACAGGAAGCCAGCGCCAAGCAGGATATGTTATTGCAGCGAAGGTTTTTGTGGCAGTTTGTTTCGCATGAAGAGGTTGTCAGCATTACGTGCAACCCCATGTTAGTCGCCTATAATTGAGCGTTTTCCCGAAACCCTGTTGTATGAATGGACATATACTATGAATACTGCTTAAAAATTGATGCATGGAGACATATCTGGAGTCATCCTTAGATGACCACCAACTAAGCACAACGATATTGTATACACATGTGGAAGTGAACCTCTGTCTATGAGGCTAATTGCACCTGCATTGACTCTTGAAATCATCCACATACTTCCAAGGATTTCCCCTGAGGTGAACGAACGAACGAAAGAACTTTATTTTCAAAGGGTTAAGAATTGGGCACGCAGGCCCGTCTGACATTCTGCCCTTCCTCTCTCTCTCATCATATATACTATATCCTTTCATCCTCACATTTACTATAAGCATAATTAAGGCATTTATCATTCTTCTTCTTCTTCCGTCCTTAGCCAAAGACCGACCAAGCAGTCAGAGGCCTTCACGCCTTATGGCGTCTTAAGGGCAACAGCAGATTGATTTTCTCTGTTGTAGTTTCCCATCACGCCTAGCGGCGTCTTTAGGGCAACAACAAATAGATCCATCTGCCGTTGTTTCCGTAATCGGTGTGACAAGCCAACGGGTGATCAGCCCATTGGGCGCATTTATCATTATAAAAGTAATATTACATTTGCAATAATCATCATAATTAAAGTACGTTTTTTAACATTAAAAAAGAATAATAATAATAATAATGAATGTAAAAATAAAATAAATAAAAATAAACATTAATACATAGATAGATAGATAGATAGATAGATAGATAGATAGATAGATAGATAGATAGATAGATAGATAGATAGATAGATAGATAGATAGATAGATAGATAGATAGATAGATAGATAGATAGATAGATAGATAGATAGATAGATAGATAGATAGATAGATAGATAGATAGATAGATAGATAGATAGATAGAACGAACAAACGAACGAACTTTATTTTCAAAGGGTTTAGAATTGGGCACGCTGGCCCGTCTAACATTCTACCCTTCCTTTCTCTCTTCTTCCATAGTTAATCCATTTATTCTCACACGTATCCTAAATGTTACTTAAATAATAAAATAACAAAAAAGTGCAATAAAATAAAATCCCAACATTGTAACAGTACAATAACAGTTACACAGATTTACAGATGCGTATCATAATTTATACTAAACAGGACAAAATTAACTTTAAAACCTACATATGATGGTATGTAATTATTTAAGAACATAACGAAATTAGGGTGGCATATAATCTGCACTCATGATGTATTTGAAAAGTCTGTGATTGAATGAATATGGACTAAGAGTATTTTTTAAGTCGTGTGGAAGAGATGAACAGCAGAAAAAGTTAAACTTTTCTTGAATAAGTCGAGCCTAGGCTTGGGCATGTGTAATTTATTTAAGCGTTGACTGCGTCTTCCGTTGTATTTGAAAATAGGCCACAGATACGTTGGAGCATTCTGTGACAAGATTTTGTGAATAAATTTGGCTTTGTTGAAGAGAAGGCGCTTTCTTAGTGGTAATATGTTAAGATATGTATATGCGTCTACACACTGTGTGAGGTTTTTGTCTGAAATTAGGCGCACTGCACGTTTTTGTAATGAATAGAGTCTTTTAGTGTTGGACATGGTGCAGCCATCCGAAATTGTGAAACACGTTGAGAACCCAGCATCGCACACCAAGCTTGAAGGAGTCATTTGAGCCACATAGGTAAACTCTGGCTTCGACATGGTTATCTGCTTGCAGGAGGATCTCACTGTGGACCCATGATTGGCCGGGGAAGCTGAGAAGTTGTTCTGTGCAGGACGTGACAATTCCTTGGGAGAGCCCAGAGCCAGAGTACAGTATTTTAGCTCTGCATAATTGTAGAGCCACCTTAGATGGCGGGGAATGCACAGTATGGCACACGATTCTTCCTCCTAGCTTGGGACCAGATGTGACGATCCTTTAAATGCAAGTCAAGCTGGAGAAACTGGGTCTCGTGATTTCAACTCAACATGTTTTGGAATGACAGAAAAGCCACATGAAAAGCCTAGATCTACAGTGTAGATAATACCAAGGAGTCTTCAACTTGGTGTTGGCTGCAAAAGATCGAAAAGCTCAGCTGCACTAGTTAAACAACAGCAACAACATAACAATTTCACGTTTTGAAACTGTCCTGAGAAGCTGCGTTACAGCTATTCAAATGTCCTAAGTCTGTATTAGAACCTGGAGCTGACAGCACTATGACAATAAGTACTGTAATTCTATTTTAATTAGTAGCGAATCCATACACTATAACATGGTTGTATCAATTCTTACTGCCTGCTTCACACATTTATGGATATTCTGCGAAGTTATTTTTAATTTGGGTCCAGCATCAAGAGATGACCAGCTCCCTTCCTTGCTGCCTTTTCCTTCCCTAGATCAAATGCAAAAATCAGGAGTATACATATTTTTAACAGGTTCTTTTTAATATATCAGATTGCCTCTTGTTGTATCGCTCTGTATAGAGTTTCCTATCATAACTTAGTGATTTTTCTTTGCAATAAAATGTATTATTTGTATGCAAAAGAAAATTAAATTGTGCGTCCATGAACATTTATTTTTAAAGAAGGCGCCCGTAGCCTTCACCGGACAATCAAAGAGGTCCATGGCACAATAAATGTTCTAGGGTCATGTCTACTGTACTCTCTCATGTCTACTGTACTCTCTCATGTCTAAGTCTAATTCCTTTCGGTTGCATTTACCCTGGGGAATTCCAGAACACAAGGACTGCCTTATTATGCTTGCAACCTGTTTTCTCAAAGTGTGTAAAGTAATTAAACATCAGGATAGACAAACCATTACACAAAGATGAGATTTGCAGTTTTATAATAAAAGCAAAGTGGAGACAGTTCGTTGCTGCCCAACAAAACGCAACCAGTCTTCATAGTCACGGATAGCTGTCGTGAGACACCGACCAAGGACCAAAGAAGAATCTGTGTATCTGCCGTCCGTGTGCCTGCCTGTTTATCTGTCTATACTTTCGCTTATCTGTCTGTCTGTCTGGGTACTTACACTGTGTGCCCTGCGCGAAAAACAAAATATGTCACACGTTGGTGAGTCACCAAATAAATTTGTTACAAACATCATTTATATGCAAATATTATTGCCACTCCTGGCTCCAATGTCAATCACGTGACACTGGAAAAATTCCTTAAATTCTACACTTTATAACCCACTCCATTTCTAATTTAACCCTTAGTAACTTAAGGTTAAGAAGCACACGGAGAAGAGAGATGGAAACAGAGGTGAAAATGATGGGAACGTGGAAAGAACTTGAGATGATGGCACGTGACAGGAGGACTTGGCATGTGTTTGTTGAAGGCCTATGCTCCTTTGGGAGTGGAGGGTTTTGAATGAATGAATGAAGGAATTTAAGGTGTCACTTGAATGTCAAGGTAGTTCTATTGCATCGGTCTTACACATGGCGAACAACAAAAATGACAACCAGAAAGATACAGACTTTTATAAATTGGCGCTTACGCAGACAAGACGGTATAAATATGGTATGACAAGATAACGTTGAGAACATCCAAAACGGCAACCCAGATGTTACCGACTTTCATAAATACCGTAGGTGTGTAGAATTCATTCATAACCCTCCACTCCCAAAGGAGCATAGGCCTTCAACAAACACATGCCAAGTCCTCCTGTCCCGTGCCATCATCTCAAGTTCTTTCCATGTTCTCCTCATCATTTGCACCTCTGTTTCCAACTCTCTTCTCCATGTACTTCTTGGTCTTCCTCTGCCTCTCTTGCCCTGGGGGTTCCAGAACAAGGACTGCCTTGTAATGCTATCAACAGGTTTCCTCAGTGTGTGTCCTATCCATCGCCATCGTCTTCTTCTCATCTCTTGTTCCACTGGCACTTGTCTAGTTCTTGTCATCAGTTCCACGTTGGTAACCTTGTCATACTATTTTAATCCCTCTATTCTATGATTCTACATCTTGAATTGGTGTTTCTTCAAGTTCAACCCTGTTATCATTACCTGCATTTATTCTCATTATTTTTGTCTTTTCCCTGTGTATTTTCAGACCCAATTGCTGTGACCTCTCATCGAGTGTTTTCAATTTGTCCTGCATCTGATTACGGTTATGGGACAGAAGAGCCAAGTCATCAGCAAAATCCAGATCATCCAACTGCTTAGTCAGAGTCCACTGGATTCCATTTCTGTTGTGTGTTGTCGATGATCTCATAACCAAATCTATTGCCAGCAAGAAAAGAAATGGAGACAAGAGGCATCCCTGTCGCACTCCTGTTCTTATCCCAAACGGTTCTGTAAGTTGTCCTTCGTGAAGAACTCTGCATGTCATGTCTTCATATGTTTTCTTTATTAAATTAATGATCTTCAGGGGAACTCCATAATGCCTCATCAATTTCCAAAGTGATTCTCTGTCTACACTGTCAAATGCCGTTTCGTAGTCCACAAATCCGATGTATAGTGGTGAATTCCATTCCAGACTTTGTTCAACTATTATTCTCAAAGTGGCTATCTGGTCTGTACATGATCTGTTTTGTCGAAAACCTGCTTGTTCATCTCTCAGTTTCTTGTCTATGGACTCTTTTAATCTCTCAAGGATAATCCTGTTTAATACTTTTCCTGGCACTGATAGTAACATTATTCCTCTATAATTTGTGCACTCTTGTAAATTTCCCTTCTTAGGCAACTTAACCAGATTTCCTTCCTTCCATTCTGCTGGTATCTCTTCCTTTTCCCAGACTTTACCAAGTAATTTATATAACATCTCTGTAGCCGTGTCGATATCTGCTTTGATGGCCTCTGCTGGAATGCCATCAGGTCCAGACGCTTTTCCCTCTCTTAGAAGCGTTATGGCTTTCTTTATTTCTTCCTTCGTTGGTCTTTCACCGTTAATTTGTAGCTCTTCTTCTGCTGGCTGGATGTCCGGCGGGTTTTGTGGAGCTGGTCTATTGAGAAGGTCCCCAAAATATTCTGTCCACCTCTTCATTTGCTCTTGTATATTGCTGAGCAGTTTCCCATTCTTGTCTTTTATGAGACAACTTGTTTGCTTGTATTTCCCTGTTAGCTTCTTTGTGCTGCTATACAGTTCTCTCATATTTCCTTTGGCTGCAGTATCTTCTGCCTTTCTTGCCAACTCCTCAATATACTTCCTCTTGTCTCTTTTGATACTTCTTTTTACTTCTTTGTTTGCTTCTGTGTACACTTCTTGAGCCTTGGCTTTGGAGCTTCTAGTTTTGCTTGTGTTTAACTCTGCTTTCTTGTTTTTTCTGTCTTTTATCTTATTGATGGTTTCTGTTGTTATCCATGCTTTTTGTTGTCTTTCCCTTTTCCCCAGTATTTCTTCACATGTCTCCTTCCATACTGTTTTGACCTGCTGCCAATAGTCTTCTGTATTCTCTTATGTGGAAACATGCTTCCTCCTATAGCCAGTTGATATGAAGCACAGAAGTTTGCGAATAGCTCTCCATTTTCATTAATTACTCCTAGCCCATGTTTTCCCATGACTTCTTTGAATCCAGTGTTGACTGTACCTATCTTTGCATTCATGTCACCCATCAAAATTGTGATGTCTCTTCTTTTTACTTTATCCATAATTTCCTGTAGTTTAGTATAAAATGCTTCTTTTACAGACTCTTCTTTGTCATTAGTTGGTGCATAACATTGGATGACATTTACATGAATTTTCTTTTTAGCTGTTTTGAAAGAAGCTGTTATTATTCTGGGTCCAACAGCTTCCCATTCAATTAGTGCTTTCTGTGCTTCTTTAGATAACATAAGAGCTACCCCTTCACTGTGGTGTGAACTTTCGTCTTCATGTCCTGAGGACAGCACCAATTCACCTGTGATGAGTTTCTTCCTGTCTACCCCCTTCCACTTTGTTTCACACATTCCCAGAACCTCGATTTTGTATTCCCTCATTTCTGCTGCTACTTGCGCCACTTTCCCTTGTTCGTTTAATGTCCGAACATTCCAGGTGCCAAATCTGGAAGTTCTCCTAGAAGAAAGAAGGTTAGTCAGCAACACAGACTCCTTTCGGCTTTCTCTGTGTTGCATCATACGCCTCCCCGCGAGAGGACCTTCCCCTGTCTTGGATGGCTGTGTTTTATTTTCTTTATTTGACTTGTCCATATTTGTTGAAGTTTTTTGTGGTTTAAATTTTTTTACAGGATGGTGTAACCGGCCCCATGCCCAACCCTCCTTAGTCGCTTTTTACGACATGCTTGGTAGGGGACAGTGTTACTATTCTTTGCTCCCCTTTCGGGCCCCGGTAACACACGGGTGTGTGTAGAATAGAAGGGTTGAAATGGTACGAAAAGATCGCAAACGTAGAACTGATGACAAGAACAAGACAAGTCCCAGTGGAATAAGAGATGAGGCGAAGTGGCTGGCGTCGGATAGAGCACACACTGAGAAAACTTGTTGATAGCTTTACAAGACAGACCTTGTTATGGAATCCCCATGGGAAAGAGAGGTTGAAGGAGCCTGAAAAACACAGGGAGAAGAGAACTGGAGAATGACAATATAAGGATGAAGAAAATATATAATGACCTTGAACTGATGGCACAAGACTGCAAGACCTGGCATGAATTTGTTGACATGCCTGTGATCCTTGGGAACTAAAGGGTAACGAATGAATTATTACAGGTGTCTGAAGGACAAACTCCTGGGGGTGGGAGTATACTCAAATATTGTAACCTGTCTCAAAGAAAACAAGTAACCAAACAATGACAAAATCCCGTACTTTTGAGATAACAACTATACAGTCAGGTAGATGAGTATTACCTATTTAACCCACTCCCCTAGCGGATGTCTACATGTAACAACTATACAGTCAGGTAGATGAGTATTACCTATTTAACCCCCTCCCCTAGCGGATGTCTACATGTAACAACTATACAGTCAGGTAGATGAGTATTACCTATTTAACCCACTCCCCTAGCGGATGTCTACATGTAAGAACTATACAGTCAGGTAGATGAGTATTACCTATTTAACCCACTCCCCTAGCGGATGTCTACATGTAACAACTATACAGTCAGGTAGATGAGTATTACCTATTTAACCCCCTCCCCTAGCGGATGTCTACATGTAACAACTATACAGTCAGGTAGATGAGTATTACCTATTTAACCCCCTCCCCTAGCGGATGTCTACATGTAACAACTATACAGTCAGGTAGATGAGTATTACCTATTTAACCCCCTCCCCTAGCGGATGTCTACATGTAAGAACTATACAGTCAGGTAGATGAGTATTACCTATTTAACCCCCTCCCCTAGCGGATGTCTACATGTAAGAACTATACAGTCAGGTAGATGAGTATTACCTATTTAACCCCCTCCCCTAGCGGATGTCTACATGTAAGAACTATACAGTCAGGTAGATGAGTATTACCTATTTAACCCCCTCCCCTAGCGGATGTCTACATGTAAGAACTATACAGTCAGGTAGATGAGTATTACCTATTTAACCCCCTCCCCTAGCGGATGTCTACATGTAAGAACTATACAGTCAGGTAGATGAGTATTACCTATTTAACCCCCTCCCCTAGCGGATGTCTACATGTAAGAACTATACAGTCAGGTAGATGAGTATTACCTATTTAACCCCCTCCCCTAGCGGATGTCTACATGTAAGAACTATACAGTCAGGTAGATGAGTATTACCTATTTAACCCCCTCCCCTAGCGGATGTCTACATGTAAGAACTATACAGTCAGGTAGATGAGTATTACCTATTTAACCCCCTCCCCTAGCGGATGTCTACATGTAAGAACTATACAGTCAGGTAGATGAGTATTACCTATTTAACCCCCTCCCCTAGCGGATGTCTACATGTAAGAACTATACAGTCAGGTAGATGAGTATTACCTATTTAACCCCCTCCCCTAGCGGATGTCTACATGTAAGAACTATACAGTCAGGTAGATGAGTATTACCTATTTAACCCCCTCCCCTAGCGGATGTCTACATGAAAGAACTATACAGTCAGGTAGATGAGTATTAGAACCTATTTAACCCCACTCCCCTAGCGGATGTCTACATGTAAGAACTATACAGTCAGGTAGATGAGTATTACCTATTTAACCCCCTCCCCTAGCGGATGTCTACATGTAAGAAACTATACAGTCAGGTAGATGAGTATTACCTATTTAACCCCCTCCCCTAGCGGATGTCTACATGTAAGAACTATACAGTCAGGTAGATGAGTATTACCTATTTAACCCCCTCCCCTAGCGGATGTCTACATGTAAGAACTATACAGTCAGGTAGATGAGTATTACCTATTTAACCCCCTCCCCTAGCGGATGTCTACATGTAAGAACTATACAGTCAGGTAGATGAGTATTACCTATTTAACCCCCTCCCCTAGCGGATGTCTACATGTAAGAACTATACAGTCAGGTAGATGAGTATTACCTATTTAACCCCCTCCCCTAGCGGATGTCTACATGTAAGAACTATACAGTCAGGTAGATGAGTATTACCTATTTAACCCCCCTCCCCTAGCGGATGTCTACATGTAAGAACTATACAGTCAGGTAGATGAGTATTACCTATTTAACCCCCTCCCCTAGCGGATGTCTACATGTAAGAACTATACAGTCAGGTAGATGAGTATTACCTATTTAACCCCCTCCCCTAGCGGATGTCTACATGTAAGAACTATACAGTCAGGTAGATGAGTATTACCTATTTAACCCCCTCCCCTAGCGGATGTCTACATGTAAGAACTATACAGTCAGGTAGATGAGTATTACCTATTTAACCCCCTCCCCTAGCGGATGTCTACATGTAAGAACTATACAGTCAGGTAGATGAGTATTACCTATTTAACCCCCTCCCCTAGCGGATGTCTACATGTAAGAACTATACAGTCAGGTAGATGAGTATTACCTATTTAACCCCCTCCCCTAGCGGATGTCTACATGTAAGAACTATACAGTCAGGTAGATGAGTATTACCTATTTAACCCCCTCCCCTAGCGGATGTCTACATGTAAGAACTATACAGTCAGGTAGATGAGTATTACCTATTTATACCCCTCCCCTAGCGGATGTCTACATGTAAGAACTATACAGTCAGGTAGATGAGTATTACCTATTTAACCCCCTCCCCTAGCGGATGTCTACATGTAAGAACTATACAGTCAGGTAGATGAGTATTACCTATTTAACTCCCTCCCCTAGCGGATGTCTACATGTAAGAACTATACAGTCAGGTAGATGAGTATTACCTATTTAACCCCCTCCCCTAGCGGATGTCTACATGTAAGAACTATACAGTCAGGTAGATGAGTATTACCTATTTAACCCCCTCCCCTAGCGGATGTCTACATGTAAGAACTATACAGTCAGGTAGATGAGTATTACCTATTTAACCCCCTCCCCTAGCGGATGTCTACATGTAAGAACTATACAGTCAGGTAGATGAGTATTACCTATTTAACCCCCTCCCCTAGCGGATGTCTACATGTAAGAACTATACAGTCAGGTAGATGAGTATTACCTATTTAACCCCCTCCCCTAGCGGATGTCTACATGTAAGAACTATACAGTCAGGTAGATGAGTATTACCTATTTAACCCCCTCCCCTAGCGGATGTCTACATGTAAGAACTATACAGTCAGGTAGATGAGTATTACCTATTTAACCCCCTCCCCTAGCGGATGTCTACATGTAAGAACTATACAGTCAGGTAGATGAGTATTACCTATTTAACCCCCTCCCCTAGCGGATGTCTACATGTAAGAACTATACAGTCAGGTAGATGAGTATTACCTTTTTAACCCCCTCCCCTAGCGGATGTCTACATGTAAGAACTATACAGTCAGGTAGATGAGTATTACCTATTTAACCCCCTCCCCTAGCGGATGTCTACATGTAAGAACTATACAGTCAGGTAGATGAGTATTACCTATTTAACCCCCTCCCCTAGCGGATGTCTACATGTAAGAACTATACAGTCAGGTAGATGAGTATTACCTATTTAACCCCCTCCCCTAGCGGATGTCTACATGTAAGAACTATACAGTCAGGTAGATGAGTATTACCTATTTAACCCCCTCCCCTAGCGGATGTCTACATGTAAGAACTATACAGTCAGGTAGATGAGTATTACCTATTTAACCCCCTCCCCTAGCGGATGTCTACATGTAAGAACTATACAGTCAGGTAGATGAGTATTACCTATTTAACCCCCTCCCCTAGCGGATGTCTACATGTAAGAACTATACAGTCAGGTAGATGAGTATTACCTATTTAACCCCCTCCCCTAGCGGATGTCTACATGTAAGAACTATACAGTCAGGTAGATGAGTATTACCTATTTAACCCCCTCCCCTAGCGGATGTCTACATGTAAGAACTATACAGTCAGGTAGATGAGTATTACCTATTTAACCCCCTCCCCTAGCGGATGTCTACATGTAAGAACTATACAGTCAGGTAGATGAGTATTACCTATTTAACCCCCTCCCCTAGCGGATGTCTACATGTAAGAACTATACAGTCAGGTAGATGAGTATTACCTATTTAACTCCTCCCCTAGCGTCTGTCTACATGTAAGAACTATAGTCAGGTAGATGAGTATTACCTATTTAACCCCCTCCCCTAGCGGATGTCAGTACATGTAAGAACTATACAGTCAGGTAGATGAGTATTACCTATTTAACCCCCTCCCCTAGCGGATGTCTACATGTAAGAACTATACAGTCAGGTAGATGAGTATTACCTATTTAACCCCCTCCCCTAGCGGATGTCTACATGTACATCAAAGCTTACTATCATCATCATCTTTCTCTTTTGCACTCCTTACAGAGCATAGAGCCACCCCTGCATCAGGTCACCTTGCGATAAGCCTGCATCCAGCACCCATATGCCCTTGTAGCGGTGGTTTCAGTGGTTATCTGTCTTATATAAACATACATCTTCTCCTACTCTCAGTGTTAGTTCACCGGCTCCACCAGGCTGCCTGGCACAAGATACGACTTCGATCAGATAGTTAGATAGCATCGGTCTACGTCTAGCATTAGCACCTAGCGTAGATGTCATGCATAGATCAGATAGCATCACATAGATCTACATATCCTATAAGATACTATAGATAAAAAAACTTAGAGTCGGTAGGTAGATAAGACCTCAGACTAAAATTAGTACTATACTCTAGATCTCTAACCAAGACTAGATCTAGGTAGGTCTAGGTAAGCCCATGAAAGGCTAGGGTTTTACAAGCTATTCGCACCGGTGTCACAGGTAAGCGCTCCTCTGTCTTTCACACCACACGATTCGGTTTCTCGGGTAACCGCTGCATTATCTTACAAACCCTACTTCCCACTTCCCCCCCAATCACTACACGCACAAAATTCACCCCCCCCACAAAATGTACGTCCCCCCCCCAATATCATTCAAAAACTACAACCATCTCGACCCAACCCCCCCCCCACACCCCAAAAAACAAAACAACACAACAACCCACATTAATCACCCAACTCTCTCCTCAATCACCTCTCTAATCCCTAAATCAACTAACTGTCACACTCACTCCCAAGTAACCTACAATCGATTCCACCGTCCAACTTACCCCCACACCAACATAACAGATATCTCTCATCACCAATATACCGTCTATTCATCAATCCTCCCTCACCCTATCTACCTGCAGTATCACACATCCAAGATCATCAATAGACTACCCCCATCTCTAACACGCACTCAACTATCTAGATACTTAATGTGAACCTTGACCCAGACTGTTCTAATATATCTCCATAATGTCCATACCTGTACTCACACCTAGACTCAATCCCATCACTCTCATATATCGTCATTGTTCACCATGAGAAACCCCCCCCCCTCTGTCTTTGTTCTGGTATATCTCTCTGATGAATCCCTATATATCTGAACCCACCCACTCTCCCTCACTCACATCTTCGGTCTAATACTATCGTGCTACTTCACTGTGTTCACATTGTAAGAAATCTACCCCTGGCCAGAATATCCTTGTGACAACACACCTAACGATCTAGAGATCAGACCAACCACCCCTATACACCTATATTCTTTCCCCACACTGTGATCAACATCATGTCTCACTCTCTCCACCCTCCCCCGAATTAGAATCAAGAACCCCCCTAACAATATAAGACCTGTGTACCCTACTCTATCGAGTCTCAAATAACGTGTCACTTGAGTGCCTCCTCCCTCACCCTCTACACTAAGACAAAAGATCAGACAAAAACTTGTCCATAATGTGCTTCTACCCTACCTCATTAAGATCCGCTGTGTGTAACTGTTAACTAACATCACCCTGTAATAGTACTTCAAGCCAACTGCAGTGATAAGTGTCCATCCGTATGTGTAAATATGATCACTAAGCAACATTGAGATATCACTCACATAGTACCAACACTCACCAAGACATTAACACACTATAACCCCTGTACTACCCCCCCCACCACCCCCCTCCACCCCGCCTGTCAACCACAACTCAACTTGAACCTCTTGTAATGTAACTCAGTAACCTCTAATCTAATAATAATATACATCATTGTATCACCCGTTATATCTATGACTAACACTCTCGCACTCCTCTAATGCAACTATCCTGTGTACGTGTCCCCTCTATATGTGCACTCTGCGCCTCTCAATACCTACTCTACCTCGACATCTTATATTCTCCTCTTCCTTTACTTACGTACAAATATATGTAACCATAACCAGTAATTTCTACGCAACGCTATATTAACAACCCGTCAACCGTTAAATGTGTCCAAACACCTCTCTAGATAAATCATCTTGCCATGACCCAAAACTCCAAACAACACTTGTGTACTCCACAGAAGTCTCTAGTCATGTAGAATGACCTAATATAAACTGTACTAACACATTCATATAACTAACACTCTAAACCCCCCAACCACTTCCTCTTCACCGTGACTAATCCCTAGAATCTACCGCTCACCTCGACTCCCCACCAACCCAACACTACACCTTACCCTACATAATGTATCCCCCTCCCACTCACTTAATACGTCCTACAACCCTCACCTAACACTGACTAATGTGTCTCTCTGAATACAATTCCCCAAAATCAGTGTGAGTCACCTCATCTACCCTTACAATCTCTCATTCCTTACTACGTATTATACATCAACACTGTGATACCCAAACTCACTGTTAACTCTCCTACCTACACCTCTCAAACCCACTCACCTTTTATCTGTAGGTTTCTGTGTACAATGTTGCAAACACCTGTAGATCTCAGACATAAATCCAAAGTTGTCAGATCATACAACGTTCTGAATAATCCACGTGCAACCTTATATCTCTAGCCCCTGTTAGAAACAAGAGAACAGTGTCTCCCTCACTTATGATTATGTATCCACCCACCGCACACTATGTACCTTCTGAGTGACTAGTTCATCCCTACCCCAGTCATATACCTAAATACCACACATGTATCCTACATGAACTTTGACCTCATGAACGTCTCTACCTATCAAGAACTTATACTCCAATAGACAGATAGAGAATACTCATCCCTGTCCCTCACATCTGTGTCACACAGATCAAAGTGATCAAAAATCCCGAGACAAACAAAAGAGATCTCAGTCCTACATATCTCATATCCTACGTCAATACACGCTCCACCAGGAGTGTCCGTCATGTCCACTCCTCACAATACATGTGTTAAACCCTACATCCTTCCACTGCTACCTAATTCCCCAACATATCTCACCCCACCTACTCTCCCCATACATTCCAATCATCTACCCTGATGTAATTGTGTCTATCATCTATTACATTCCAACACATAATAATCAGAGTCTAACGTGTCCCACACTCCTATCCACCTATCATCACAATTAGATCCTCTCAAACGACAAAGATACACTCTATATGTACCCCAACAAGAATAACACTGTAAACTCTATTCACCAATAACGGTGTCAATAGACCTACCATATCCATCATCATAACCTATCCTCCCCCCAACCCAAACCACAACTAAACTACCCTACATTATACTCACTCACTCAAATTCAATCAATAAATCATAAATAACTAACTTTTATATGAGTTGCTGTGTTAACTTTACCTATATAATGTGCGTAAATGTGTTCAATCGTCCAACCTAACCCCAAGCTATACATATGAGAACATATGCTCCTGTCACTATAATCTGTCTACACGGCCCTACAGTGTAAAAGAAACACTCTGCCCCAAACTTAAACCTGACAAGTTATGTTGTGACCCAGAGACATCATCCACTTTAACACACGCGCCAACTGTAACGTGACCACCAAAGTAAAGGCCTCTAATAGTGATACACTCAACAACATCGTCTACAAACCTATAGCACCTCAAAAATATAATCTGTTCCAGTGGACACACAAATCCTTAAAAAGCAGTACCCACTAATCTGATAATCCCCACCCCTCCGTCCCCACCCCTCTGTGATACCTACTGCCCCCTCAAGTTGTATCCTTACTTGGGTAACGCCTGATCTGTGTTTGACATAATATGTAGTCCTCGCCCTATATGAAACCATACTTGTTAGATATTAAGAACCCCCCTCGCATCATCGTGGGTTAAGTGTCGAATCAACTTCATCTTCACAATAGATGTCCCCTCACTGAGTACTATTTGTGATACTAAACCTCTCTAGCTCGTCCCTAGACATAGCTTCAATACTAAATATGTTAAATACACCAACAGAGAGTACCCAAACCTCGTCACTAGTTGTCAAAAGTGTGTGAGTACGCTAGAATGATTTACACCACAGTTAACACAACATGACTGTGACAGAAACCAACCATACCTGAATATACTCCAGATAAAGTGAGGTTACCATGATCACTTAATATAGGATAATGATACCATATGTTTCTCTCACTACTACTTGAACCCCTATACATACTGCAGAAACCACTACATCAGTGCACCCATAAGCAGCATGTCACATCCTACCCTATACAGACTGTCCTCATTATTCCTACCCCCAATCATGCTGCAGACTGTCATGCAAAACTCACCCAATCACCCAACTGCATGTATTAGGATGTCATTTTCAAGACCCGTGTGTATACGTACTATATCAATATATGTGTTATTAATGAAGAACTCGATGCAAAGGCTTTAAAAAATGACCACAAGACTCAAATCGGCCTAATAAGACTGAACTACCGTGTCGTCTCACTACCTCACTATCTCTCAGCATGACCTAACATCATATATCACCTCCACACTGCACCTCTAGCCCTACCAACCCAGCTTTTACGAATTACAGCTAAATATACGACCTGACGTCAGTACTTATATACTCCAGCTTCGCCATGTACTGCCCGGTACACATAGAGCACCACGCCCTGACGTCCTTGACGACGAACCTAAACACCCATGCCAGACATATTTATACACGTCTCTAAATTGCCCCTTACCACCGTTGAAAAGACTTCTTAATCCCTCTACACATCACTTCTGCCTGAACATGACCCCTTTCCGACTAGACCATACTCCAATCTGCCCATACCATACAACATCTGTGATTCCACCCTAAGCGAGATAACTACATCTTGTGATCACATGTCACCATGATGTGCACAATGTGTTGTGTGACCATCATAGTCGTCACAACGCACCATTAGATCCCCGTCTCTAAATCGAACGTACCAGCCGCCACATCTTTTCACCTATCTATCCTCATTTACAGTTCTGTCACTTTAGACCACATAAGAACACCCATGCCACCAGCCTTATCCTCAAACAACAATATAAACAAACACGAGACAAGAGCCAAGTGTCATGGATATCTAATTCTTTCAAAACCTCAAGAACCTGCTCGAGTTATCTACTCGGCCAATGGAACTTATTGACCAATCCCATTAAAGTTTATAAACTTACTAACTGTCTGACCTACCGCAGTAAACTCACCACTCGTAATGTGTTCGTAAAGTGACTACACAGTACACAGCTAACCATATCACTGCCATTGACCTGGTCTACACTTCCAATAATCTGACCACATGTCACAAGTTCAGCGCTGAAGATGTAACGTGTAAGTAGGAGTGTACTTCTGAGGCTCTGTACTCACTAGTGGCTGTTATCTACAACGCAACTCCTGTACACCCAGACAACTAGTTTGTATCGATGCTATAATACGCATCATCTAAAGTGTCATAACTACACTCAGACACGATCTATAAGTACTCACTGGTATAATGTTGTATACTGGTATACTTATGAAGACTCGCTGCTAAACCAAAATATCGCAGGATACAAGTCGACTCAAAATGTGACGTCTAGACGAGAAAATCATGAATACTACAATACTCAGATAAACATGTAGTACCTCTCCCCTCCTACACTGTATTTCACCAAAATAATGTCTAGTGTCCCATACTGAGAAGATCTGAATTAGTGTTTATCATAGCGTAGTAAAGCTATTGTCTTAATTAACCCTTACAGTCCGTCTTTGATATAAGAACTCAGGCGAAGGGTACAAGTGAATATTGTCAGTAATAGACTTTTGTCAATTTTTAATTTAGTCACGTTGCCTCTTTTAAATGCAGACTCAGCTATTGTGATGAATCAGTATCGACCGTTGTTAGGATCTGATCGACACAAGACGAGAAAAAATGTGATATAATACACACGCAGAATACAAATTGATGTATTAAATGTGTCAGAGAATGTATGATTGTGATCAAACCAACTCTCTGACGCGCATCCCAATAACCCAATTAGTACATTGTCTGAGTATACTTGGTATCTGCGATAATAGTATGATACTGACTCCATGACTGTATAAAATGTACAATGTCTCCAAGAGTATCAGAGAAAAAATAACAAAACAGTTTACTTCCTCAGCGTCTATGACTTCACTTTATATCCCAGATCGGTTCGTATGTTATGGACAGACACATGTACGAGGAGTTTAAAACTCGATGTACTCATGCTCAGATCACCTAAATTCTAGTAATGATATCATGAATTATTGTACTCATGTCATAAGTAAACGTTATGTGAAGATGGATAAACTCTATCGAAAGCCACAATAGAAGGATCGGAGGACAAGAAAACGTCGCATTACCAGTAGATAAATGACATACACCATAGTGATAATGAGTGACAACATCAACTAAAAACAACCCAAAAAAACGGGTATCCAAAGATGGAGGACGTGCATTACAAGACTATCTGAGTAGGTGTGAGTGGAGAGATGAAGGAATCGGTAATTTAGTGGTAAGTTTATATAATGAGTAAATATACAAAAACATATTAGCTAAGTAGCATAACAACTGATATAGTGAAAACTAAGAGAGAGCTTAGAAGTCATTTGAAATCAGTTGTTTGAGAGGCATTTTAGAAACGCCTAGAGAGTCTATATAAGATTGATAACTTTAGAACTGACGCTCACACAGATAAGGACAGGTGTGTTGTGAGTTCAAGCACTCGACAACTTCATAAATCTCGAGAATCCCTAATTGAATCATGTTTCCTAATCCCGGCACTTACAACTCAATGCTGTAACCAAGACAAAGGACAAGTCGACGTTTGATGTGGCGCTAAAAACGCCGAACATTTAAGGTGGGGGAATAAATCACATGGATAGTGAAGATGTCTATATACCGGTATATGGATACATAGATATGCAAATCAAGATACGATCCTAGGAAGAGCGTAATCTCTGACATATTTACTAGTGTTGAGCCTCAGCTGCCCTATTATTATTAATATGTGTAGTAAAACATGAGGCGGTAGAAATTTCGTAAGACTTGTACACTCACAAGTTGACATCTACTCTCAATACTCGGTCTTACATTGAATGCAAGACCCGAGTTACCTAGCTCCAATCCTCGGAGATTATAATGTGCATATGACAAGCTATATAGGGATTACACTGGAAACGGATTTCCCATAAGGTAGCTACTGGTAAGACAAACTTGTTCAGACAAAGAGATCGATCTGGAAGAACCCCCTCACATGGTAGCTTACTTATAAGCAGAAGTAGAGCGCAGAAATAAACACTCACACTGTAAAGAGAAGATATGAGAGCTGAATTGGAAGTGAGCTCTCTGATTTACAAGGCAGTCGCAGAATGTAGAATGAGATAGAGAGAGACGCTAATACTCAGGGCGAGATATAAGAGAGAGGCAGGAGGAGAAGGACACACGTATATAAAGATGTACTGCCTCCGCGAGAGGGAGAGGTTGTGAAAAACAAGTGCGCAGTGTGAAATAATGATGAGGAGATAACATTGAAAGAACTTGAGATAGATTAGGGCCAGAGAAGACAGACGAGGATCGGAAGCAGCTGTGCGTCGAGTGTGTTGTTGATAAAAGTTAAAACGCCGAATAGCGCCGCTGAGGCAGTAACTAAAAAAAGGGAATACGATTTCCAATGAATTAAGAATGGTCTAAAATGCGGATTGATATTATTGCAATGTATATATTTTTGGTAAAGGAAAGAATGGGGGAATCGAGGTTTTTTAGCAATATAGGTAGAGTGCAGGTTCTGACGGGTAATGTTATGTCGTTTAGGAAGAAAAGGTCCAAAATATAAAGAACAAAACGAGGAATACGGGAGTAAAAAGAGGATATACAGGTTTTGTGAGGCTTAGAGAATATATAAAAAGTGAAAAAAAGGCGTTCCTGTACAGAGGGAAGAGCGGGCCTGGAAATAAAAAAATAAAGAAAAGAATAGAATAATAGAAATAGATAGAAACAGATGTGAATCAGATTAGAGAGAAGATATAAGAAACAAAGTAGAGTGTGCTATCACACAATATTACATTAGAAAGAGATTAAGCAAGGAAACAAAATCTTCAATTTCATGACGTGGACGCGTAGAGGGATCATAGGGGAAAACGCAAGTGTTCTAGGGTGATGCAGGGGAGGGCATCTAACTTGTTTGACTAGAGGAACTAAACTGTGCGAAGTATTGTATCTTAGGTGGGAACCCCATCGCTGTAGAGGAAAAAATTGAAAATGCTCTTTCTGGGGGGCTTGAGTCAAGATGAGATAAAGATGAATCTAGATGTCTAAATTTAAACTCAGGATCTGCGAGTCAGGTGCACAGAAAGATGAAGGAGCACTATAGATGTTGAGAGAGTATGTATATTCCATAGCGATGTAGATAGAGAGCTCGCGCGAAGTGTGTATGCACTAAAGAATGGAAGAAAGGCAATCACTGAAGGGCGTAATGAGAGATGAGTAGGATTAGACTATGATAGGATGTTTTGAAGCGAGACTGATTCTGTTAGTAGTGTTAGAGACCCAGAGTCGACTTGTAGATAGGGGCTTAGCAGAATATCAGAGATATAAAATAACTAATATTAGAAAGGACTCATTTTGCATACATAGTCTGAGTATAGTGTGTAGAGAAGAGACGTAGATGAATAGGTTAGTAGGAACCGCATAATTAGATGTTCTCATAGTGTATTTTAGTTGATATAAGAGCAAGATAGAGATCTCTACGCGTGTAAGAGAAGCGCCATCGAGTAGACAGTTTTGTCGAGCGCTAGGTAGTGTGTGCAGAGGGATGAAACAGGTCGTCGGGACAAGGAACATCCTGTTTAGAGACACTAGGATTGGGTATGAGATCGCAGAATCGCGTAAATAATAGGTTTGTGTCTAGATGGATGAAGATTGGAGACAACTCGCTCAATAGTAAGAAAGGTGAAGAGATTTTGACGTATGCCTGTTCTCCGTTGTTGATTACTGCAAATATTTGGAGGGAATCACTCTTTCTCCTCAGTTTCCCAGCAAACATAATTAGGCAGGGATTAATTTATTACAGAGGAAAGTTCCAAAGGGCAGTAGACTACAAACTGAGGAAAGAACAAGCAGCGATTTTAGAAAGAACAACAGAAGATGTGTTAGACCATACTATATTCACTCTCAGGAACATTATAGAGCAGTGCTCAGAATGGCAAAGACAGCTTTACATTAATTTTGTTGATTTTGAAAAGGCTGTTGACAGCCTACATAGGGACAGTTTATGGAAAATACTGAGGGCTTATGGAATTCCAAGCTGCATAGTGTCAATCATAAAAAGCCTCTATGCCAACTTTACGTGTAGTGTTGGGCAGAGCAACCTAACCTTCGAGGTGAAGACAGGAGTACGACAGGGATGCCCCTTATCAACCACTCTTTTTTTTTTTAACAGTCATAGACTGGGTGATGCGCCAGACAACAGAGGGCAGTCCAAGAGGAATAAGATGGACTACATTTTCTACATTGGAAGATCTGGAATATGCAGATGACATTGCACTGCTGGCACATTCACATCAACACATCCAGGAAAAAACGGATAGACTTAATAAATTTAGCCAGCAGGTGGGCTTGAACATCAATTTAAAGAAGTCTGAGTTCATGACGCTCAATGTGAGCAACCCTGAGCCCATATCAGTAAGGAATCAGCAATTGGTACAGACAGATACCTTCACATACCTAGGAAGCATAGTAACACCAGACGGTGAGGCAGGCAAAGACATCAACATCAGAATGAATAAGGCAAGAACAGCCTTCTTTAGCCTAAATAACATCTGGAAGTCCTCCCAATACAGCACAAGCACAACATTTAGATTATACCAGAGTTGCGTGCTTTCTGTGCTTCTCTATGGTGCGGAATGCTGGAGAGTCACAGAGAAGGAAATGTCAAAATTGTCCTCTTTTCACACAACATGCCTAAGAAAAATTCACCGCATCTTCTGGCCGAATACCATCACCAACCAAGATCTGCTTACTCGTAGCAAGCAAGAGGACATGCACACCATCATAGCTGGCAGACGCTGGAGCTGGGTTGGTCATGTCCTCAGAAGAGACCCCGATGCCATCACAAGAACAGCTATGCTTTGGACCCCTGAAGGAAAACGAAAGAGAGGCCGACCAAAAACAACCTGGCGGAGGACTGTGGAGGCTGAGAGCAAAGAATGAACCAGAGTTGGGGCACTGTACGAAGGATGGCCACCGACCGTGCAAAGTGGAATCAATTTGTTGTTGCCCTACAAGACGCCACTAGGCGTGATGGCCACTGACTGCTTTGACGGTCGGTGGTTAAGGATCGAAGAAGAAGAAGAAGAACGCGTTGATGGTAACGGTCTCTTGAAAAGCTCGGACCGAAGAAGAAATGTGATCAATTTTCCAAATACAGCAATCTGGCAACTAAAGAAAGAGTTGCCATTTGAAATCCATAGATCTTTAAAAGAAATCTGCATAACGATGATACTTGGGACTCATGACGTAACTATGAATGCCCACTTTAAGTGGTCAAAATGTTCGATGACCGAAATCGCTTCTGATCAAATTATTTTGTGTATTACTCTCTACAGCGTCCGGTTGACCGTGTGGTTACAGTGCTGGTCTCTCGGGACAAAGCTGCCGGTTATGAATCACGATATCGTCACGCTCCGGTCTACCCAGCTGTAAATGGGTACATACCTCTGCTCTTGAGTTAGGGAAGAAAAAGGCAGCGAGGAAAGAAACTAATCACCCGAACTCTCGATGCTGGACCTAGTCTCTGTGACGAAATCAGTCGTGCACTTGTTTCACAACTCTCATCCCCTCCGGCAGTATCACTTCATTTCTTTATTTTTCTCACTCATCGTCCTATTATTTGGCATATTTATTGCCCTTACATTCTTTTTGCTGTGGCCACTCCCAGACTTGTTTACGTTTCACCAGGACTGTAACAATACCAAATTAAATACACAGGTTAGCGGTAATACGTTTATCGCCTAAGCCGTCTAGCCAACCTTTGATAGAGACGATCCTCTATCGACACAATATGGTCGAGCACGATCTTTGAATAGAATGCCACATTGTCTGTCTGAGAGATCCGTCGGGCGGAGGCTTGAAAACACAGGTGATAATGAGATAATCGTTTTCACGGGGCCATCCCTGTGTAATTATTACAGATAACCAGTCTGGGGAGACAATATTGGAAGGCAACATCTGGACATCAAATAAGTTCAAAGATGTGTTTGTGAGTTGACGGAAGTATTACAGCATTATTAGAAAGAGGTCACGCGATGGAATTTTAAATGTCGTATTTTAAAATACGCGAGGAAAGTATGATTTAACACTTCTACCCATATAGAGCAAAAGAGATTGGATTGGTGTAAAGTGAGAGCCGGAATACGCAATGGTTCTCAATGGCAAATTCGTCGGAAGTACCATCTGGGATTTGAACTGGAAATGAGACATACAACCTAGCAAAATCGGAGTCACAGACTGCATCGCGACGTCAAATTAGCAACTAACAAGAGCCATAGAAACATAGGACTAAGAATTCCTATATTATAAGTGACAGATCAGAAGTATTTGGGCAACTTTACAACTTAAAAGTAAACCCGCATGTTAAATACAAAGACTGGAAACTTAAAAGGACCCGGACAAAAGTATTTGGGCAACTTTGAAACTTAAAAAGTAAACCTGCATTTTTTAAATACAAAGACTGGAGTCCTAATGAATCAGATCACCCGTCATAAGAGGAATACAAAATTTTCCCAGACCAAGTGATTCGAAAGCATCAAGTGCTACGTCCATTCTAAACTGTGCCAGGAGATGGTTTTCCCAAAAGTTACTTTGGGGTAAGTGTAAACATTTATTTTACAAATGTGAATCTGACATGTTTTTCTTGCTACTTGGGTATATATGAGGCAGGCAACCTCAGCATATGAAAATAGTATATTCATAAACCAATACAGCAAGCGCTCGTGATCGTTTCTTGCTAGTCGTACAGAAAACCGACAGCAGAGGTGGCCCTAAACTCCGACTGGAGCAGTGATGAGTGATGATTACATTATCTGTGCCTCAAGTATATCATATCATTTTGTGAGATATATGTACCTTGTTAATTATAATTCAGGCAAATCATTGATTTCGCGCTGTCCAAGCACATATTTTCCCAGTTTAATACCCAGAAGAATATTGGTGATTTCTAATCATCCTCCCTGAGTTACGCTGCGTATACTCAAAAATGAATTTAATTATTCAGAGAGACTAACATTGGTGGGTGGACAGCGAGACAATGCGCCTGTTAATTTGCAGCCCACAAATGTACTTAGCAGAGGCATTTATTCTTTCTATTTTGTCTAAAAGTTCGTGGAACGAAGTTATCGGACCGTTCGAGGAACGAAGCTATCAGACTGAAGTGTCATGATCACAAAAGAATTGACCAAACCAAGGCTGCAGGACTCACATATACCAGTTAAGTGCTTGTAAATGGCTCCAGCAAAAGGACATTAAACTTTAATTTAAATCCTCAAACCAAGTCTCAATGAAGAAGACTTTAATTTTCATCTAAAATTCACCATCATTTCATCTCTATTGTAACCTGTTAAAACTAACTGATTATTAAATTTGCTACATGTTATTTTAAAACATAACAATCATAGTTGATTCGGTTATTATATGTATGAAAGCAAACGTATGAGCAAGACTATTATATATATATATATATATATATATATATATATATATATATATATATATATATATATATATATATATATATATATATATATATATATACATATATTTATAGAGCAAATACCTATACAAGGAGTTTCGCTGGATTTACTCCAGCTGGGGGTTTGAACGGGCTAAAACCATTGCTTAATTCTTCATAAAAGGCGACGGACCGTTATAAGTTAACAATTACCCTGCCAATGCAGCATTTTTCTTGACTTCGGAAATATCTTATGAAAAAACCCTTGGGATAGAACTAGAAGCGTCATTTCATTACCCTTCTATCTACAACTCTGCCATGAGTAGTCTTGTGCGAAGGTAGATACCTTTGACGACCCATATTAGATACTCTTGCGTTTTGGCCAGTGGTGGACCACTAATGCAAAACAGGGGAGGCAATCCGTGAAAGTCTCTAACATTTCACTCTCCTAAGGCAGTATTTACTACTACCTTTACCTGTATTATTCTTTTAAAGTTTTCTATCGAGGCAGAGACACATATAATAAACTTATCTGTAAAGCCAATACACAGTAAAGTAATGACAGAGAAATGACAAGCGCGCACAATAAACAGAAACACGACGAACTTCTCTACAAAGCTGGTACACAATAAACCTCTAAATCAGCGGTCCTCAAATTTTTTTTTAGTCCCAACCCCTCCACGGAATCCTTGAACCTTAATCACCCCTCGGCAAAAAAAGATAAATAAAATAAGGAATGATTACCAGAGACATAATACATTAACATGACCTGTTTACTGAACTGGTTACATTCCTAAATGGGTAGAGTCTGGCTGATGACCATTAACAAGGCCATTTATATCTGGTTGAAGATCGGTGAGTTTTAGTGATACATCACTACGCTCTTCAAAGTTCAATCAGTTCATTTGCTTGGATAAAACTGCATAAGCATGGTTAAAACCAGCTCCAGCCATGCAATAACTTGGGAATGTAAGTAGAAACGGCTGCACAAAATTTTAAAGTATTTTGGAACAGTCTTTCCAGATGTAAATTTGAGTCAAAGCAGGCATTTTTATTTCTTATGTGATTTTTAACTTTCGACCCATAAAGTTTAATTGACTCCTGATCGACCATGTGGATGTGTCACGGAGTTGCCTCCCCTGCTTTGCCGTAGTGGTCCAACAATGGCCAAAACTTAAGAGTATCTAATATGGGCCTTCAAAGGTGTCTACCTTCGCACAAGATTACTCTTCGCAGAGTTGTAGATAGAAGGATAATGATGCTTCTATCTCAAGGTAGTGTTCATAAGATATTTCCGAAGTCAAGAACAATGCTGCATTGGCAGGGCAATTGTTAACTTATATTGGTCCGCCGCCTTTTATGAAGAATTAAGCAATTATTAAGTTCAGCTCGTTCAAACTCCCACCCTGATTTACTCAGTGGAATTCTTCTTATTATGGTATAGCTCTGTTTAGAGTGTATTTAGTAAATTGACTGAGACAAACATACAGTACATTCAAAATGATTAAATGGAAGTTAAATTTGTATAATTACAAATAACAGATTTCATAGTCGTTTAGGTTTTAACAAGGTTTTAAAGAAATGAATAATTATTTATTAAAAAATGTTTATCATCACTGTTGTGTTGGGATAGACATGTGTAAAGGTGGTCACTTGGCAGCTTTTATGTGTTACTTAGCTGTCAGTGACGGTTTGCTCCTTCTGATGGTTTGGTTCTTGGTAGACTGATCACGCTCGTCGCTGGTCAAGGATGTAAAGTGGAGCACGTTCCCAGGAGTGTCAGGGAGTGTCTACAAAGTTGGCCCCTCGTCTCAAACCTCAGGCCACATTTCCCTTCTTGTTCCAGAGATAGTACCCTCAACTGGTACCACCAACAACTATGGTAAAAGAATAGAAACAAAACACTCTCCTGAGTATTGCGTTTTCCGACACATAGTTATGGGTCCCTTTCTCCTATTCCACCATCCCATCTACCTCAGACTTAACCCTCGATGAGAATTAAGCTTAATCCATCGGGAGAAAACTTTCTTACATTTAAATTGAATAGCTTTATATTTACTTTACATTCAAATGAAAATGTTAATAGTATAGATAGAATATGTTTACATTAACATCTACACTGATTGGAACGTGTTCACAATATAGAGTGAATATGTTTTAATTTACATCTACACTGATTGAAAAGCTTTGAAACTTTCATTAATTTTAAAGTGAATATGTTTACACACACATTTACACTGGTTTGAAAATGTAGGTATTATAATTAGAATGTACATCATTGCTTTCATCTTTCCCTCCCTGCTCCATACGGAACTTGGGACTACCTATGCTTTTAGTTCTGTGTAAGAAATTAGCAATAAAGCAGTCACCAGCCTTTGCAGTGGTGGTTCATAAAATCATCATTCTATATGATTGTCGTAAATTTTAGATAGGTTAGAAGATAGTTATGGTCCCGTCTGAGCAGAGGTGATAGTGGTAAACATGTGAGAATAAAGGTGTATGAAATAGATTTCACGAGTGAATAGTTAAGGAGAAGATCTGTCTCTGGACTGAATAGTTTCTCTAGTCCAGCCTATCTATACGACTATAATTTAGTGTAAGACAATCTTTCAACAACTTTATCTCTAGAACGATAAGTTAAACTAAACACACCCACACACAATTATGTGACAGCAAGACACACAAAAGTGAAAAAAAACTATGGTTAATTGGGTATGTGATACAGTAAGCTTTATTCCTAGTATTCCTTCCAACTGATAAAGTATGTTGTTCCAATTGATAAATACTGTTATTCCATTCCTGTCTGTTTACATAATGTTTGTTCATGTGTATTCACCACTGCAGAGGTAACAGTTTCTTCATTGCATACGCTATATAGGCTAATTATCCATGTGTGTACTGCTGTGCTGTTACCGTGTATGATATGTGAAGGGTGTGTAGAAACAGTCACTCACCCCACGATAGCTCACGTACGAGTCATGGAGGGTTAAACGCCTTGTGACAGTTAATGAACAGTTTTATTACACCACAACACGGTCACAATAACGTAGACGAAGTACAGCATATTACACAGGTCATAATAGCATACCAAAAGAAGGATCCACATTATATAATAACAATAATCCATCAAGAAGAACTACTGGCAAACGCAGTGCCAATAGTTATAGGCCTCAAATAACATTAGGCCTCAGCGCTATCTAATCCATCCAGAAGACTGCTGACCCCGCAGTACTAGTAAATAATAGGCCTGTAATATTTGACGTCTCAGCGCTCTTTAATTCATGTACATAAGACTGCTGACCATCGCAGTGCTAGTAAATAATAGGCCTTCAATATATATGACGTCTCAGCGCAGTTTAACAGCTTCCTAACAGCTCCACCAAATCGCTGTACTGCAGTTAATCATAATACGGCCTGTCCAAACCTTGGCCTCATAATATAAGTCGACATATCAAGCACTGTCTTTAATCCATCTAGAAGACTGCTGATAAATAATAGGTCTCATAATATAAGTCGACGTATCAAGCACTGTCTTTAATCCATCTAGAAGACTGCTGATAAATAATAGGCCTCATAATATAAGTCGACGTATCAAGCACTGTCTTTAATCCATCTAGAAGACTGCTGATAAATAATAGGCCTCATAATATAAGTCGACATATCAAGCAGTGTACAGGCTTCCCTCGAAAACACTGGGCTAATTTCTCCAGTCACGTCCAGGCCACAAACTCTTCAAAAATGTACATAATCTTTAAACACTGTCCTGTATACTCAAAGGCCTAAGAAACATCTCCTTAGCTAATACATCTCATCTGGGATAATCACACATAATATATCTCAGCATAAATGCCTGTACACTGGTACACATTGAAAAACACTTTACATCTCCTCAGTGCACTCGCCCGGTACACACTGACCCCAAAAAACATTCTTCCCCAGAACACCCCAGCCAATCACAAAATGCCTGGGGCTAACTTTCCGAGAACTTTCGCTCACAGCTCAAAAATAGCTTAGAACATTTATCTCACGTGGAACTCCGCCACCGTGACAAGCATTCTGAATCTCGAAGATTCGAATGCGATACACTCATATTTTTTTAAATAAATTAACTAGACAACAGCTGTTCAAGTGGAATAACCACTATAATCTATTGTACATCCGAGACTCATAACGATTACTGCCCTTGCTTAAATTTGGACTTATCAGTATGGGTCTGACCAACACACAATGTTAAGTTCTTTTTTGTTGTTTATTATCATTAAACTTTTTTACAACATCAAACATATAGAGAAATCAATAAATCATGTTTACAGATATATAAAAATAACCGAATAAGTGCCCTCCCCCTTGTTGAGAAAGAGTCCCAAAAGAAGTTAATTACCAAAGGTCAAAGATAAGCACTAGATTACAGAATAGACTATAAAGAACAAGTTCCCCACTAAATTACTACTCAGTAAAGTACTCAAGTTTAGCGAAATAACAAAAAGAAGTTAGTACAATGATTGTAACAAAGGAAAATATTCCCCCTCCTCTCTCTCTCTGTCTCTCTCTCTCTCTCTCTCTCTCTCTGTCGTACGTGGCCACAAACAATCTCGCTTACCCACTCGTGGTGTTCATATCCCTTGAAAAAATTACAATAGTTCCTGAACCTATACTGTCAGGTGGGTTGCCTAAATATGGCCCCAGTCCGGCCTATATATCGAATAATAATTACAAGGTGGACGCCAAATTTGGTGGTTTAATTTTCCCTGGATGAAACAAAGGTCACCTCGAATAGTTACTGAAGCGAGACGTGCTCTGGACGTTCACAGTTGCAAACGGAGAAAAGTAATTTCCGTATCGCTAAGCATCTGGTTGCTAAGACAAATGTTACAATACGTAAAAAGGATGATGATGGTAAATCCTATCGGCTGGCTCTATGGTGATTGCCGATTTTGAAACAGAGTAGTTTTCTGGATCACTCCGTTGCTACGGCTGTCAATCGTCAGGAATATATGTTCTTTCGTATGCCCAGAGGGCTGGAAAAATTTAATAAATAATTCTGGGTAAGGTACAGTCCAGTTAAGATCTTTTAATCTTAATGTTTATTTGTCTCTTGGGCCCAACCGGTACACGAAGGAACTTGGGACTTGTAGCCACGAAGAAGACACTATTAATCCTTCACTGAATGAAGAAAGAGGATCGAACTAGCCCAAAAATCGAAGACCCAAAATAATAATAATGGTAATGGTAAGACCGATGGCCGCTGGTTTTGATCAGGTGCTTTATTAGGAAGAAAAGAACATTTATGAAAAACTGCTACTATCCATCTACCCGTACGTTTTCCGCTATGGCATGTCGGGAAAAAGGGTATACGCCCTCCCCGTTATTGCCCGCGAGAAAATGAACAGCGCACAAAGTCAATTATTTTTTAATTTATCCATACGCGCACTTTAACAAATATTGCCTGTCACTATTAGCTATTTGTCGCCGTCTGTTGTTTTGTCACATGACATTAACACTAGTCACTTATATAATTTCACACAATGAAATATAATGCGAATTCTATTCTGTCACTCATCCGTCACGCGTAATAATCTCAGTCAGCTAAACCGTATCTTCTTGTTGAAAGTGGGGTGTTGGAAATTACATTACACTGAACGACTGGCAAGAAAATATCTACACGTTATGTTATTTCACTAGTTTTAAACGCTAGGGAATTACAGTGAATTAAAATGATAAACTTAACATATTTTAACACTTAAGCACAAGTTCTATTACCACACATCAGAAAATGAAATCCTCACGAGACAATTTAACACATTTAGCGAAGAATGGTTCTAGTCTGGCATGTTTAGATTATCCAACAATTTCTAAGCGACTCTAATAACTGAATTTGAGAGAGCACGGTATATATATACAGATTATGGTGTTATTATCACTAGAGGATGTTATAATTCACACCTTCTGTATAGTAGAGAAATCAGGAAACTGCGTTTCCCGGATCAAAGGTTTGTTCGTTCATTCTACTCAGCGATGCTGACCGATAATTGGCAAATCAGCTCGCGTGAGAAACTCAGATAAACAAACGTGATTCGCTCCCCTCTTAAGACTGGCAGGTTGCGAAAAGTTGGTAAACAACTCTATTGTTATGTTCCCAGAAAAAGGGCGTGGATTCAAAGGTGAGTCATACAAACAGAAAATTGCGTGGTTTGGCTTAGCCAATCTTCTTCTTCTTCTTCCGTCCTTAGCCACCGACCGTCAAAGCAGTCAGTGGCCATTACGCCTAGTGGCGTCTTAGGGCAACAGCAGATAGGTTTTCTTTGCCATTGTTTCCCATCACGCCTATTGGCGTCTTTAGGGCAACGGCAAATCAATCAGTTTGCTGTTGTTTCCGTAATCGAAGTGACTGGCAAACGGGTGATCAGCCCGTTGGTGGCTTAGCCAATGGTAGACACTAAATGGGAAAGCAAAGGCTGTCAGGTTACTGTATCACTATTTCCATTCTACGCCACAATGATGAGGTTGCCAGCCTCAAATGACTTGGCCATCCACTAGCACTTAGCACATATTAATATTCACATGGCAATATATACATATTAGTTCACATGTTCGTAATGAAAAATATAAAATGTAAAAAGTAAGACTTACGCCAATCTTGGCTCACAGACTGTTAGCTCAGAGAAGTAGGTTTGAGGCACTGGCAGATGCCTTCTTTTCACGTGTCTTGGGGGTCGTTATGTTAGCACTAAACTCCCACTATGACTCCGTGTTTCAGTTTCCTCAGATGCTGGTCTTCCTTACTAAAATGTTTTCCTGGGCTCTTTAAGTCCTTCAAGATGTTCCACAAAGTCCGGTCTGATAAAGAGAATTTTGAATTCTAGCCCTGGCAGTCTGGTTTCGTCTTGGCAAGCGATTCTCACAGTGAATTTTCACAATGTCTTAAAATTGTAAAAAGGTCAGGTTATATTGCCTGTCCTGCCCCGCATTTGTTTTTTTACGATGCTAAGAAAGCTCCAATCGTTTCAAACATGCGTGTTTAGTGGGGTAATTTCAAAATTTTTTCCGCCTGAAATAATATGCGTGATGCAAAAGGTCACGTCTCCCATATATTGAATGAAAACATCCGATCCTCTATCGGCAATGTTTAGAAATAACGTATTATTACTTTTATATAAAGTAATGTCTTTGTAACATGGTATGCAGGAAACGGTGATGTCATGCATGCCTGTCCAAAATGTGTCGCACAGACGAGTAATCTCGTTATCTGTCGCTTGAGAACACACAATTCGTCTCTTTACCATTTTGACAAAGAACGCACCCTGGCCTTATCAGTGATTAAACAAATGCGCTGGGTGATTTTAGTGTTAATCTGTAGCCAGATGTCGGGCATACCCGTGATTAACCAAAATGGTTGTCGATTAATTATTATCTCATCCGTTCCTTGCAAAGCCGGGCTAAACGGATAACCAAACAGACATGACGACTTATCAGAGAAGTGTTAGAATGTTTGAAAATACA
The DNA here is from genome assembly GCA_024509875.1 of Oreohelix idahoensis. Classification (NCBI taxonomy): domain Eukaryota; kingdom Metazoa; phylum Mollusca; class Gastropoda; order Stylommatophora; family Oreohelicidae; genus Oreohelix; species Oreohelix idahoensis. Next base: position 159,845 of record JAMPIV010012465.1, read on the forward strand.
AAATATCTGCTACATAGCAGAGAAATAAAGAGGTGTCGACCATTGAAAAGCATGTAATTAGTCAGTACAACAAATGTCACTGATTACTACCGTAGTGAAGCAGAGATTGACCCGATAATATCACAGGGTGTCGAAATAGGAACTTAAGGGTCGATATCGACAATTTTGGGAACCCCTGTTTTAAACAAAGTATTGAAAAAATCAAGCAATCACAAAGCAGTCAGTAGCCATCACGCCTAGTGGCGTCTTGCAGGAGAGCAACAAACAGTCCCCATTTTGCTCGGTCGGAGTATTACACTTAGGCATCGTGCATTTGAACGGTCCTCCCTGTTTTCTCCGTGTAAATAATCCCAATGTCTGATAAATACACTGCTGAGTTATTATGTAACAGAATTTATCAGATAATATTTCGTAGTGTATTAAGATCTGTAGACAACGTAATCTGGTGAACACAAAGCTGAAAGGGATATGTACTGTTTCGTGCACAACCCTCACTGTATGACAGTTTAGTTTATGACAAGACAAAATATGTTAACCCTTTGCCCAGCAACAGAGCAGTAGAGGTGGGCAAATTGACACACTCAACTGTTTCGAAACAGTTAGCGCAGTGATTTAAACTGTTTCGAAACAGTGAGTCGACACAACGACACAACGACACAATTGCCCGTATCGGGGAGAAAGAAGTCTCTTATAGACAGTACCGGCGCGGGTATACATGAACTGTGTGAGACACTTTCCTCTGTTTTTACTGTCGTGTGTGAAAATCTATGGCGTTTCGTGTGACCACAATTCAATATTTTTACACAAGTCTTCATTATGATGTAATAAAACGTAGATATGATGATAGCTGCAGTATATGGGAAAATAATAAAAAAACAACAATAATAATAACAGTAATAATAACACATGATATCAAACTAGAGTAAGCTAGATTTGGTAGACAATGATTCAAATCCACACCGAGTACACATATCAGCAGAGCTAATAAAGTGTATATTACATTTATACGAACACACTGACACTTTCAACTTTAACATAGCGCCTAAAACATTGACAACTGCAACACTGACACAATTTCCAGTGTCTATAACTTCTCAGCAAAAATAATATCACTTGTAAAAATCAAGTCATCATAATACATCCCTGAAAAATATGACATGTTTGATATTCCATACTAATGTTCCGAACGGTTGATTCAAATTTTACATAGGCTCAGACAGTGTGTCGCTGCAAAACAGCGAGGCAGACGAAAGAAACAAGCAGGAAGTGTCGAATCGCTCGCTGTTTCGAAGCATTGTTTCGACACATACCGTCATACACACACTAGCCATCTCTAGTGCCTAGTCATACTTGAAGTTGACGAACCCTTGAATAATAAAATACCAGAACACACGTTACATTTTACTTTGTTGTCTTTGATCTTTACAAAATAATCCCAAACAGGGCTTCTCCCCGCCATAAATGAAGATTAAATGAGGTTGAACACAAGTTTTAAACACTATTTTATGTATAAACAAAACACGTTTTTCTTACGAGAGCGCCTGAAGTCAGGAATCAAGAGTACCGTAACATGCGTATAATTAGCGCTTGGATGAAAAAGAACTATGGAACTGTTTCGAAACAGCAGACTACAAGTAAATTAACTGAAACAATGAGACATGAGTCGTGACACCCTAGTATGCAGATTTACTTATTCTCGTTAGTACAAATCTATGGTATTTCGTGTGACCACTGTTAAGAATTTTACACAGTCGTTTTCATTATGATGATATGCAAGGGGAACATGCTGACAGCTGCAGTAAAAGTGAAAAAAAATTATAATAATAACAGTAATAATGACACATTATATAAAACTAGAATAGGTACAGTCAGCGACAATGATTCAACTCAAACCGAGCAGACACCTAATAGTAGTAAGCCTCTTTCAGTCCTGAGGAATTATTTAAAAAAAAATTATGACTTGTTTGATTTTCCATACTATCTATGAACGCCATATGTAGCGCACGCTTGACACATGAGACAATGATACAGTGTGCCTTTTGCAAAACAGCGAAGCAGACGGGAACTGAAGCTGCTGTTCGAAGCAGGCTATGTGTCGAATCTGCGTGAGACAATGTGTCTCTGCAAAACAGACAGGACGTGACACTGTTTCGACACCGCAAAAATCTGCGCATCGAATCGTTCGGGTACGACGCAGTTTCGACACATTGTTTCGACACATAAACACAGTAGCCATCTCTACAGAGCAGCCCTCGGGAAACGTGATCACGTTCATTTAAATGTTTCCCACGCCGTTTTAAAAACAAAAGCCTGCGGCATTCAACATCTTTCACGCCTGCAGTGAGATAAGACATTTAGACATATTAATAAAACACTCTTCTTCTAAATTGGCAAGTTTGCGCGCATTTAAAAAAAAAAAAAATGTTTTTCTGGCAGTTGATTTATAAAATAAGTTATCTTCACAGAGCTACCACAACCAAACTTTGCTTTAATACAAATAAAAATATAAAAAAAGAAAACGTGAGCTAACATGTGGACGTTTCCTGTTGTTAATGCGTTCAAATCTTGATGTTGCGAAATTGTTTAACTGTCTATTTGGCATTTTCTTCCCCCCCCCCCCCCCCCCCCAATAAATGTTTTTAAAGTTCTCTCTCTCTCTCTCTCTCTCTCTCTCTCTCTCTCTCTCTCTCTCTCTCTCTTCTGTGGTAGCATGGTTTACTCTGACAAAAGCGTTACACTAAAAAGTCGACTACTTGACCCTCGTCCAGCTCACATTTCACTGTTTAAAACCTTCATTTCTAAATCATTATTATCATGATTTCTCCGTTATTGAGCATGGAAGTCGCCACTGCTGCTGGTTACAATGCAGGAAAACAGCCCCAAAGGATTCACGTGCTCTTGCATTAATGGACTTTGAAGCAATTTGTTTAACATAATGAGACTGTCAGTCCTGTTTTTGTAACATTTTAAATGAATACCAGTAACAATAGCTATTTATGGTAAAGATACTAAAAAGCAGAGCTGAACAGCCTCAAAAAATCTTACTAACAGGTAAGTTTTGGTAAGAGTTTGCTGGAAACCTCCATTGCTGCTTGAATGTACATAATCCAGTTTTTTTCATTTCACTTTGGAACAGTTTACATAAACAACCAGTTATATGCGAGTCCAATCACTTCAGTTATATTCGTGACATATTTTTAACATTTGTTTTACTGACACTGTACTGGAAGACTTGACCTATTTCTTGGTGCAATACATTCATTTGTCGACAACGGCTAAGCTTCACTTAATGAATGACATGCCACGTGTTACCCGTTACCAAATACGTTTTCAATGTGGCGTACCTCGCTTTTCACCTTCTCGGATTTGCGCAGGATTTGATTTTTCCAGATGTCACTAGAAGCTTGCGTCTAAAATAAATTATGTATCTAAAACGTCAATTAGGGCGTTTATATACGAATATGCACTTTAAACTAACCGACAGACCTTATGAATTGGTTGAACGAAGCGTGCTTGCCTTGACGAGACACAACTCTGACATAGACCGGGCATATTTATATAAAAGTTAAGCTTTAATGACTGCTTTACAATATGCAGGAAAAGAAAACTGGCGAAACTCGTGTCAGAAGCAACTGTCATGAAATATTCTAATCCACATATATAAATTATTAGGTTAATATGAAGCCTAACAAATAAAATTAATAAAGAGAAGAGCAATGGTAAAATAACAGTGCTGTCACAAAGAATGTACTCGAAATCCCCCTTGTTTTCTGCTTCGTCTGCAAATTGTAACGCTTTCACGTTGATATAAAAGCTTACTGTATTATTACCCGCCTTCTTCAATGAAACGTGTGCTGCATTTCTAAGAAAAACATTGAGACGTACTGCGTAATGACCTAAATTAATCCTAACATTAATTATACTGCGTTACCAAAACGAACGAACAGATGGACAAAAGGATAGCGAGAAGGGAGAGGCAGAAAGCCGAACATTAAACACGCGTCGCGCGATACACAATTACTACTATCACGCGTGTTAGGCTACAAGCACTAACTTTTTTTTTCAGACGGACAGTGATAAAATACACTACCCTTTCCCAGAGTTAGGTTTATAAATCATAACAGACTCTTATTAGAAAAGATAACATTAGATGGGTTTACGGTTGAGAACATAACAGTACCCAGACAGCATATCTTCGAAACAGGAGGTAGAAAATACATATTTTGAACGCAGCCACGTAGCTCCTTTAAATTTGTATTTTTGGGTTCCTTAGGGCTTGCTGACAAATAATATGTAAAACGTTACGCAAATAGTCCAGGAATTAATAAATTATACCCAAAATAAAATATTGGGGGTGCCTGACAGCATAAAATCATTTCTGCTCATAAGATTTTTTTTTTAACGTGTTTGAAAAAAATTTACGTTACAGAAATAGCCTACCATGTAAACTCCAAATTGATTGGAGCGCAACAAATGAAAGCCTAACCACGATTGGTCGGGCTATAAATACTATCTTGGTTGTTAGGGGAAACGGGAAAAGGTAACATTTTTTCAAACACTTGTCGAAACGTGGCTCATTGGCCAGTCTCGCTGATATACACACTTGGGAGCGTTAGTTCGAAACCACTTGTTTAAAATAGCTTGATAAAGCATCAGTGCGTTGAAGCCAGCATATATTTTGCTCAATAAAAGCCTGGAACATAGGCAGATGGAAATTTGTGCCAGTTTGTGCCAGAATTCATTGCTAATCAACGTATCTGTGTTATTCGTATGAATTGTGGTAAGCTTGAACCATTTAATATCTTTTAATGAAAATTGAATGTGAATTGTTGATTTATGCCTGTATATATATGTGTAGTTCAGTGGCCACGTGAGGTAAAGCCTGTAATGCTCCAGCCTGAACAGAGGGTGTCGGAGAGAAGTAAAACGGCATGGAATGGCCAAACAGTACACTGACACCTGGATGATTGACTAGAAAGAAATAATGCTGGAAGTGCAGAGGCGTAGTAACCATTAGGAAGGGTAATACTGGAATAAAGTATTTCAGATGAAGCTGACTGTTGGCCTAACGCTCTGAACGCAATGTTTGTGATGTATTGTGATCAGTGTAAAAAGAAAATATAAATTAGTTATGAAGTAGAAGGTACATCCTTCTTGATTTCAGGGACAGTGGTCTTGATGGTACTGAGCAGCACCTGGTCAGAGCTTTGCTGAATCCAGTGTCGGACAGCATACTCCTTGGTCCTTTTAGCTATCAGTGAGGTGTCTCCAGAGCCCAGAGGAGAATTCGAGCAGAGGAGTCCTTTCCTGCCGCCATCACGCCAGATAAGCTAACTTGGCCAGCTGAGCTCAACATTATGTCCCCTCATCTTGAACTGACTTTTTAAAATTAACATTAAGAGGGGAATTTACTTGTCTTAAAATCAGGAACTGTGAACATCTCCAATACTGGTCCCTAAAGACAAACTATTGAAGTCATGATGACAAATACCAACAGAGCTTGAACAAAATAAAACCAGTATTACCTCATTTTACTACTACACAACTGACACACATAGAACATTTGTAATAATATATGTCACTACAATATTCATATTAAATACATTCTGTACATAACTTGTAATTTAAATTGATTGTGATTCCTGGTTCCCTTGTAGTTGAATCAGGACACATATTCATTCATGCCAGTAATGAATACATATTGTTATTTGAAAGTTATCAGTGCCTCCTCTAAGATATTCTCATAGAGTGTTATATGTATGTGAGTGTCACAGTGTTGTCAAGAGTAGTGGATTACATTAAATTGTTTATCTGTCTGTTGTTGTGACTTACACTTCATCATACACATACCCTAGACACATAACGTAGCATCACACTATTCCAGAATAATTCTGACTGAGATATATAGATATGTGGTAGCAAGTAAGGTTATCTATAATACACTACTCTTAATAGATATAGATACCTTCACAGCTGATCTCAGTCAGTACACTAAGTCCCCTATAAATATTTATAACATCCCACTTCACCACATATATTGGGGTCTCGCTCTTGGGATTTTGAATCTTTAACTATTAAAAATATTGGGGGTAATTCACTTCAGGGAATATAAGAATTAAAAGGTATCCTTGGGTGGAATTAAATAAGGTTGAGCTCACGGTGCCTGTGTTGTCCATTAGATATATAGTTAGAAATTGAATTGTTGGGTAGACATTATAAAAATTTACCTGATAGACAATGGCGGACCTGGCCAAATTTCGATCTGCTGCGGTTCAGACTGCAAAAGAGTTAGGATTAGATGGGCAAGTTATGGTTGCCTATGTCACTACGGAATGTGACAAATTTATTGAACGCGAAGAAAGAAGATTAGAAAAAGAGGCCGAAAGAAAGTTAGAGGCTGAGACTAAGAGGTTGCAAGCTGAGGCTGAGACTAAGAGGTTGCAGATTGAGGCTGACAAAGAGGCTAAAGCATTGGAAGCCGAGGAAAGAAGGCAGGCTGCAGAAAGGGAAGAGAAGAAATTAGCTGCAGAAAGGGAAGAGAAGAGATTAGCTGCAGAGAGGGAAGCAGAAAAGGAGGAGAAAAGATTACAAAGGGAACATGAGTTACGACTAAGGGAGTTTGAGTTTCAAGGCCATGCTCCTGAAAATGGTGCCAGTCCCTTTGCCTCTGATGCTACAGTTACTCAAGGAGCCTCAACCTCAGCTATGAACTTTCATTTAGATCATTTTGTTGAGAAAGACGATGATATTGAGAGCTATATAAATAGGTACGAACTATTAGCTACCACGTATGGGTTAGAGAGAGAAAGGTGGAGCTTAAAGTTATCTCAGGGACTTCGTGGGGCAGCTTATGAAGTTTTTGCAAAAATGAGCAGAGGTGATCAGGAAAATTATGACATGCTAAAGCAGGCTCTTTTGTTAAGGTATGAAAAGAATGCAGAGTTTTTACAGGAAAAAATTTAGGAATGCTAAACTACTGTCAGGTGAAACCTATCACCAGTTCTCTGCACGAATCGAGACATACTTGGAGAAATGGACTTCTCTGGGGAAAACCCAAGATCTTAAGGAAATGGTCCTTATAGAGCAACTAAGAGAGTCCATGGCTCCAGACCTGAGAAAGTTTCTCATGGAACAAGGTGCAGAGAGGCTGGGTGAGTTGCTAAATGTTGCTGAAAGGTATCAAGCAGCTCAAGCAGAGGTAACAGGTAATAAAAAGAAAAAGGTGGATAACTTCAGGGCACCACAGAACTTTAATAAATTTGATCCTAGGGATCAAAATAAAGGTAAGCACCAATTTGATAGGCCACGGTATGACAATAAAAATAAATTCCCACAATTCGATGAAAGGAAATATGATGAAAGAAAATCTTTCAACCAAGGAAAAAGGTGGTGTAAAAATTGTAAGATGAACAATCATGACACTGACCATTGTAGAAGGAAACCTCCTCATTTTGCTGCTATGACATCGGGGAAAAAGGAAAAGAAGGGCAAACCTGAAGAATTACAGGAACCATACCACCCCCCAGTGTGTGAAGATGTCATTTGTAATGGTGTCACTATAAGATGTTTATATGATACCGGTTTAGATTACGATTCCGTTGTGAGTTCTCACCTAGTGCAGGCCGATCAATACACCACAGAAACAGTGGAGATTCAAACTGCAACCAAGGATGTAGCTACCATGACACTTCCCGTCGCCCGAATAAAAGTGAAAACGCGATATGTGGAAGGAATCATAAAAGCAGCAGTGATAAATGAGCCAATCTACCCTCTAATATTGGGGTGTAGATATGTCTTCTTGGGGAATCCCAAGAGACCTGTGATATTGGCAACAGTGCAGACCAGATCACAGACAAAGAAGGAGGAGGATAATCCAATAAATACTCACCCAGATGAGATGAGGAAGGCACAGGCTGAGGACAAAACACTCAAGCCATGTTTCAAGAAGTTGCCCAAATCTCATACACCTCCAGGCAAGGGAGAGTTTTATATGAAGAACAAATTGATATATATAGGAAGGCTGGATCTGAATCCAATGGTCACGGACAGCTGGTCCTTCCCACTTCATATAGGACTAAAGTGTTGGAACTAGGGCATGCGATTCCCTTCAGTGGTCATATGGGAATCAGCGCAACAGGACAGCGAATAGCTTGTCACTATTTCTGGCCAGGAATAACTGAAGATATCAAACGATATGTAAAATCCTGTCCAGAGTGCCAACGAGTAGCACCTAAACATTGGACTGCACCAGCAACTCTGGGGGAAATGCCCATAGTGGGAACACCCTTTGAGAGAGTTGCCGTGGATCTTGTGGGACCTCTCACCCGAACCAAGAGAAGGAACAGCTACATTCTGACTCTGGTGGACACTTGTTCTATGTGGGGAGAGGCAGTAGCCCTGTCATCGATTGATTCAAAACATGTGGCAGAGGCATTGCTCACAATTTTCACAAGGTTAGGCTTTCCCAATCAAATCTTGACTGATAATGGCTCTCAGTTCAAGGGGAAACTAACTGAAGAAGTTTTCAGGAACTTTCAGGCCAAACACTTCCATTGTAGTGTGTATCATCCCCAAGGGAACGGCCAAGTGGAAAGATTTAACGGCACATTGATGTCGATCCTGAGAAAGTTGGCACACGAAAAACCAGATACATGGGACCAGTACCTGCACGCCGCCCTCTTTGCTTATCGGGAGGTACCCCATAGTTCAACCGGTATGGCCCCGGCAACATTATTGTTTGGAAGGCCAATAAAAGGTCCACTTGAAGCTTTGTTAAGAACGTGGACTGATGAAAAGGCAGAGGAAAACATTACATCTTCATACCAATATGTGAATGAGCTGACCACTCGGTTGAAAACTGGCTGGAAACTTGCCAATGAAAATTTGAAACAAGCCAGGAAGAAACATGCTGCCTATTATAACAGGAAGGCGAAAGACAGAGATCTGGCTGTGGGAGAGAAGGTACTGCTTCTTTTGCCCGGGAGTCAGAATAAGTTACAAATTGGATGGCAGGGTCCATATACAGTTTTAGAGAAGGTGTCTAGAACAAATTATAAGATAGATAAGAAGGGGAAAGAAAAAATCTATCATGTGAATCTCCTGAAGAAATATTTGGAAAGAGAACATCAGGAAGAGACACACTTGTTGACCTTGTCCATCGCCATGGAGATGAAAAAGGAACCACTTTCATCATTTGAATATCCATTACACCCCCTGTGAGACAGCAGCACAGGTGAAAATCAGTACACATTTAACGAAAACTCAGAAAGAGAGAGTGCAACAGGTTCTAAATAATCATGCAGAGGTGTTAACAGACCGACCAGGGCATACAAACCTATTGGAATATGATATGAAACTCATAGACTCCACACCTGTCTGTATGAAACCATATTCGATTCCGTTTGCTAAGGAAAAAGCTTTGAAGGAAGAGATAGACTATCTGTTGAAGGAAGGAATTATTTCGCACAGTGAGTCTTCGTATAGTTCCGGTGTTGTACTCTTAAGGAAGCCCTCTGGAGAACATAGACTCTGTATAGATTACAGGAGACTGAATGCTATTACAGAAGGACAGGTGGATCCATTGCCGGATACAAATCAGCTGTTTGCCAGGCTAAATAAAGCTAAATATTTCTCAAAAGTGGATCTGAGTAAAGGATACTATCAGATTCCAGTAAAGCCTGAGGTTAGACCATACCTAGCTTTTAGTACCTCAGAAGGACACTATGAGTTTAATAGATTGCCATTTGGATTGAAGAATGCGCCTAGTGTCTTCTCTAGAATGATGAGAAAATTATTGGATCCTCTGAATAATCCCTGTATAACAAATTTTATGGATGATATCCTTATAGCAACAGAAACATTTGAGGAACACATTGACTCTCTGAACATGCTGTTTGATCGACTTAGGGAGGCAAATTTAACAGCCCGACCAACCAAATGTTGCGTTGGATGTAAAGAATTGGAATTTTTTGGGACACACAGTTTATCAGGGAAACATGACCCCTGACCCAAAGAACTTAGAGAAACTACAGAAAGCCCCGAGACCCCAAACCAAGAAGGACGTGAGATCCTTTGTCTCATTATGTGGTTTCTACCAGAAGTATATCAAAAACTTTAATTCCATATGTGCACCGTTAACTGAATTGACACGTAAAGGACATCCAGATCGCATTACATGGACTCCACAATGTGAAATGACTTACCAAGAATTGAAGGAAAAGCTCACAAGTAAACCCATTTTGAAATTACCTGACTTAAGTCAAGAATTCATAGTAAGGACGGATGCAAGTAATATTGGGTTAGGTGCAACTTTACTACAGAAATCAGATGCATTGGATGGGGAATTAAGCCCAGTGGCATATGCTAGCAGAAAGTTGAATAAAGCTGAAATCAACTACTCAACTAGCGAAAAAGAATGTCTTGCAGTAATATGGGCAATAAAGAAATTCAATATTTATCTATATGGGAAGGCATTTAAGTTGCAAACTGACCACAAACCTTTATCGTTTTTAGCACAGGCTAAGCATGAGAACTCTAGGTTACTCCGATGGTCTTTGCTTCTGGCTCCATATAATTTTAGCATTGAGTATATATCTGGAAAAACCAATTTGGGAGCTGATTTTTTTAAGCCGCCATCCGTGTGATGAGAATCACCGTAAACCCCAGAAATAATAATAAATTTCTCTATGTGTATATAGAATAAAGGACTGACATATAATGTCTGTTTTAAGAGGGGAGGTGTCATGAAATATTCTAATCCACATATATAAATTATTAGGTTAATATGAAGCCTAACAAATAAAATTAATAAAGAGAAGAGCAATGGTAAAATAACAGTGCTGTCACAAAGAATGTACTCGAAATCCCCCTTGTTTTCTGCTTCGTCTGCAAATTGTAACGCTTTCACGTTGATATAAAAGCTTACTGTATTATTACCCGCCTTCTTCAATGAAACGTGTGCTGCATTTCTAAGAAAAAACATTGAGACGTACTGCGTAATGACCTAAATTAATCCTAACATTAATTATACTGCGTTACCAAAACGAACGAACAGATGGACAAAAGGATAGCGAGAAGGGAGAGGCAGAAAGCCGAACATTAAACACGCGTCGCGCGATACACAATTACTACTATCACGCGTGTTAGGCTACAAGCACTAACTTTTTTTTTCAGACGGACAGTGATAAAATACACTACCCTTTCCCAGAGTTAGGTTTATAAATCATAACAGACTCTTATTAGAAAAGATAACATTAGATGGGTTTACGGTTGAGAACATAACAGTACCCAGACAGCATATCTTCGAAACAGGAGGTAGAAAATACATATTTTGAACGCAGCCACGTAGCTCCTTTAAATTTGTATTTTTGGGTTCCTTAGGGCTTGCTGACAAATAATATGTAAAACGTTACGCAAATAGTCCAGGAATTAATAAATTATACCCAAAATAAAATATTGGGGGTGCCTGACAGCATAAAATCATTTCTGCTCATAAGATTTTTTTTTAACGTGTTTGAAAAAAATTTACGTTACAGAAATAGCCTACCATGTAAACTCCAAATTGATTGGAGCGCAACAAATGAAAGCCTAACCACGATTGGTCGGGCTATAAATACTATCTTGGTTGTTAGGGGAAACGGGAAAAGGTAACATTTTTTCAAACACTTGTCGAAACGTGGCTCATTGGCCAGACTCGCTGATATACACACTTGGGAGCGTTAGTTCGAAACCACTTGTTTAAAATAGCTTGATAAAGCATCAGTGCGTTGAAGCCAGCATATATTTTGCTCAATAAAAGCCTGGAACATAGGCAGATGGAAATTTGTGCCAGTTTGTGCCAGAATTCATTGCTAATCAACGTATCTGTGTTATTCGTATGAATTGTGGTAAGCTTGAACCATTTAATATCTTTTAATGAAAATTGAATGTGAATTGTTGATTTATGCCTGTATATATATGTGTAGTTCAGTGGCCAACGTGAGGTAAAGCCTGTAATGCTCCAGCCTGAACAGAGGGTGTCGGAGAGAAGTAAAACGGCATGGAATGGCCAAACAGTACACTGACACCTGGATGATTGACTAGAAAGAAATAATGCTGGAAGTGCAGAGGCGTAGTAACCATTAGGAAGGGTAATACTGGAATAAAGTATTTCAGATGAAGCTGACTGTTGGCCTAACGCTCTGAACGCAATGTTTGTGATGTATTGTGATCAGTGTAAAAAGAAAATATAAATTAGTTATGAAGTAGAAGGTACATCCTTCTTGATTTCAGGGACAGTGGTCTTGATGGTACTGAGCAGCACCTAGTCAGAGCTTTTGCTGAATCCAGTGTCGGACAGCATACTCCTTGGTCCTTTTAGCTATCAGTGAGGTGTCTCCAGAGCCCAGAGGAGAATTCGAGCAGAGGAGTCCTTTCCTGCCGCCATCACGCCAGATAAGCTAACTTGGCCAGCTGAGCTCAACATTATGTCCCCTCATCTTGAACTGACTTTTTAAAATTAACATTAAGAGGGGAATTTACTTGTCTTAAAATCAGGAACTGTGAACATCTCCAATACTGGTCCCTAAAGACAAACTATTGAAGTCATGATGACAAATACCAACAGAGCTTGAACAAAATAAAACCAGTATTACCTCATTTTACTACTACACAACTGACACACATAGAACATTTGTAATAATATATGTCACTACAATATTCATATTAAATACATTCTGTACATAACTTGTAATTTAAATTGATTGTGATTCCTGGTTCCCTTGTAGTTGAATCAGGACACATATTCATTCATGCCAGTAATGAATACATATTGTTATTTGAAAGTTATCAGTGCCTCCTTTAAGATATTCTCATAGAGTGTTATATGTATGTGAGTGTCACAGTGTTGTCAAGAGTAGTGGATTACATTAAATTGTTTATCTGTCTGTTGTTGTGACTTACACTTCATCATACACATACCCTAGACACATAACGTAGCATCACACTATTCCAGAATAATTCTGACTGAGATATAGAGATATGTGGTAGCAAGTAAGGTTATCTATAATACACTACTCTTAATAGATATAGATACCTTCACAGCTGATCTCAGTCAGTACACTAAGTCCCCTATAAATATTTATAACATCCCACTTCACCACAGCAACAACCAAAGTCACTAGTAATGTTTAAATACACAAAAGGACAAGGAAGAACAGCATAAAATAATGAACATGGCAAAGTCCTGGATGCTTTAAGATGAAGGATTATTGGTATTATACGACCAGAAATAGATGTAGCATACACACACATACACACATAAAACAGACATGTATCACGTCTTAAGATTTTGAAAAGCCCGGAACTATGTTATCTCAGTAGTCATTTAAGCAAACCTGATAACCTTAACATTAAAAGGCGCACTTTGATAAATTAAGACGAGAGGGCTAGAGTACCGGAAGTTGATATGTAATCATGGTCTCCAACAGGGCTTAGAGTATTAGATTACCTTGAGTTGACTACTGCCTTTATTAGAGTCATAAATGGGGAAGTTTGAAGGCGAACGAGGAAGAAGAAGAAGAAGAAGATTACGCACCTCGACCCAGCTGTGAAATATGGACGAATGGGAGATGAATAAAAGAGCAATGAGTCAACAAGAAAGAGCGAAAGAGCGATAGGTAAACACACATAGGAAAAAACGAGCAAAATTTACTTTTTCTTCATTTTTTTCCTTTTTTTTTTGTTGCTTCACGAGGAGCCTGCAGACGATCAAAACATTTACTATTGTTGCTTCACGAGGAGCCTGCAGACGATCAAAACATTTACTATTGTTGCTTCACGAGGAGCCTGCAGACGATCAAAACATTTACTATTGTTGCTTCACGAGAAGCCTGCAGACGATCAAAACATTTACTATTGTTGCTTCACGAGGAGCCTGCAGACGATCAAAACATTTACTATTGTTGCTTCACGAGGAGCCTGCAGACGATCAAAACATTTACTATTGTTGCTTCACGAGGAGCCTGCAGACGATCAAAACATTTACTATTGTTGCTTCACGAGGAGCCTGCAGACGATCAAAACATTTACTATTGTTGCTTCACGAGGAGCCTGCAGACGATCAAAACATTTACTATTGTTGCTTCACGAGGAGCCTGCAGACGATCAAAACATTTACTATTGTTGCTTCACGAGGAGCCTGCAGACGATCAAAACATTTACTATGTTCTTGTACTGGGGGTTTCTGCAGCAATTTAGTTTAAATGATGACACTGCCGGCCAGCAGCATACTAAGGGGTCGTGGGGGAGGGGGAAAGGGGGACAGTCCGCTCTGGGTGGCAGCCAGAAGGAGGGTGCCATCGGACACTAATAGGGTAGTACTTACTGAACCAGTGGTCCTAATCATGTCATCCCCCCCCCCTTCTCATGAGTAGTGAGATCGGATGCCTAGCCTTCTTGGATAAGGGCGATAAAATAGGAGGGCCCGTGTGGAAGTTGCACACGTTAAAAATACCTCGGCAGTTGGAAATCGTAAAGAGTAGGCCATACGGCCGCTGCCGAGGTAAAAATTTAAAAATTAGAAACCTACTCACCACATATATTCATATAATGTGTGATTCCTATATACACACGTTTGGGATTCTCAACGGTGCTACGGAGTTCGAGCACTGTGCTGAGATTCTCCTTGTGTGATCTAAGGGAGGAGATCGGAGCACTGATGGAGTTGTCCGGGTGCAATGAAGATAGTCCTTAAAACCAAACCAAACCAAACCAAACCAAACCAAACCAAACCGAACTTACTGTTAAAAATATGCTTGCAAGTGTGTTTCTTAAAAAAAAAAAAACAACGTTTGTCAGTGCTAAAGTAGGATCCGCCTCGGCTGCCGAATACTTTAATAACCCCCTCCCCCCTTTTGTTGTTGTTGTTGTTGTTGTTGTTGTTGTTGTTGTTGTTGTTGTTGTTGCTGTCAACCCCATGATCACTTTTAAACAATTCTCTTCTTACGTCATCTTGACAAACTAGTGTATGGCCCTTTTTAATCGCTTCTCAGAGATCCCCCGGGTACCTCATGGAGTAAAATATGAAGGATCAAGCGGAGAAGAAATTAGCAAAGGGTGCATGAATGAAAATATGGACAGACAGACAGACCGACCGACCGACCGACCGACCGACCGACCGACCGACAGACAGACAGACAGACAGACAGACAGACAGACAGACAGACAGACAGACAGACAGATAGATAGATAGATAGATAGATAGATAGATAGATAGATAGATAGATAGATAGATAGATAGATAGAACTTTATTTTCAAGGGGTTGAGAATTGGGCACGCAGGCCCGTCTGACATTCTGACTTATCACTACATAGCGAGCGAAAACTTAAAAGTGAGAAATAAGTCAACAAAAATTACAGAAAAAACCGACCAGTTACACAATAGAGGCCAGAACCACGAATTAAATAAAGTCAGTTTATAATTCCACCTTAAGTCATTTCCGTTATAAACCCATGCATGTAATTTATACAGGTCCTAGTTCGACACCAGGTACCTCAAATAGACCGGATGTGGCCTCTTCAACCAACTTTTTAGAGATTTACCACGGTTTACCCACTAAAGTCTTAACAAGTGTGCCAGAAAGTGTATTGACAGTATGTGTTTGACATCTCAACTCTGGCGAGCCATTGAAGTTGATAACAGAACACGAATAGTGTGACCTCGACCCGGGTCAAAGGCCGCTACCACAGTAAAGCCCATTATATTAATTCCTTGACTTTTGACTGCAACGTGCTTTCTTCATTTCAATGCGATCTTACCGCTTCTCTGTATTAGTAATTCATCTCAAATAATTTACAACTTGTTTTTGTTATTTTGTTTAGAACACAGCTGTACGTGTTTGTGTTTGTTATTTTGTTTAGAACACAGCTGTACGTGTTTGTGTTTGTTATTTTGTTTAGAACACAGCTGTACGTGTTTGTGTTTGTTATTTTGTTTAGAACACAGCTGTACGTGTTTGTGTTTGTTATTTTGTTTAGAACACAGCTGTACGTGCTTGTGTTTGTTATTTTGTTTAGAACACAGCTGTACGTGTTGTTTTTTTGTGTTTTTTTTTTTGCTGGTAGCAGTGGCGATGTTTCACAATGAAGTGAGCTATCAAGCTGTCACGTGGTCATATTATGTAGATTTCCGTTACAGAGAAGTAAGATGTGAAACACACTGTATTAAAAAACCCAATGCCCATTCATTTCTCCAATTCTTTCTATATCTATCTATCTATCTATCTATCTATCTATCTATCTATCTATCTATCTATCTATCTATCTATCTATCTATCTATCTATCTATCTATCTGTCTGTCTGTCTGTCTGTCTGTCTGTCTGTCTGTCTGTCTGTCTGTCTGTCCGTCCGTCCGTCCGTCCGTCCGTCCGTCCGTCCGTCCGTCCGTCCGTCCGTCCGTCCGTCCGTCCATCCATCCATCCATCCATCCATCCATCTATCTATCTATCTATCTATCTATCTATCTATCTATCTATCTATCTATCTATCTAAGAAAAAACAACTAGAAAAACACATACATACAACAACACTGCAGTACCTAGTTAGCAATGACTTGCAAAATGACAGTCAGTCAGGATTTAGACAACAGCATTCATGCCAAACAGCCTTAACTAAGATGATAGACAATTGGCACCTTAACATCAATAACGATAATATATGTGGAGCAATCTTTGTAGACTTTAGAAAAGCTTTCGATATGATAGATCAAGTTATTTTAATAAGAAAATTAGAAACAATGAAAGTTAACTTTAAACTAGTGTCATTATTTAAATCATTCCTGTCCGACAGACAGCAAGAAATGTGTTACAATAATTCCTTGTCAAGCCCAACCATGATCAATACTGGAGTTCCTCAGGGTTCAATTCTAGGTCCCTTACTCTTTGCCGTATACATATATGACCTGCCACTACACATCAAGCACTCATCCTGCGACCTATTTGCCGATGACTGTTCCATTTACACAAGTGATAAAAGTTGCAACACACTAGAAGTATTATTACAAACTGATGTAGACAATCTTATCTTCTTCTTCGTTCGTCCTGAAAAGGACGGTGGTTGCGTTGTGTCTGTTTACGCCTAAGGTGTGATATCTGCACCTTTCAGTCGACACATCCGACTTCTGCACGGCATTTTTTAGGACCGGGTTTGCTTTCCCATTGCTATCCACACTCGCTCAGCCAGACTGCACTGCTGCAGACTGTTTCCAGGACCACCACGTGGAGGTAGAGTGTGGTCTTGACCAGCTCTGATTCGCTGGTCCTGACGCAGGCAGTCAAGCTATGAGTCGCTGACTGCGTTCTCTATTGCTGCGTCTTTGGGTCCCAGACAATCTTATCAAATAGAGCAACAAAAATCGTATGCAAATAACTATCATTAAAACAAAATAGATAATAATATCAACTAGGCAAAAATTACAAAACTCACAGAAAACAACACGTCAGCTCTATATTGGCACCTCCCTAATTGATAATGTAAATGAACAAAAAGCACTAGGACTCATAGCTTACATTTAAGCTGGTATTCGCATGTACTAGCACTGACCAAACAAATGGCAAAGAAAGACTACCAGTTAGCTAAGATCAAACATTTTCTAGATGAGAAGACAAGGAAAATGTTCTATATATTACAAATACAAACACGCATAGACTATTGCTCCACAATCTGGGATGGCTGCTCCATATCTAACATAAAGAGACTCCATTCATTACAAAAACGTGCAGTGCGCCTAGTTTATGACAAACACCTAACACGCTTAGTAGATTTACATAAACATCTTAACATATTACCTCTAAGAAAGCGCTTCCTCTTCAACAAAGCCAAATTCATTCACTAAATCCTATCACAGAATGCTCCAACATACCTGTGGCCTATTTTCAAATACAACGGAACACACAGCCAACGCTTAAACATATTACACGTTGTCGTGAAGTCTGATTAACAATACGTCATTCTTACCAAAACGGTACGCCATACTTTATAATGCTGTATGCTCGACGAACCAATGGAAAGGCGTCCTCGTTCGTTTGTTTACAATAAGTATTAAGCATTCAAGGTGGCCAGTCCAAATCTGTGCAAACCAGTAGGGGGTGGACTTTAACTACAGTATTATGAGCGAAGTACCGCCTGGAAGAGGTTAGTAATTTAATAATAGGAATGTTCATTTATAAGTGTGTGCAAAGACTTCCACGGAAAGTATTATATTAATGGAGAAATCTCGAGTGGAATGCATCGAGACATTCGGCAAGACGTAAATTTTGCTGTTTAAGATACGCATATAAAAAGATGGAAGTATGTAATAAAAAGACAATTATCTAGGAAGATGAAGACTAATCCAGGTCGTATTTTAAGCCTAAGATGAAGGAAATCGCTCCAGGAATAACGACGAAATTTACATTTTTAGTTTTCTATATTTGCACACATCAACGAAATTAAGCCTACATTTTGGAACGCATACACACTTCAGCAAACTGCTTTCTGTGTCGTCGGGTCATGACCTATATAAGGACTTGGGCTCTTGCAAAAGTGGCCAGCGATACAACCATTCACACCGATACACGTTTCACACAAGACACCAACGTTCTTTTCAGGACGCCACTACTCGAGATAAGATCGCGTTATCGTCAAAATGCCCAGACATAGGCCACACGCTAAAAAGAGGAAGGTCTACACCAGCCCACCAGCGCAGAACAGCCAGGGTAATCGCAATATCACAATCAACAATGACAGACAGCCAGAGAGCAAGACTGCCCCAAGTACTCGTGCCGGGACCGGCCCTTCTATAACTCCGGACACGACTGAGTTAGCTGTGACATGCGTCGACCCGACTGAGAGTCAGAGTGGCCCGACCCCTTGCCTAGATAAAGAAGACCCAGAACATAAAGAAATATGTAGAGCGTTACGACAGCTGGAGAAAAGAAAACAAGCGCTTCTATCCAGGCTGCACCCACCCGACTCGTCAGCAGTAACCCGGTCTATGACAGAGAAGCCGCACGATGCCGAGATGACAGCCGACCCACCTGCAAGCACTATGAAGGAAGTGATAGAGGCAGATCCTCAACACAGACAGGTACAAGAGGAAGATGTCGCAGAGACCATTTTAGATGCACTTCGAAAACTTGAAGACGGAGACGAGTCCCTTAGGCTCACTCTTCAAGAAGCAACAGTAGAAGTAGCTCCAGACGTGCTGGACATCGAAACCACTGAGAAGCAAGCTACCATTCCTGATCCTGAGGAAAAAACAGCTAACAACTCAAAGGCTCAGACGCAAGATATCACACCGAATAACCAAGAACAAGATTCGAACCAAGCCTGTAGAAGGAAACAAAGACCAAACACTAAAAATACAAGCAACTCAGAAACGATACAGGAGAGGATTGTTAAGATCACCCAGACGTCAGGAAGTGAGGTCTCACTCAGGGCCCTACCCGACAACAAAGTGATCAACATCCTCGAGGTGATAACTGGACGGAGAGGTATCGCCAAAGTAGGGAGGCACGAAAAGGGAGTAGTGCTTTCTCTCAACAACACAGACAAAACAACCTCGCTGATGATCGAACTGGAATCCGGTCCAAAGGAAATCCAGTTGCCCCACCAAATAAAAGTGGTGGTGGAAAAGTACAAGACAACAAAGAAGTTGGTCATCAGAGGGGTGGATACCAGATGTTCCGAAGGCGAGGTCCACAGACGCCTTCAAGCTGAAAACACAAATCTTAAAATCACGCAGGTCGAAAGGCTAAAAACCTGGGCCAAGAAAGATACCAATCTGATGATAGTCACGGTAGAAGGATCGACAAGACCCGAGAGACTGACGCTCGAAACCACAACCAAAAAGACAG
This sequence comes from Oreohelix idahoensis, assembly GCA_024509875.1. Taxonomy (NCBI): domain Eukaryota; kingdom Metazoa; phylum Mollusca; class Gastropoda; order Stylommatophora; family Oreohelicidae; genus Oreohelix; species Oreohelix idahoensis. Next base: position 179,717 of record JAMPIV010012465.1, read on the forward strand.
AAGCCTATATCCCTCCGGTGATGCAGTGCTCCAACTGCCAGCAGTTCTCGCACACAAAAAAGACGTGCAGGAGAGATGCAGTTTGCCGGTATTGTGCGGGTAGTCACCAATATGGCGACTGCCCCAGGGCAAAGGAGGACCGCAACTACAAAGAAACTAACGAAAACCGTATCTGTGCAAACTGCCACGGAAACCACGGGGCAAGGTACAGAGGATGCCCTGTGTTCCAGGAAACTAAGAGCATCTTGAAGGAGGCCGTGTCTAAAAACATACCCTTCAAAGAGGCCAAACACAGAGTGAATGCGGATGCTACAGAAAAACAGCGCACGATTGACAGAAGACAGCTACACAAGCTGACCGCTGAAATCAACGAAATGAAAAGGAAACAGCAGAACGAAAGCAGAAACAAGCAGGATCCCGTAGACGACAAGGACAGCGGTGAAGACATAATAGATATGCAGAGCGCCAGAGAAATGTTACAGAGCGCCCAGGCAATGCTACAGGAAACAAAATCCATCAAACACGAGATAGAAGTTGACATCGCCAAACTCACAGAGCTAAAGGCAGAGAACGAACAAATACTCAAAAGAATTGAAACAACCATCAAACACGAGATAGAAGTTGACATCGCCAAACTCACAGAGCTAAAGGCAGAGAACGAACAAATACTCAAAAGAATTGAATCAGAGAGAAGGATCGTTGAGGATATCCTTACAAAAACTAGAGAACAAAACAAAGAAACGAAAGACAAAATGAAAATCGACATCGTACAGCAAATGTTACTCAATCAAGACAGAGCATTAGCAGCCAGAAACGCTAGAACAGCTACTACCAACGATAATTGAAAAAGCACTGTCACAGATACAGGAGAGCAAGAAGACAAAAGCAACAGAAACTAGTAGCGTAGAAACACACAAAACTAAACGAGCCAGATAGTTGAGGCAGGACATAAAAAACACCATGAGAGCGACACGGCACCACAAACGGACAAAGAGGAATCCAGACAGCCAGCAAGTGGTCCTTTTCAGGACCAGTCACCTCCAGGACTACGAACGAGATACCAGTGAAGACGATAACACCCTATATACCCCAATTATAACCAAATTTCAGGTTGAACAGGGTATCACAGCAACATAGTAGAAGAAAACAACAACACAACAACAACAAAAAGTGGCCATAAAATTTTAAAAAATACAGAGAGCGCCAGTTCGGTCAATGAAGATTTCTTTTGCCTTCTGCATCTGAGAGCAGACTGTATGACCATTAACAGCTCGACTGTATGTACTTAAGGGTAAGAAAGTATATATATACATATATATATATATATATATATATATATATATATATATATATATATATATATATATATATATATATATATATATATATATATTTAATTAATTAATTAAATTGTGCGTTAAGAAGTGTAGATGTGTTTTAAACCACTGTAAAATTTCTGGAGGCAAAACCCAAGTCTGTGTATATTCAAATAATTTGAGAATGGCAGCGAATAGTGTGTTCATAGTTTTAGAAAAGCATTTAAAGAAGTATTTCTTGAAGGAATGGGACACACACCAGGAACGAAGAAAAGAATGAAAGGAATTGCATTACTGCATTATTTAAGATATCACATAGTATTTTCCACAAAACCTCATAACTATATGGAGGCGAATCATGGACAGCTAGTTGTTACCAAGGAATTGGAGAAGGATATATTCACAGTAAACTGGATTGTGTTATTGCTGAATTGATATGCCCTGTGCGTCTATCTGCACACTGTCTGAAACTATCTCTCATCCCCTACATCTGTGATAAAAAGATAGAGATACACAATACAGTGGTTAACAATTGTGTTTCAGGTTATATCCTGTACGAAAGTACACCTTAAGGAGCCAGCCGCAACTATTGGGGCTAGTGGTGCGAGCGCCCTTTAATTCCAGAGGGACAGTTACCCAGTATCTACTGCCTGGAAGAATCTCATATGATGTTTCTATCCAGAACAGAAGTGTGACAGGCGTCAAACACAAGTAGAAAAGCTAAGTAGCCACCCAAGGCTACTGTCCAGTATACACCAGAAACCACAAAACTATCTAAAAATAATGATGATAACAGTGCATTTGGATAGGCAAATTCATATTCAGTAATTGACAGTAATTCAGAAACTGGAAGGAACTTTTATATGTAGAGGGATAATTTGATCTGGTGGATGGTTTAGATCTACCTTCCCTCTACGACTTCATTTAGAGTCCTCAGTAGCTGGATTTTAGTGTCCAGCCTGTCTAGGGTATAATTTTCATTAGGCCTTTCAGTCCAACTTTTTAAACAGTCTTCAAAACGTAAGGCTAGTCTTCAACAGTAGGAAACTCTATAATGCCTGGTTGATGTTTAGACAACATTTATTTTATTACATGACGTAGCTCCTAATTGAAGGCATCCATAAAATAGTCAATGGCAATCTCTAGCCAGTCCATAAGATCAGTCTATCGTCACGTAGACTACGGAAACAATGTCAGAGGTTGTTGTTGTTGTTGTTGTTGTTGTTGTTTTCTTCTACTATGTTGCTGTGATACCCTGTTCAACCTGAAGTTTGGTTATAATTGGGGTATATAGGGTGTTATCGTCTTCACTGGTATCTCGTTCGTAGTCCTGGAGGTGACTGGTCCTGAAAAGGACCACTTGCTGGCTGTCTGGATTCCTCTTTGTCCGTTTGTGGTGCCGTGTCGCTCTCATGGTGTTTTTTATGTCCTGCCTCAACTATCTGGCTCGTTTAGTTTTGTGTGTTTCTACGCTACTAGTTTCTGTTGCTTTTGTCTTCTTGCTCTCCTGTATCTGTGACAGTGCTTTTTCAATTATCGTTGGTAGTAGCTGTTCTAGCGTTTCTGGCTGCTAATGCTCTGTCTTGATTGAGTAACATTTGCTGTACGATGTCGATTTTCATTTTGTCTTTCGTTTCTTTGTTTTGTTCTCTAGTTTTTGTAAGGATATCCTCAACGATCCTTCTCTCTGATTCAATTCTTTTGAGTATTTGTTCGTTCTCTGCCTTTAGCTCTGTGAGTTTGGCGATGTCAACTTCTATCTCGTGTTTATTTCTCTGGCGATGCTCGTGTTTGATGGATTTTGTTTCCTGTAGCATTGCCTGGGCGCTCTGTAACATTTCTCTGGCGCTCTGCGTATCTATTATGTCTTCACCACTGTCCTTGTCGTCTACGGGATTCTGCTTGTTTCTGCTTTCGTTCTGCTGTTTCCTTTTCATTTCGTTGATTTCAGCGGTCAGCTTGTGTAGCTGTCTTCTGTCAATCGTGCGCTGTTTTTCTGTAGCATCCGCATTCACTCTGTGTTTGGCCTCTTTGAAGGGTATGTTTTTAGACACGGCCTCCTTCAAGATGCTCTTAGTTTCCTGGAACACAGGGCATCCTCTGTACCTTGCCCCGTGGTTTCCGTGGCAGTTTGCACAGATACGGTTTTCGTTAGTTTCTTTGTAGTTGCGGTCCTCCTTTGCCCTGGGGCAGTCGCCATATTGGTGACTACCCGCACAATACCGGCAAACTGCATCTCTCCTGCACGTCTTTTTTGTGTGCGAGAACTGCTGGCAGTTGGAGCACTGCATCACCGGAGGGATATAGGCTTCTGTCTTTTTGGTTGTGGTTTCGAGCGTCAGTCTCTCGGGTCTTGTCGATCCTTCTACCGTGACTATCATCAGATTGGTATCTTTCTTGGCCCAGGTTTTTAGCCTTTCGACCTGCGTGATTTTAAGATTTGTGTTTTCAGCTTGAAGGCGTCTGTGGACGTCGCCTTCGGAACATCTTGTATCCACCCCTCTGATGACCAACTTCTTTGTTGTCTTGTACTTTTCCACCACCACTTTTATTTGGTGGGGCAACTGGATTTCCTTTGGACCGGATTCCAGTTCGATCATCAGCGAGGTTGTTTTGTCTGTGTTGTTGAGAGAAAGCACTACTCCCTTTTCGTGCCTCCCTACTTTGGCGATACCTCTCCGTCCAGTTATCACCTCGAGGATGTTGATCACTTTGTTGTCGGGTAGGGCCCTGAGTGAGACCTCACTTCCTGACGTCTGGGTGATCTTAACAATCCTCTCCTGTATCGTTTCTGAGTTGCTTGTATTTTTAGTGTTTGGTCTTTGTTTCCTTCTACAGGCTTGGTTCGAATCTTGTTCTTGGTTATTCGGTGTGATATCTTGCGTCTGAGCCTTTGAGTTGTCAGCTGTTTTTTTCCTCAGGATCAGGAATGGTAGCTTGCTTCTCAGTGGTTTCGATGTCCAGCACGTCTGGAGCTACTTCTACTGTTGCTTCTTGAAGAGTGAGCCTAAGGGACTCGTCTCCGTCTTCAAGTCTTCGAAGTGCATCTAAAATGGTCTCTGCGACATCTTCCTCTTGTACCTGTCTGTGTTGAGGATCTGCCTCTATCACTTCCTTCATAGTGCTTGCAGGTGGGTCGGCTGTCATCTCGGCATCGTGCGGCTTCTCTGTCATAGACCGGGTTACTGCTGACGAGTCGGGTGGGTGCAGCCTGGATAGAAGCGCTTGTTTTCTTTTCTCCAGCTGTCGTAACGCTCTACATATTTCTTTATGTTCTGGGTCTTCTTTATCTAGGCAAGGGGTCGGGCCACTCTGACTCTCAGTCGGGTCGACGCATGTCACAGCTAACTCAGTCGTGTCCGGAGTTATAGAAGGGCCGGTCCCGGCACGAGTACTTGGGGCAGTCTTGCTCTCTGGCTGTCTGTCATTGTTGATTGTGATATTGCGATTACCCTGGCTGTTCTGCGCTGGTGGGCTGGTGTAGACCTTCCTCTTTTTAGCGTGTGGCCTATGTCTGGGCATTTTGACGATAACGCGATCTTATCTCGAGTAGTGGCGTCCTGAAAAGGACGTTGGTGTCTTGTCACGATTGAACCTTGGAAAAAACGAACAACGGTTGTTAAAAAGGTTGTTATCCAGAAACGTATGTCAGAGGCATATTGCTGAGATATTTAATATAAAAGTTTCACACTCATTCCTCTCCTTTCAGCAATGACTTGTCCGTTTAAATATCATCAAGCTTAGGCTCCAACTGTAGGACGACCTAGCTGATATAAATGATAAAACTCTGTAACAAGAGTACACTATCTGGAGCTCGTCCAAAACACGTCTTTCTCACACGGAGAATACACAGCGAAAGAGGCCGACTTCAAGATCGAATCTTCGACCTAAAGCCGGCAAAGGATCGTCTGCTCGAAAACAGCAGACTATATGATGTACTTCCGGGGTAGTCTGGGCAACGCTTATCAACAAGGAAATGAGTACATAAACCCTGTCGAGTGCGATAGAGCCTGTTATGATTTTACATATAACAACTACCCCCCCCCCCCCCCCCCTTCCTTCCCTCGGGCCAATAATGGCAACGAAGATGACATTACTGCCATATGAGAAAACACCACTAAGGTGAGCAAAAGGTAACATTACATGTCACTGTTGCTACGGCCATGCATAGACCTATGTTTGTGTCGAAATGTAGGCAATTTAACACACGAGGTGTGGAAAACCAGCATGACATGCTAATACCACTGTTTTACAAACAGCTCAAAGCAATTTAACATAATAATGAGGTACTATAGCAAACGTCAGTCAACACAGAACATTAATAATGACATATACCATGCATTCTCACACTTTCGTAAGTCAGAGAACACCTTACTGTTCCTTGTCATGTCACCTAGTCAATTAATGTCATTTAAAATAACTATTAATGCTAAGTGCATATAATAATTATATTCAATCATAGAAGATGTAAGACAGACACTTGACACACACAAAATGTTTGACTGCTACACATTGTCAAATACATAAAGTTTTGTGTGGTAGTGCATGGTATGTCAAATTGTATCATATACATAATATGAACAACGAATCCCGAATTAATCTTATAATGGCGTACAAAGCGCTCTAATATCTAACACACAAGTGTCAAAGTAGTATTCTTTTGTGTTGAAAAATCAATTAAAATGGTAGGATAATATCTCTTTTACACTCCTGTAAGGAAATAAGCTATCATTAAAACAAAGTCAAGTCCATTCTGTGCACACAATCATATAGTGCGTGAAGTTTCATGTAGAAATTCCATCTTGAATGTGTCCACGATTGTTGTCTCTTTAATAGTATCAGACACAAATTTCATAAGTTCGTGAACTTTGAATCGAAATCACATAGAACAGATGCGTTTAGAATGTCATGATTAAATCCCTTGAGATCTTGGTATGAGTTCCAATTAACTTGTTTTCTCCCCTGCCAATGCCATATAACATTATTTGAATGTTACTGAGTGTAAATTCAAAACTGTTCCGAATTGAATGACTGGAACCGTTTGTACAAAATCCTCCTAGTTCCAATGGCTGTTCCTCCCAGCACTAAATGCGAACTGGATACAAAGACCGCTCACTAGGTCCAGCACGTTGCTACAGCTGACACGATTTAGAATTCACTTGATTCATCGATGTCAGAAACAATACGCCATCTTCGGCAGGAAAGTTGATGATTTCATACATCAAGGATGCAGATATAACGTTCTTGAATACTTGCTCTTTCAAAAACTTGCAGAAATGAAGAACTGTAAAGTGAAAATTGTCCTCCGGCCTTTTCAGACACTGGCAGATGACAAGTGCGCCATCTTGAAAAACGGGGATGAAGCAGGATTTAATAGCAAAAATGCAGAAGAAAAGTCTTTGATCAGATTGTAGGCGATCATCGGCGTGTGACCCCCATAATTGTAGAGGGATAATTTGATCTGGTGGGTGGTTTAGATCTATCTTCCCTCTCCGAGTTCATTTAGAGTCCTCAGTAGCTGGATTTTAGTGTCCAGCCTGTCTAGGGTATAATTTTCATTAGGCCTTTCAATCCAACTTTTTGAACAGTCTTCAAAACGTAAGGGTAGTCTTCTACAGTAGGAAACTCCATAATGCCTGGTTGACGTTTAGACAACATCTATTTTATTACACAACGTAGCTCCTAATTGAAGGCATCCATAAAATAGTCAATGGCAATCTCTAGCCAGTCCATAAGATCAATTTATCGTCACGTAGACTACGGAAACAATGTCAGAGGCATATTGCTGAGATATTTAATATAAAGGGTTCACACTCATTCCTCTCCTTTCAGCAATGACTTGTCCGTTTAAATATCATCAAGCTTAGGCTCCAACTGTAGGACGACCTAGCTGATATAAATGATAAAACTCTGTAACAAGAGTACACTATCTGGAGCTCGTCCAAAACACGTCTTTCTCACACGGAGAATACACAGCGAAAGAGGCCGACTTCAAGATCGAATCTTCGACCTAAAGCCGGCAAAGGATCGTCTGCTCGAAAACAGCAGACTATATGACGTACTTCTGGAGTAGTCTGGGCAACGCTTATCAACAAGGAAATGAGTACATAAACCCTGTCGAGTGCGATAGAGCCTGTTATGATTTTACACATAACACTTTTATAGATTCTAAAACAAAGACAGTCTACAACCGGAGTGATTTCAGCCAAGGGAGAAGAACTTTCCTACATATTTAAAGACTGTAAATAACTTTGAATCTTTTTCAAGTGATTTTATTCATTTAATGTTGTAATCAAAGTTTGAGGTCAGTGAAAGATTTTCACAAAAGAAAAGAAAAAGTTGTACAAAATAAATTGTAAATATTTACTAACAGACTTACTTCAATTAATCAAGTTAAGTTACAGTTTTTGTTGGTAAATAGTTTAGTTTAATACCCCTAGCAGAGCTTAACACTATAAACAGAGGAGGATCTTGAGAGGAGCATTTAGGAACCTAGGATAATACACTATCATCATACCTAGGAACTTATACAGCTTGATCTTACCTTTGATGTCTATACACCCTTACTCTTTTCAGAGAAGGGGGTATTACTTTTAAGACCAGTCTCTTATCTGGCACTATCCTGGTATCACCTGATACAACTTTGTGTCCAGGATATCTTATATTTTAAACAATAATAACCCCTCTCGTGACACACGTGCCCAAGCCAAGGCTTGACTTATTCAAGAAAAGTTTAGCATTTTCTGCTGCTCATCTGTGGAACAATCTTCCACACGACCTAAAAAGCATGCTTAGTTCATATTCATACAATCGCAGACTTTTCAAATACATCATGAGTGCAGATTATATGCCACCCTAATTTAGTTATGTTCCCAAATCATTTTCTAATGTCATGTGTATTTTTTAAGGATTATTCTGCCCTGTCATTATTGATTATGATAAAACTCCTGTGTCGCATGAAAATATAATTAATAGTAGGTAAAGCTTGACAGCTGTATAGGCGTGATGGACAATAGTGCACACGGACGTGTGATAGTGATGCGCAAGAGAGATAGGCAGAAGGCACAGGCTGAGTCAGTGAGTTCTTCACTAAGAAAACCACACACACAGCTCTTCTTGTTTTCTCTGACGACAATATTACTCTTTTGCACACACTGTGTCAATCACAAATAGTAGGGTAAAGAAGTAAAGTTAGATTGAGGATTTGGTATTCTGAACTGAACGAACAATCCTATTGAGGTTAACTCACTTTTATTCAATTTAGAAATGTAAATAAATCAATAACGATTTTACAGCAAATAATAATAAAGATTATCACGAGAAAACAAACTCACAACAATTTTGATGATTTTAAAGAAGAAAAAAATTATTACACCAATAGTGAAAACAAGGATTATGAATGAATTGTGTTAGTAAAGTTCCCGGCAGGCCTGATAAGCTTTTGCTGGAAAATATGTGAAATACTGTTTGTGTAAATGAATGTTTGTTCCTTTGTTCCTTTGGTGTGAATGTTGGAAACAACTTATATCCTGGGGTTCTCTTGGAAAAATATATCGTAATCCAATGCTTGAAATTAACTTCACTGTTCGAATAAGGTATCTGTAGCGTGTCAAAGATGTTCTATGTCTGGATGCAGATGTTATGTATTGATCATTACTGAAGAAAGTCTTCTTCAGTTACCTCTGCATCATCGAATGAACCTGTCATGTAGACCTTGAGTGGGAGTGTCAAGTAACGCGAATGATGTAGTAGTTCGGTGTAACAGACCTCTTGATAATAACTCTCACACACTCTCATGTAATACAATGACGACTTGAACTGCCTCTGACATTTCAATAGTTTAATGAAGGCACGCAAACTGGACAGCACGGATACAGTCATGGACACATGTTGACATACATTCATTGGTTATTTGAATCGTGGATGATACATTCATGTAGTAGTGAAATATCATTCAACCCAAGGTAGCATTCACTGTTCTGGTAACTAATCGCCGTATCCTCTACTGACTGAACGCGTCAATGAGGATCGGTAAACATACAAAAGTCATTGGCCGAACTTTCATTTCATAGCTAAGTTCTTAAGCTGAAATATGTCCAATGTTTGTATAATAATCATAAACCACGATAGTGGGTTTTCACCTCATAACAAGATCTCGATACCACTGCCCGATAGTAGGATACATAATCTGTTCTCTTGACAGTGATAAAAATATATGATGACAGAAATATAACATGGCCGCCTTCCTGAGTTGTCGCTCACTCACTCGTAGGAAGGTAGATATAAGCCAAAGTTAATTTATAATGTGCATATGGGAGCCGCGCTGGTGTACTAAATAATTTCATAAAGTTTTCCATACAGCGGAAATTTCTAACCTGAAGTAATAAATGTCATTGGGCCGAAGGGCTGAAAACCCAAGTGCCGCTGGTTAAGAAAAAAAAAAAATAAAAAAAAATAATTCACGTAGACATAGTAATCAAGTTAATTCACGTAGACATAACTGCTGTAGGAAAGCATGTCATCTTCGTCGATACCAAACACGACCCTAGCGATACGAAGCACAATGTTCCATCTAGGTCTAATCGACTCGAGATCATCAAAAATAGGGTCTGGCATAACTGGAGTCCGAATCACACATATGAGGAGGATCTCTGACAAATAGACTCTTGCAGAGACATTAACTTCTCCTAGAAAAACATCTATGAATCACTGTTAAACCTTAAACAGTGCCAGCCCTGGAAAAAGCACTCAGCCATCTTGGCGACATTATCGGAACTCTCCACAACCCAGTAGGTCTACGAAAACCTGCGCTAGATTCTGGCAGAAAGAATATAGTCCTACCTGAACATACAAAGGTATACAATATACGACTGAATCTACTTTCACTAGACAAGTAGTACACATGAATTCAGGCCATAAACATAACAAGCAAAATTAATCTATTTTCTGGCCCGAACAAATAAGAACGGACATGAATACAATATCCATGCGCCGAATCAATATCAAGAAAGATCACTCATATAATCAAAAGTGTAAATCAATCATGAATTATCTAGCTTTACCAGAGAAAGCATTTTCATACACAAATGAATGCAAATATATATTTTCCATATTAAATAGCCATATCGTATTTTTGTAATATGTGCGTCAAAATAAGCACGCAACAGATTACCACACCCCTCGGGAAAAAAATGGTACTTTTTTTTTTTGAAATACATCTAGGAGCAACATACAATAGGCTCACAACGCACCAACAACAATGCGCAGATGATAAGCATTGAGAATATATTTCATGAACTTAGAGAAAGTATTTCTCTAAGTATAAATATTTCCAGAGAGGTGTCACCAACGCATACTACAATACTGGCAATGCCACACTTTCATAAAGTAGTAGTACACACTTTCTACATCAGTTTATACATAAATTTCATCTTAGATACCTTAACATCATGATCATTAAAGACAAAAAAAAACATTGAAAGACCAGCAGTGAATAAACATCAATGAACCGCTAAGAAGTGTTACAATAAATATATGATATATTCCATATGTGTACACATTTCAACATAGGAACAACTGTAACAAAGTTAGGCATATAATTTAACAGTTATGAATCATGTGGGCATCTAGACAAAATATCTGCCATCACATTTTCTGACCCACGGATAGCTCGCACCGAAAAATGAAACGGCTGCAGAGCAATCGCGTATCGCGTTGATCTCGCGCTCTTCAGATTTTTACTCTGAATAGCCGTAAGAGCTTTCTGGTCAGTTTCCACAATGAAATGCGCGCCAAGAAGAAATCTTTGAAGTTTAAGGATTGACCAAACCATAGCCAATAATTCATGGTCTAGGACCGAGTAATTCTTCTCTGCGGCATTTAATTTTCGAGAAATATACATCACAGGATGCAGAGTTCCAGAGTACTCTTGCATTAGTGCTGCTCCAATCCCTGTGGATGAAGCGTCACTACGAAGAATAAATGTCTTATCCTTAAAAGGCAATACTAGGATAGGTGAAGTAGAAAACATAGTTTTAACCTTATCCAAAGAGGATTGACATTCTTGAGTCCAATGGACTACATTAGGAGACCCTTTCTTTAGCAAGGAAGAAAGAGGTGACATAATGGAGGACAGATTCGGAATGAATCGTCCATAAAATTGTATTAGACCTAAGAGACTTCGCACTTGCTTTTTTGTCTTAGGAATAGAAATGTTAAGTATCTTACTTGTATTATGGTCCTCTGTTTTTAGGAACCCATGACCAACACGGTGACCTAAGAAAGATATTTCGCTAAAACCAATACATGCTTTAGATGGTTTCGCTGTTAGGTTATGCTCACGTAAGATAAAGAATAGTTCGTTTAACCCGTTATAGTGATCTTCCCAAGTATCACTGAAAAGACAGATGTCATCAAGATATGCAATGACATCTGAGCGATGAGATAGGATTCGACGCATCATGCGTACGAATGTTGCAGGGGCGTTCATTAGGCCGAAAGGCATAAAATTCCATTGGAATAGACACCTAGGCGTCGAAAAAGCAGTAAACGGTTTGGCGTGTTCGGATAATGGAACTTGCCAATATCCCTTAGACAAATCGAGTTTAGTAAAGAAATGAGAATTCGATAGTCTGGTAAGTAGCTCTTCAAGTAAAGGCATAGGTTCAGCATCAAATTTCGTCACTTGGTTCAATTTGCGATAATCAACGCAAAGACGTATGTTGTTGTCTTTTTTCGCACGATAACCATCGGTGAAGAATATGCTGATGTGGATGGTTCAATAATTTTTAACTCTATCATTTCATCCAACTCTTTTTCTACCTGTGCTTGAAAATGTATCGGGATAGGATACGGTCTGACTCTTATAGGATTATGGTCAGTAAGAATAATGTCATGTTGAATGACATCAGTTTGACCAGGAATGTCAGTAAGGACATCCTGAAATTGTTCTAACATAGTAGAAACTTGTTTCTGTTCTCCTGGAGATAATTCAGGAGAAATCGCAACATCTTTCCATGACTCATTAGAATGAAGCGGAATCATTGGAAAAGGTAGATTTACATCCGAGAAACTCGTTTCCTCATCCTGTATTACTGACAGTGATGAGTAATGTCCATGTTGGACTGGAAAATCGTCCGTTGCCTGGAAAACAGGTTGTAAATAATCCGGACGTTCATGGAATTCCGTGAGCATGTTGATGTGGAAGGTTTTATGCTTCCCGTCAATATCGACGATATAGTCAACATTGGAAACTTTTGATATTATATCGTACGGACCTTTCCATAAAATAAGAAGTCTGTTTTCTCTACAAGGTAGCAGGACCAATACTTTGTCACCTGGACAGAGTTGTCGCAAGCGTCTGGTCTTATTGGCAAATTGCCTTGCCTTCTGTTTCGCAAATTCAGAAGAAGCAGTTGCCTATTTGCATGCTTCGATAATCTTATGTCTAAGTGCAATGACATATTCATAAGAGGATTTTGTGTCATCGACAATATTATCAGCAGTTATGAGATCATGAAGTAGAGACATAGGACCTCGCGGTTTCGTGCCGAAGACAAGTTCAAAAGGAGAAAATCCTGTATGTTCGTTGGCGACCTCTCTATATGCAAAGAGAGCCGCGGGTAAAACCCTGTCCCAATCCTGAGGATGATCCTCAGTTATCTTACCTAGTAGGTTTTTCAGAGTTCTATTTAGACGTTCTACCATCCCATTGGACATAGGATGATAAATACTACTCAGAGATCTCTCTATCTTAAGAGTCGACATCACTTGAGACATGGTATCCGATATGAGTTGGGTACCATGGTCCGATAATATTTCTGCTGGAAATCCCAGACGAGAAAATATTAACCAAAGTGCATCTGCAATATCAGCAGTAGTTATGCTCTTTAGAGGAACAGCCTCTGGCCAACGTGTGCACATATCCACACACGTCAAAATAAATTGGTGTCCTCTAGCAGACTTTATCTTAAATGGACCAATGATGTCTATCGCCATTTTTTGAAATGGTCGAATGGGAAAGTCTGCAGCCTGAATAGGTGCAGCATGGCGTGGACCTCTGGATTTAACCTCTTGACATACTTTACAAGATCGACAACAGATTCGTATGTCCTTATTCACAGCAGGCCAAAAGAAAGATGCAAGATCTCTAGATTTAGTACGGGAAAAACTCATATGTCCAGCACACTGAGAATCATGAGCGTGCTGTAAGATTTTAACTCTCATATTTTTGGGCACAAGAATTTGAGAATGAATGGATTTAGCGGAGTCTTGTACGCCATTCCTCATCGTAATCCAAGATTTACGATTCGTGTCCTTATTCGGATCACCTTCTTTTGCTAGAGTAAAGAATTTCTTTAGAGTAGGATCATCTTCTTGATGTTTTATAAAGGCAACATGCGAAATCTCCAAGAGATTACCTTGGTTCTGGTCATCATTATCTCCAGAAGGCGAAGATTGCGGCATGTTTAGAGCTTGAGCTCTAGTGACTACAGCATTTGCAGTATGCATATTATCACTTTCCCACTCGGCAATTTGTTGCGGAGTGCATTTTCTTTACATAGCACCATGAATGCCTTTATCATGACTTGAGATCGAGCTACCGATTCGATAAGATCATGCTGGATCATTTACTTTCGAAGACCATGACTTTCCCGATTTACGATTCGGATTGTAGAGCAGGATTTCCTTTAGATTTGCGGAGTGCATTTATTACCAGAAGGCGAAGATTTGTTTAGAGCTTGAGCACTTACTTTCGCATATTATCACTTTCCCACTCGGCAATTTGTTGCGGAGTGCATTCTTTCGCACCATGAATGCGACCGACGATAAGATCAGCGATCGGATTCGGCAGAAGACATGCGTGCACATCTCCTGTAAAGAAGGGAGTAGAAATGTTGATAATGGCAGTGGAGTACTTCTCCAATGTGCCACCAAATGTTATGCATTTGATTATTTTGCCAGTGGCTCGAGAAGGATGTATAAGTGACTGCCTCACTCCAATGGTTGTGCACCCGGAATCGAAAAGAATTGAGACCGGAGTACCTTCTACTAGACCTCTATTCAAGACAAGAGCACCTCTTCCATCATGCGCGACTGACGCAGGAAGAGCAGAAAGAGGATGACCACAGCTTAAAGTCGAAACTGTGGTTGGCTCGAATAATGTTTTGCATTGGGAACACTGAAATGCTCTGTCAAAATCGAAAGCAGAACATCCTACATTATTAGAGTCTTTTTTATCATTATTCTGACTGCCGGACTCATGGAACTTTTGTTGTGCAGAGTTAGCCTGGTAATGAGATTTACCCTGTCATTTGTGTTGTGATCTACCTCGATTATAATTGCCTCTGTAATTATTATTACCTCTGTTATAACCCCTATTTGGGTTTGAATCACCATATTCATGATCATAATCATCATGCTCATTATAATGAGTATCCCTGTAATGTTGGTTTTGTTGTTTCCATGAAGAACTTGGGTAGTTCCTATAGTTACTCCCTTTTCGGAAATTTCTAAAATTACGGGCACCCCTCGCGTATCGAGGACTGTCAGCCCGATTCCAGTTCTTCGAAGAAGAACCCTGATTTGAGTGGTTACCTTGGTTTTGATACTTATTCCAATTAACCTTTTTATCAAATTTATTTTGAGCTCCTTGGAATTTGTGTGAGTAATTATGATTATATTCTGTTGCTGAAGCAACTGGCATACCCTCTTTAATGTTAGTGTTACTAAGAATCATGTCAGGGTGTGCCGTGGCATACTGGTCACAACACACTTCCATTTGCTTTAATGTACTAGGTTTACGCTCATGTAAAAACTCTAGGAATGGTTTATTTACCGAAGACATGACCTTGTCTCTTAGCAATAAATCCGTAAGACCATCAAATGTTTTCTCTATTTTGGATAATTCAATCCATCGTGAGAGTGTAAGTCGTGCTTTTGAAATGAAATCTGAGAATTCTAAACCTACCTCAGGTCTCATTATTTTAAACAAAAGACGATAACCTTCTTCTGACAGCCGATATCTCTTTATCAAAGCTGCCCTAATAGCATCATAATTATCCTTGTCGGCCTCTTCAACCAAACATAACTTAGTCAGAGACTCCCCTTTTAGATTTTGAGACAACTGATTCACATACTGTGACTTGTCAACATTATGAGCTCGACAAGCACGTTCAAATCTATCAAGCCAGAATGTTATATCATCACTGGCAGAGTTGAACGCTGGCACCTTGACCTTATAATTGAAGGGTTTACCATTACCACCAGATGCCTGATTAACATTAGTCATACTTGTCAATCTTAATTTCTCTAACTCAAATTCATGTTCTCTTATTGCTTTTCTCTCTTCAGCTTCTAATTTTTTCTGTTCTGCAGCAGCTTCTAATTTTTTCTGTTCTGCAGCAGCTTCTAATTTTTTCTGTTCTGCAGCAGCAGCAGCTTCTAATTTTTTCTGTTCTGCCACAAATCTCCTTTCCTCCACCTGCATCTGCAATTTCTTTTGTTCAGCAGCAGCAGCAGCTTCTCTTTCTAATCTTTTCTCTTCAGCCAGGGCTTTTCTCTCTTCAGCAGCAGCAGCTTTTCTCTCTTCAGCAGCTAATGCTTTGTCATATTGAGCAACAGTCCATTCTTCTAAATCTTTCCCAGTCTTATCAAGGGATTTCCCTTGTGCAATAAAGTAATCTAATGTAGACATCTTGTCTTAATAAATCAGACACCTGAAAAAGTAAATAAATTACTCTATCCCACTTTAATGGGAGACAAGTCTATACTATAGACTTAGTCTTAGTGAATAACTTGTATGGTTACTTGAGTACCTGTGGAAAACAATATCTGTATATCCCAAACACTGTGGGAGACAAGCCTTACAAAGGTCTTGTATACTTCCTTAATGTAATCAATGATCACTTGAGTACCTGTGGAAAATAATATTTTCTATCCCAACTGCTTTATAATTCCTTGTACACCAATGATAGTAATTAAGTACTGCTCTGTACTATAATATAAATGTATTCAAATATACCTTATATATTATTTGTCAACCAAAGACATTAACAAGGACAAACAAGAAAAGACAATATGAAAACAATTGCGGGAATCAAATTAAATCAAATAGAAAAAATCAAAAAAAAAAATGATCACAGAATCTGTGATGATAACCGCAATGAAATCAACAAGACAAATAACGCAACAGTGTATAAACATAAGGGTGTAAAGAACTGAAATGACAGGAAAGATGAGACCTACAATTATACAAACAAATCAAACAAAACTAAAGAACATAGAAATATTACAAAAACTACAAGAATACAGTCTTCACAACTAACAAATATTTGCAAACAATGTTGCATGCAAATTTCAATTAAGAATTTTGCTCCCTATAGAACGCTAGAGCAAGACCAATGTCACTTGGTATTTCCTGTTCTAGTCACCTCCCATCCAGGCCCGCAGAATACAAACTAACTTAACACACAACAAATAACATATAAACATAAATACATGTAAACCTTAATAGCATAAATGCATACATATCTTATACTTAATAGAATGTATTGTGGATAGAATGTGATGCTGGTATAGTGTTGTAACAATAACCTGCCACTTTTAATGAACAATTAAATAATAGATTTGTTTTCTACACTATTACAATGTTCAATTTTTTTGAGCATATGAAGATCCAACGATGAAATATGCACTTTATGTTCAACAACACTGTGATTCTTTTGTACAGGATCAACAATCACTTCTTTCTTCTGTGCGATGAGAAATGTCAACAGTACTGTTCCAGATATTTTATACACTTGATACAACTGTCCTGTGTAATACCGTCTGTACAGCGAAAAAACTGTCAACAAGCGCTGACCTAGATACAGCATCCGATCGGTAATACAGGTCAAGCTGACATCGACTGCCCCGTTGTAACTTGTACACTGGTGTTCATGCGTGTCGTATGTGGCGTCAGGGATGGTCTGGTTATCAAAACCCCAGGAATCTGGTTCACCACTGTAGAGTGTCAAGGAGCTGCCGGGGACAGTTTCAATAGTTTAATGAAGGCACGCAAACTGGACAGCACGGATACAGTCATGGACACATGTTGACATACATTCATTGGTTATTTGAATCGTGGATGATACATTCATGTAGTAGTGAAATATCATTCAACCCAAGGTAGCATTCACTGTTCTGGTAACTAATCGCCGTATCCTCTACTGACTGAACGCGTCAATGAGGATCGGTAAACATACAAAAGTCATTGGCCGAACTTTCATTTCATAGCTAAGTTCTTAAGCTGAAATATGTCCAATGTTTGTATAATAATCATAAACCACGATAGTGGGTTTTCACCTCATAACAAGATCTCGATACCACTGCCCGATAGTAGGATACATAATCTGTTCTCTTGACAGTGATCAAAATATATGATGACAGAAATATAACATGGCCGCCTTCCTGAGTTGTCGCTCACTCACTCGTAGGAAGGTAGATATAAGCCAAAGTTAATTTATAATGTGCATATAAATAATCTCATAAAGTTTTCCATACAGCTCTACAGTAATCAAGTTAATTCATGTAGACATAACTGCTGTAGGAAAGCCTGTCATCTTCGTCGATACCAAACACGACCCTAGCGATACGAAGCACAATGTTCCATCTAGGTCTAATCGACTCGAGATCATCAAAAATAGGGTCTGGCATAACTGGAGTCCGAATCGCACATATGAGGAGGATCTCTGACAAATAGACTCTTGCAGAGACATTAACTTCTCCTAGAAAAACATCTATGAATCACTGTTAAACCTTAAACAGTGCCAGCCCTGGAAAAAGCACTCAGCCATCTTGGCGACATTATCGGAACTCTCCACAACCCAGTAGGTCTACGAAAACCTGCGCTAGATTCTGGCAGAAAAAATATAGTCCGACCTGAACATACAAAGGTATACAATATACGACTGAATCTACTTTCACTAGACAAGTAGTACACATGAATTCAGGCCATAAACATAACAAGCAAAATTAATCTATTTTCTGGCCCGAACAAATAAGAACGGACATGAATACAATATCCATGCGCCGAATCAATATCAAGAAAGATCACTCATATAATCAAAAGTGTAAATCAATCATGAATTATCTAGCTTTACCAGAGGAAGCATTTTCATACACAAATGAATGCAAATATATATTTTCCATATTAAATAGCCATATCGTATTTTTAGAATATGTGCGTCAAAATATGCACGCAACAGTATCCACAAAGGGCACAGAATCTGAACACGATTTTTATAAATCCAAGAAAGGTGTAACGTATCCACAGTTGATGCGATATCCACAGATAACGAATTTGCTTCCAAAGGTGGGATGGAGGATTAAAATGGGTGGAGTATGGTAAGGTGAGGTTTGGTGTTGAGAATGTTTGAAATACTTGAATAATTGAAGTAATTGAAATAATTGAAATAATTGAAGGGAATTATTGTGACTGGTGGACGAGGACTATATGGTCACTGGCCAAAGGTAACCTCTTTTCAGCAATACGAGACAAGACTTGCACTGCATAAATCTGTTAGACAAAACAAAAATACATGTGTAACTACTCTTCTGCTGCAACATGCAGATTACAACAGAAACAATTTAAGCAGTGTCCAGCGTCGGCATGTTGATATCCATGCATGCGTCTCGTTCCTAAAATAGGTCAGTTCATTCTTAAACATTCCTGTCTGCTGTGAATGAATTAGCTGGCAAGTCCAGGTACATACACAATAACAAGACTGTTGCTTCCTCCCCTGTCAGACAAAGCTACATGAGGGTCTGCTAGAGAATCCTCCTGTGCTTTCCACCGTTCATTCTTTCCCGCATTCATAATAATATGCTCATACATTAATGTTACAAACATTGAAAAGTAAAATGATCATTGAAATTATGAATGATACAAACATTGTAACATAACATCGCTTTAAAATACAAGCAGTGAAAATAAATGAATTTTCGTAAGCATTTATGATACATACATGATAAAGGAAACCCGTTTATATAATACACTTAGACTTTCACCATGATAGTAATATTTTCCATATCTATATATTTGAGCTAATTTCCTATATACTGGAAAAACGAATACATACCCGCTCCGGAATTTTATATTCTGTAAGTTAAACTAGACGGCACTTTGTTTGTTTAACTCAAGTCTCCCTATGCACAGTTTTTACTTTACAAGAACGTGCGTCTTTCTCTTACAGTATGCTTATCACCAAGTGAAGTCTAAAAAACTAGTTTCTTAAAGAAAGAATTAATTTCAATTTACCCGCTACATTTTTTAAAGTTCCCACGATAGCCAAAAGTATTGCCGCAAATTAGTTTGCATATTGAATGTCACTTGTACGTGCTGTGGTTCCATTAACAATGGGGAAGAAGACAGGCCATAAATCTAGAAAGCCGAGTCTGGAAAATCCTAACGAACGGGTTGACCGAAGCTTCACCTGAGTTAAGGTGCGTGAGAAACAGTTTTTTTTTTCAGAAACTTAGGGTAGACAGAAAATAAAGCAATATACAGGATGGACAGAAAATTTCAAACAGGCAAATTATCTTTACTCTGCGACAGATACCCCGAACTTAAGTTAGTTGCCCAACTAAATCAGAGAGAGATGATATTTGGCTATTGTGTATCATTCCCAGTGTCGTTCATTAATTCCTTCTCTGTTCCTTCTTCCGAGGTTCCCTCAGATTGTTTCTTATCTGCTGGCGTTAGAAGATGATTTTCTGCACTGATAGTGAGTTCCTCTACTGAATGTCTGCTTAAAAAGTCTGCTCCTACATTTTCAGGACCGGGGATGTACTCGACCCTGAAGGAATAGACACTTAGCAAAATAGCTTCGCGTAAAGCGTTGGCTTTAGCGTATGGGACTCGGTAAATCTTAGTCCTGACAGGCTTAGGATCTAATACTTTTATATCAAACTCCAAGAGGTTGGTTAGTCCCGGTTTATCGGTGAGCACTTCTGAATATTCAGCCAACAGTTGTCTTACATCATACTGTTGCGATTCAGTTAATGTTTCACAGAGCTTCACATCCGTGTGTGCTTCTTCTTGTTTTAGCGGGTACTCAGCCAAATCATAGGAGTCATTGTCCGCTTCTATTGCGACCGCTAAAGTCAGGACGTGTGCTTGAGGAGCAGCGAGGCGTTCCATGTACTTTTTAAGTAAGTTAACATGATAAATCTTTTTCTTCCCACGTATGGAGATTTTGTAGTTTGTTCGAGAGATTTTCTCGAGTACTTCAAATGGTCCCTGCCATCCTATCTGAAGTTTGTTATTCCCTGTTGGGAGTAACAGCAGTACTTTCTCTCCAGGTTGTAGTACTCTTTCCTTCGCAGTCTTATTGTACCGTTTTGCATGCTTGGCACGAGCTTGTCGGAGGTTAGTGTTGGCTAATTCCCAACCTATCTTTAACCTTTCCTTTAGTTCTTGCACATATTTTGATGCAGCTACAATAGATTCGTCTGCTTTCTGGTCGGTTAAAGACCAAAGCAATGCTTCCAGGGGTCCCTTTATTGGCCGTCCAAATAATAATGTTGCAGGAGGTAGACCAGTGGAGGCACGCGGCACTTCCCTATAGGCAAATAAGGCAGCCGGCAAGAAAAAGTTCCAGTTTTCGGGTCTTTCTTGTGCTAATTTTCGCAGCATGGTGACAAGGGTCCCATTATATCTCTCTACCTGTCCGTTTGCCTGTGGATTATAGGGTGATGTGTGATTATGCTGAGTACGGAAGATCTTAAAGACTTCTTCCCTCAGATGTCCTCTAATCTGCTATCCATTATCAGTGAGTATTTGTTGTGGAAATCCGAGCCTTGTGAAAATACTCACGAGCGCTTCTGCGACATGCACAGAATCAGAAGAAGGGAGCACCACTGCTTCTGACCACATAGTACAGGTGTCGACTAGAGTCAAAATACAGCAATTTCTCCACTTTGTTCTTAAGAGTGGGCCTACTCTATCTACAGCTACTCTTTCGAACGGAGTACCGACATTAGGCATTTCCCCTAATGAAACAGGGTGTGTCCAGTGTCTTGGTGCCACCCTTTGGCACTGCGCACAGGATTTCACAAATCGGATGATGTCCCCGTTCATCCCAGGCCAGTAATAGTGCGCTGCTATTCTTTGCATGGTATCATTTTGTCCCATGTGGCCGCTAAAAGGAAGAGCGTGTCCCATCTCTAAAATTTGTGACCTATAAGTAGTTGGAACAACCAACTGGCTATGTTCTTGTCCAGTGTTGCCCGACCTACGGTATAGTAATCCCGATTTTGAATAAAAGTTTCCCTTTTTCAACGGGTTACTGGCAAGTGGCAGTTTCTTAAAACATGGTCCCAGTGTTGGATCCTTGTGTTGAGCATCCTTCAATTCCCGTGGTAGCAGGTTTGTCACTGGTCCTGGTTCCTGTTCTGTCCTCGTCTGACCTCTTGTAGTTACTGCTGCAGCTATCAGAGGTTTTCTTGGTTCCCCAAGAACACATAGCGACATCCAAGAATTACGTCATAGATTGGATTCTCCATAATGGCAGCTCGAATCCATCCTTTAACAAATTTTGGATCAATATAAACGTTTGCTATTTTCAATGTCATAGGAATGTCTCCTTTCACGGCTGCACACAGATCTACTGTCTCCGATGTTATCTGCTCAGGTGTGACCAAATGTGAAGAGATTATACAGTCAAACTGTAATCCTGTGTCATAAAGACAGCGCACAAATTTCCCGTTTGCGATATCCGTTACAGAATTCCGTTCTGGTTTACCACATTTTGTTCTGTATTGACGCTGTTCTGGTGCGTCTCCTTGTAAACACGCCGCCAAATGCGGGCTGGGCCGATTTCTACGTTCTTTTGTATTGTGCGAGGTCTGCTTACAATGATGACAATATTTCCTCTCCCTCCTCGTGAAGTAAGGGGGGTTTTCCTGTGCATTTTTCGTGTTTGAGTTAGTTGACCGGTCTTTGCGTGTATCCTGCGTTGGAGCGTTTACCTGTGATCGCTGATTTTGGGTGGGCTGGGTGATTGGTTTAGGTTGAAGTTCAGCAGGTTTCCGTTTGAAGGTTTGAGTCTCTGCTATAGCATTTTGAAACCTTTCTGCTAACGTAACAATTGGTTCGAGTCGGTCTGCCCCGTGCTCCACTAGGAACTTTCTTATCTCTGGTGACATTGTTTCCTTGATTTGCTCTACCAAGAAGAGTTCATGTAATCCTTCGTAAGTCCTAGGAAATTTTCCCAAATCGCGCCACTTTTCGAGATATGATTCAATTCTAGCAGCAAATTGGCCAAATGTTTCTCCTCCTTCTTTGTGGGATCGTCGAAAACGCTTTCGGTAATTGTCGGCTGTAAGCTGAAAACGCCGTAACAGTGCTTGCTTGAGAGCGTCATAATCGTTCTGTTCTGCTGGGGTTAATTTTGTAAAAACTTCGTAAGCCGTCCCTCTTAATCCTTGAGAAAGTTTAAGATTCCACATGCTTTTGGGCAATTCCACATGCTTTTGGGCAAGCGATACGATGAAGCAGTTCGGTCATATCTATCCAAGAACAGATCAATTTGTTCATTTCGCTCGCAAAATTTTTCCATTGGGAAAGTCATTGCAGGTGAGTTGAGTGCTAGACCAGCAGAGGCGTTGTCAGGTGATGAAGCGTTAGTGGGAGAAGCTGGACGATTTTGAACCTCTAGTGCTCTGAGCCGGAACTCATGAGCCCGTATCCTTTCGTTTTCTTCTCTTTGTTTTTCTATTTTGGAATCTATGAATGCATTACCTTCTTCTTCACTCATTCCAACCTCTTTAGTGTATTTTTAAAAGACCCATCCTTAGTTTTAGTAAATCAGTCATTTTCTTTATTTCTGTGCAGGTTGTTATACTCTCCCAGTATGTTACACTAGTTTCTGGGTATTACTAATATTTCTATGAAGTATTGTAATACACCAAACCAATACAACTAACTGATAATCAATTTACTAACCCCCAGGGAGCACTATTAATTCTATGAAGTAATGTAACTCGTTAATGGAAGTTTAGTATAATTGAATTTTTGACAATTCCTTATTTCTGCTGAATTAAGGTCTCATCACTTGAGTAGTACTCAAGTATAAACAATTCCCTTCAATATCTCACACACATACACACTCTACTGCCTGTTAAATGTACCACTTAATTACCTAAGTTAACTATTTAACGTAATTAAATAACCCTGAATTAAATTAGTGACAGCAACGTTCTGTTACTTTAAAATTATAATTGTTCTGTTCAGATACTACCAGAAGTGTCGTTGTCTAGGGCGTTATAAAATTATAGTCCACAGTATAGACTAATAGTTCAAGATTCCTTACAGTTTCTGCAGAACAATTTAAAGACAAGATTCCCTATAGTCACTGTGAAATAAGAATCCAGAAATTCAAATCCAAGGACGAGATTCCCAAAAATTGTCGCATGAAAATATAATTAATAGTAGGTAAAGCTTGACAGCTGTATAGGCGTGATGGACAATAGTGCACACGGAAGTGTGATAGTGATGCGCAAGAGAGATAGGCAGAAGGCACAGGCTGAGTCAGTGAGTTCTTCACTAAGAAAACTACACACACAGCTCTTCTTGTTTTCTCTGGCGACAATATTACTCTTTTGCACACACTGTGTCAATCACAAATAGTAGGGTAAAGAAGTAAAGTTAGATTGAGGATTTGGTAGTCTGAACTGAACGAACAATCCTATCGAGGTTAACTCACTTTTATTCAATTTAGAAATGTAAATAAATCAATAAGGATTTTACAGCAAATAATAATAAAGATTATCACGAGAAAACAAACTCACAACAATTTTGATGATTTTAAAGAAGAAAAAAATTATTACACCAATAGTGAAAACAAGGATTATGAATGAATTGTGTTAGTAAAGTTCCCGGCAGGCCTGATAAGCTTTTGCTGGAAAATATGTGAAATACTGTTTGTGTGTAAATGAATGTTTGTTCCTTTGGTGTGAATGTTGGAAACAACTTATATCCTGGGGTTCTCTTGGAAAAATATATCGTAATCCAATGCTTGAAATTAACTTCACTGTTCGAATAAGGAATCCACAAAGGGCACAGAATCTGAACACGATTTTTATAAATCCAAGAAAGGTGTAACGTATCCACAGTTGATGCGATATCCACAGATAACGAATTTGCTTCCAAAGGTGGGATGGAGAATTAAAATGGGTGGAGTATGGTAGGGTGAGGTTTGGTGTTGAGAATGTTTGAAATACTTGAATAATTGAAGTAATTGAAATAATTGAAATAATTGAAGGGAATTATTGTGACTGGTGGACGAGGACTATATGGTCACTGGCCAAAGGTAACCTCTTTTCAGCAATACGAGACAAGACTTGCACTGCATAAATCTGTTAGACAAAACAAAAATACATGTGTAACTACTCTTCTGCTGCAACATGCAGATTATAACAGAAACAATTTAAGCAGTGTCCAGCGTCGGCATGTTGATATCCATGCATGCGTCTTGTTCCTAAAATAGGTCAGTCCATTCTTAAACATTCCTGTCTGCTGTGAATGAATTAGCTGGCAAGTCCAGGTACATACACAATAACAAGACTGTTGCTTCCTCCCCTGTCAGACAAAGTTACATGAGGGTCTGCTAGAGAATCCTCCTGTGCTTTCCACCGTTCATTCTTTCCCGCATTCATAATAATATGCTCATACATTAATGTTACAAACATTGAAAAGTAAAATGATCATTGAAATTATGAATGATACAAACATTGTAACATAACATCGCTTTAAAATACAAGCAGTGAAAATAAATGAATTTTCGTAAGCATTTATGATACGTATATGATAAAGGAAACCCGTTTATATAATACACTTAGACTTTCACCATGATAGTAATATTTTCCATATCTATATTTTTGAGCTAATTTCCTATATACTGGAAAAACGAATACATACCCGCTCCGGAATTTTATATTCTGTAAGTTAAACTAGACGGCACTTTGTTTGTTTAACTCAAGTCTCCCTATGCACAGTTTTTACTTTACAAGAACGTGCGTCTTTCTCTTACAGTATGCTTATCACCAAGTGAAGTCTAAAAAACTAGTTTCTTAAAGAAAGAATTAATTCCGATTTACCCGCTACATTTTTTAAAGTTCCCACGATAGCCAAAAGTATTGCCGCAAATTAGTTTGCATATTGAATGTCACTTGTACGTGCTGTGGTTCCATTAACAATGGGGAAGAAGACAGGCCATAAATCTAGAAAGCCGAGTCTGGAAAATCCTAACGAACGGGTTGACCGAAGCTTCACCTGAGTTAAGGTGCGTGAGAAACAGTTTTTTTTTCTTCAGAAACTTAGGGTAGACAGAAAATAAAGCAATATACAGGATGGACAGAAAATTTCAAATAGGCAAATTATCTTCACTCTGCGACATCCTGTAAATGTGTGTAACTGTTATACTTTTACAATGTTGCGATTTTACTTTGTTTTATTGCATTGATTTTGTTTATTTTTAATGTTTTTTAATAATATTGAAAATGCATGTGTAGGATAAATGAATTCAGTATGGGAGACGAGAGAAAGGATGGTCAGAATGTTAGACAGGCCTTCGTGCCCAATTCTAAACCATTTGAAGATAAAGTTCGTACGTTCGTGCGTTCGTTCTATCTGATTCTGCTCTTGAGTTAGGCAGAGCAAAGAAAAACACGGATTTCCTACTGACTCAATAGCAGAGTGTTCAAATATTTCAGGAGTTCCGATTCTATACCACCCTAATGTGATCATACTGGAGTTACTGTCTGATTTACCGTATAGATGTTTTGGATTTGTTTATTTGTTTGTTTGTTGTTTTCTTTTTTTTTTTAAATATTGTTTTCATTACGTTTTTGTTTGCTTAAAAAATGCTTTATTTTGATTATGATTGGGTAATGTTATTGTATGCTGTTATATAACCTTTATAATGTTGTATGCCTTTAATTTAATGCTTAAAGTAACATGTTGGAATGAAAGGGTATTGTATGCAAGATAAGTGAGAATGGAAGGGCAGAATGTTAGACGGGCCTGCGCGCCCAATTCTTAGCCCTTTGAAAAGAAAGTTCGTTCGTTCGTTCGATCTGCCTGTCTGAACTACTTTGAAAATTGTATTACCGCAAAGCAGAAATGTAAAAAATCAATAATGCTTATTTCTTTACCCTGATGAAATAAATATTTGGTTCGTCCGATCGCTCATTCTGTCCGTCTGTTTAGCCATCTTTGTATCCGCAATGTTCCCTAGATATAAATACTTCGAATTGGGCGCTATGTGCAGATACAGTAGAATCTCAATAATCCGACATAATAGGGACTGGGGGTAGTTCGGATTTCTGTTTTGTTCGGATTTTAGAAGGTATAAAAATACTGTTCTGTAGGCTTAAGCTAAAAAATGGCTTAAAAACACTGAGTTGTACGTAATGTATGTTTATTCATTCGTAACACTACTGTCACGAAATAAATTCGTTCTCTTTTTCTGATCTTCACTTTTCTCCGGCATTGTTACTCTGCCATTCCTTTTACGTGCTAATTCTTCCAGTATTAGCTGTTTTCGCTTTCATCGTGCAAGGTTGTTTTATCACATCTTGTCACACCTCTCACCCACCCTTCTTTCCTGGCTATTTTCTCCTTTGTTATCGACGACGCGTAGCTAGGTGAATATTCGAGTTGATCTGCCTGATGATGATCTCACAGACCTCTTGAACAGGAAAAGAGATGCACTAAAGTTTCCACCTGCCAGTGCAAAAGGGCTTTGGGAACAGCTGGACGAAGCCTTGTCAAAAGAGTTGGATAACAACCTGAAGCAGGTAACCCTGGAGACAAAGCTGCAAATCTTCGGCGACATAATATATCATCACTGTCGCACAGTGTTTGGAGTCAAGGAAGCAATGGAAAGTAACCCACCACAAAAAAGTAGAAGACAAATCAGACAGTAATTTGTATTCAACATAGTTATTACTTTCACAATTGCCTCTAGCTGGCAAAAAAATAGGAGTGAATTTGACAGCTGCAACCAAAGTGGAGTGGGTTCAATTCTCTGCACTAGACAACAGGAGGCTGACACTTGGGAGTCATGATCTAAGTGAGCTCGCCCCCTGTGACGGTATTGCTTCCCCTGCTTGCAGTAGTGGTCCGACAGTGGCCAAAACTCAACAGTATTTACAGTGGGTCGTCAAAGGTGTCTACCTTCGCACAAGATTACTCTCGGCAGAGATGTAGATAGAAGGGTAATGACGCTTCTATCCCAAAGGGAGTATTCACAAGATATTCAGCAAAGCGAAAACAATGCTGCATTGGCTGAGCGCGTTAATTATATGATCTGCCGACAACTTTTGTGAAGGATTAAGCAATTATTAGTTTCAGCTCGTTAAGCCCCCACCTCTGATTTACTCAGTGGAATTATTATTATTTTGGTATAGCTCTGTTAAGAGTGTGTTTAGTAAATTGACGAGGACAAACATGCAGTACATTTAAAATGATTGAATCGAAGTTAAAACTTGTTCAAAGCAGGCCTCGGCTGCCTGAATAATGGTGCATGGAATAATGGAACAGCCGCAGGCGACCTTTGTCTTTACTGACTGTGTGTGGTACACCACTCTGAGTGGAGACCTCCCAGTACCAAAGACTGCTGTGTCCGTTTCAGATTTTGCTCATTTCCTCAGACCTACGGGTCCTGAGTGTTCCTCTATAAATGCCTTTGTGCAGATGAGGAAGGACATCCCTCGAAACCTTCGGGTATATGAGGCTCTGTCCATTTCGGCTGGAATGACGTCTCGATGGTTCGGAGGTTTTATAGCGAATATGAGTACACATGAGGGCAAGTTCAGGCACAATGGGCTAATCACCTGTTTGCCAAATCACTTCGATTACATGTCCTGCCCATGGGCCTTGTGCACTTAAGCCCCCTCTACACCTCGTTTCACGGGGTAGAAGAGGTTCCGATTATGAGATGAGAATCGAAGTTAAATTTGTATATTAACAAATAACAAAATTAATAATCATTTCGTTTTAACAAGGGTTAAAATAATTGAATAGTTTAAAAGAAAATGTTCATCATTTAAGGATAGTAGGTTTTATGAAAAAAAGTTCACTTTGGCAGCTTATAGGTTGCCCTTAGCTGCCAATAGTAGTTTCTGCTCCCGCTGATGGGTTCTGAACAGATAGGTCACTGGAGTTCTCTCGTCTCTGGTCAAGATTACAGGTGCAGCACGTTTCAAGTACAATCAAGAAGTAATTGCCAAGCTGGTCTCGCGTTTCTACGTCAGTCCACTTATACCCTCATTTTGTTTCAGAGATTAGTGCTCTCCTGGTACCATCAACTATGGTAAAAGAATAGAAACGATGAGTATTCCGTTTTCCCGACACATACTTACCTGTCTTATTTCACCATCCCATTTAACTCAGAATTTACCCCCGATAAGAATTAAACTTAATCCCTCGAGCGAAAACTTTCTTTACATTTAAATTGAATAGCTTTATCCTTATTTTACATTTAAATGAAAAGGTTAATAGTACAGATAGAATGTGTTTACATTTACATCTCCACTGTTTGAAAAGTGTTCCCAATCGAAACTGAACTTGTTTCATTTACATTTACACTGATTGAAAAGTTTTAATCTTTCATTAACTTTAAAGTGAATATATTCACATAGACATTTACACTGGTTTGAAACTGTAAGTATTATACTTAGAATGTACATCATTTCTTTCATCTTTCCCTCCCTGCTCCGTATGGAACTTGGGATTACCTTTTACGTTTAGTTCTTTTTAAGATACTAGCAATAAAGCAATCACCAGCCCGTGCAGTTGAGGTTCAAGAAGTAATAATTCTATACGCTGAGGTTGCCAGCCTCAAATGACTTGGACGTCCACTAGCGATTTTCACATATTAATATTCACATGGTAATATATACATTTTAGTTCACATGTTAGTAATGAAAAATATAGAATGTAAAATGACAACTTACGCCAATCCTGGCTCACAGACATTTTGCTCAGATGAATGAAGTTAAGGCACTTGATTAGGCCTCTTACACGTGTTCTTGGGGTCGTTACTCTTTATAAGATAATTCCCTCAGTGACTCCGTGTGTTTCCGTTTCCTTAGCCTTTCTTATTAAAATGGGTTTCCTGGGCTATGTAAGTTCTTCAAGATTGTTCCACAAAGTCCGGCCTGATAAATAGAAATTCTGAATTCTAATTTCTGGTAAGTCTGGTTGTGTCTTGTGAAGCGTGAATCTCACAGAGAACTAGACTTGAAAAGCGACAGATTTGATTCGCGGTCCTCCTCCGCATCTGCTTGTTATGGGGCTACTCAAAAGCTCCAGTCGTTTTCAAACATGCGTGTTGGGGGAGGGGGGCGATTTAAAAATATTCCTGACATGGAAAAATTTTGTACGCAATGTAGAGGTCACCTTTCCCATATATGGTATGAAAACATCCGATCCCTGGCAGGCGAACTCACCAACACATCTGTAAACTCATACGACAATGTGTTTCAGATGTAACAATTTATTACTATCTAAAGTAATATTGTCATAACAAGTCGGACAGGAAGCGATTAGGTCATCCGTGTCTGTCCGAAACGTGTCACCCAGACAAGTAATTTCTTATCAGTCACGCACCCTGACCTTTATCAGCGATAAGCAAATACACTGGCGATTTTCGTGTTAAGCTGATATCTGATGTCGGCCGTTACCGCTATTAACCAACATGGTTGTCGATAATATTATCTCAGCAGGGATGGGCAGGTAAACAGACAAGACGAAATATACCGAAGGGATTGTAAGAATGAAAATATCAAATATCTGCTACACATAGCAGAGAAAGAAAGAAAGTGCGACAATTGAAAGCACGCAATAACAATCAGTACAAAAATGTAACTGATACTGCTGTAGTGAAACAGAGATCGAGAAGGGTCGCCCCATTCTGTCACACCCCCCTTTGAGTGTAAAGGAGATTAAGAAGCCGAAACACTTGATCGACGGGAGGACTTCTTCTGATAATCAGATTACCTCTCGTTGTATTTCTCTGTATAGAGTTTCCTATCATCTTCTAGTACTTTAACAATGTGTGCTATATTACAATACTTTAACCATGTGTGCTACATGGACGTACTTTAACAATGTCTGCTTTACAAAAAGTACCTTATCGCTGTGTATAGTAAAGGCGTGCTCACAATTATGCAGTTCAATGCGCGAAGAACGACAACTCTCACTCTATATTTATTTTTCTCCGCCTGGTGACAGAAAAAATTCCGGTTCATTCATAGACCAACACTCGTTTCTCGATTCCTGCTGTTTTGTTCGCAATTATTTTCTCTTGTGACACATTTTTTCTGTCTTGTTAATTTGACATCTCAGTAAGCCCACTTACTTTTAACACCTGCTCTTTAAACAAAAAAAAAAAAAAAAGAAAGAAATTCATTCGATCGACTACATCACTCTATCAAAAACGCTTAACATGTACACCCCCCCCCCCCCCCCCCCACTCCCACTTTTCCGATGTATCTAAAACAGAGGTTCTTAATCTTTTTTGTGCCATGGACCCCTTAGAGTGTTCGCTGAAGGCTATGAACCCCTTTGATTGTCCGATAAAAAAACGTACATAAAAACATAAGAAAACGCGTTACACTTTAAACTTAAGGATAGCCACACGATAGCCCCCCCCCCCCGTAATGGAAGAATGTATTTCTTTTCTTCTTCTTTTGTTTAATATCCGAACAGGCCACAGAGAAAGTAACAGAGAAAGTAACAGAGAAAGTAACAGAGAAAGTAACAGAGAAAGTAACAGAGAAAGTAACAGAGAAAGTAACAGAGAAAGTAACAGAGAAAGTAACAGAGAAAGAAAGATAGAAAAAAGGGTAAAGGTAGTATCTTGGCAGGGAGTGAACTAGTAAATTTTCCTTCCTCGCTGCCTTTGCCCTCCTTAACTCACGGGCAGAATCAGGAACCCATTTTTATGGCAGGGTATACTGGAACGTGCCGTGACACGGTTTTCAACCCTGTGCCTTTGCTTCGAGAAGCGCGCTAACCATTCTGTCATTGATAGTAGCTTTTTTCATTAACAATGCTTGCCGTCCTCTGCTCTACAGTGATTCTCAAGTCTTTTTTACCGTGGGATTTGAAATTCCTATACCCTTTCTGCATATTAGTTTGATACTTCTAGTAGTATGTCTTCTGAAGATTTTCTTCTGTCAAAAGCAACTAATGCAAAAGAGAATGGAGGTGGAAGAAGTTAAGCAACGATACACACACAAAAAAGTTGTCAGTGGCAACAGGAAAATTCTTAAGTAACTTAAGAGCAGATGCAGAGACCTTGACAACTGCAACAGAAGTCCTAATGGCAGAGGAATACCTACTACATTGAAAGACAAGGAGCTTTCTTCCCAAACGCGCTATCAGTAGTTGCAGCGTTGCGCAGTAAAAAAAAAAAATTTTAATGCAAACCTGAGCGATTAATACTGTACGAACTAAGTCAGCGATTCAATAGAGTTGTGAAGCAGCGGGATATCATTACATTGCAACATTCCTGGCAATGAAGGGGCGGACAGACGCAACGGAAGGTGGAAAGCCCTCAGTCTGTCTATCTATCAAGCAGCGGAGAAATCGTGTTGTTTTCCGCGTAGAATATTTCTGTACATATAAAACGTAGACACTATTAGTAATCTGTCTCCATTATACAAAATGTATGTTCGTCTACATTGCCTTTATTATACTCCATTCAACATCTTGCCCGTTCTATACCGCTATGTTTACTTTATCATACTGTTTTTCACATACTGCATTTAAAATATTGATTTCTTTATGTGTTACTTACATTGTTGCCGCGTTTCTAGCCCTCTCTTTACCACCTTCAGTATAATGACTACATTATACACCCCTCATCATTCATCTCTTTTTTCGCGCCTCACGGAGCATGGGTTCACATGTGAAGCTGGTCTCCTTGCAAGTAACCTACATCACAACACATGCTCCTGAAGAGTGGTTTCTATAATAATAATAATCATAATAATAGCCCCTTCAGTCATAACTGACTATGGGAATGCGCCCCTGAGGTGACATCCCTCAGCTGCTTATTTTCCTGGTGCTCCTTTCGACGTTTTCTCCCCTCCTCTGCTTGTTGTGTGAGCCTCTTTTCGCCCAATCTGAGGTGGCGCCGTAAATAGCATCGCCACTTAGTGCGATCGGCAGCCTCATCCTCCCATGTTGCTGGATCCATGTCCAGTGCCCTCATATCTCTCTTGCACACATCTTTGAACCTCAGCTGTGGTCGCCCAAGTGTTCTCTTGCCATCTGCTAATTGCCCGTAGAAGCTATCTTTTGGGATGCGACCATCTTCCATGCGGCGGACATGGCCAAACCAGCGAAGTCTGCGCTGTCTAAGCAGTGTATACATACTTTGAAGGCCAGCACGTGACAACACCTCAATATTTGCCACTTTATCATTCCATGAGATGCCGAGGATGTGGCGTAGACACCGTAAATCGAAGGTATTGAGCCTTCTTTCTTGCTTAGCAAAGGTCGTCCAGGTCTCGCTGCCATATAGGAGTGTGCTGGTGACGCAGGCGTTATGTACCGCAGCTTTGGTCTTCGTTGTGAGATTGGAATTTCCTCAAACACGCGATGTGAGGCGGGCAAAGGTAGCTGCAGCTTTGCCAATGCGGCTGTCAATTTCTGTGTCCAGTGAGAGTTTGTAATTGATGGTAGACCTTAGGTATGTGAAGTGGTGCACCACTGCCAATTCATAGTTATCGATAGTGATAACTGGTGCAGCACATTCGTTTTCTTTAGACTTATTGTGAGGCCAAAGTCCTTGCATGCTTGGGTGAAGCGATTCATCAAGCTCTGAGGCTCCTGTTGGCTTTGAGTGACGACTGCAGCATCATCAGCGAACAACAAGTCTCTAATAGTGACACTTCTCATCTTTGTTTTTGCCTTCAGCCTTGAACGATTAAACAGACGGCCATCTGACCTAGTGTGAAGACATATTCCTTCAGTTGCATCTCTGAATGCATGTTTCAAGAGTAAGGCAACGAAGATCCCGAAGATGGTCGGAGCCAGAACACAGCCTTGCTTAACGCCACTTCGTATGTCAAAGGGCAGTGATGTGCTTCTAGCATATTGGACTGTTCCCTTCATGTCGTCATGGAATGACTTAATCATTTTCAGCAATTTAGAAGGGCAGCCTATTTTCAGGAGGATTTTGAAGAGTCCATCCCTACTAACCAGGTCAAAAGCTTTTGTGAGGTCTATAAAGGCGATATATAAAGGCCTTTTCTGCTCCCTTGATTTTTCCTGAAGCTGGCGGAGAGAGAAGATCTTGTCTGTTGTTGATCTCCAGCTCGGAATCCACACTTCTTCTTCTTCGTTCGTCCTGAAAAGGACGTTGGTTGCGTTGTGACCGTTTACAGCGAAGCTGCGATATTTGCGCCTTTCGGCCGACATATCCGACTTCAGCACGGCATTTTTGGGACCGGGTTAGCCTTCCCTTTTCGATCCCTACTCTCTCAGCCAGACTGCAGTGATGCAGCCTGTTTCCAGGACCACCACTTGGAGGTGGAGTAGGGTCTTGGTCAGCTCTGGTTCGCTGACCCTGACGCAAGTAGTCTAGCTATGGGTTGCTACCTGCATTCCTCACTGTTGACGCGTCTTAGGTCCCGGAATCCACACTGTGACTCTGGATATATGAGCTCAGCTAACTTGTGTAGTCGCGTTAAGATGACTTTGGCAAAAACCTTACCAACAATAATAAGAAGAGAGATGTCTCTGTAGTTATTGCAATCACTTCTGTCTCCTTTATTTTTATGCAGTGTTGCAATCTTGGCATCTCGAATGTCTTGAGGAATAGTTGTCTCTTCCCAGCACTGGTACAGCATCCTATGCAGGGGATGTAATAGCGTGCTCTTACAGCATTTGATTAAATCAGGAGGAATCCCATCACTGCCTGGTGCTTTGCCAGAGGCCAAGCTATCAATGGCCTTGCTAGGTTCCTCTAATGTTGGTTCGGCATACAGCTCCTCCATAGTTGGCAGGCATTTGACACCATCAAGGGCTGCAGGCGTAACGGTATTGTCTCTAGCGTAAAGCTCAGAGTAGTGCTCGACCCACCTCTCCATCTGCTTACCCTTATCGGTTAGCTTCTCTCCGCTGATGGTTTTTAGCGGTGCCGTCTTACTTTTATGGGGGCCAAGTGCTTTCTTTATACCGTCATACATTTGTCTCATGTTGCCTGTTTGCGCTGCGATCTGGATGCTCTCACTGAGCTGGAGCCAATAGTCATTTGCACAGCGTCGAGCAGTTTGTTGAACTTTGCTTTTCGCAGCCTTCAGGATCTGTAGGGTTCTAGCACTCGGTGAACGTTTGTATTCATTCGCAGCACTGCGCTTAGCTTCAATGACATGTGCCATCACATCTGATGAAGCATCAAACCAGTCATTTGACTTTGCCGTTTTCTTACCAAAGGTGGCAAGTGCAGTACTTTGAATGGTGTTCCGTAGATGATCCCAGTTCTCTGTAATAGTATCACCATGCAGAGGGCTACTGAGCACTTTCTTGAAGGTCGCAGTAAATTGAGCGATCATGACAGGGCCTGACATCTTGCTGGTATCAATGCGTGGTTTCCCTTCATGTCTAACACGAAAGAGTTTTCTTGGTTGTGCTCTGATTTTGCAGCAAACCAAGGAGTGGTCTGTATCACAGTGCACTATGGTACGAGCGCGTGGAGAGCACAGACCTGAGAAGTGGCCTTCTGACGAGAATCAGGTCGTTGGTGCCAGTGCTTTGATCGTGGGTGTCTCCATGACACCTTATGCTAGGGTTTTGTCTGAAAGTAGGTGCTGGTCACGCAGAGGTCATGATGGACACACAACTCTAAAAGCCAGTTGTCTATTTTCATTCATCTTGCCAATACCAAACCTGCCCAGACATGAAGGCCATGAAACATTATCGGCACCCACTCTAGCGTTAAAGTCACCAAGGAGAACAAGCTGTTCTTGCCTATGTATGCTTTTGATGACTGCTGCTAGATTCTCATAGAACTCAGCTTTAACTTCTGAGGCAGATTACAGAGTAGGAGCGGTGCATACACACTGACAATGGTGATGGGACCTGTGCTAGTTTGCAGGCGGAGCGTTAACAGGCGTTCTGATCCATTCTCACCTGGTTCAACCATTTTAGTTAGCAATTTTTTGACCGCAAAACCTACTCCGTGTTCTCTAGTTTTATTAGGATCTTTCCCTTGCCAATAAAATGTGTAGTCCTTCTCGCTCACCGTTCCAGAGCCCGCCAGGCGCGTTTCCTGAAGTGCAGCTATATCCACCTGAAGTCGTTTAAGCTCATCATTAATTATGGCTGTCTTCCTGACATCGTTTACGATCTGTAGGTTTTCGGATAGTCCAGTCAACATAGTCCGGACGTTCCAGCATCCCAATCTGAGAGTGTGCTTATTTCTATTATTATGATAATGGCTTGGTGCAAAATTTTCTGTCCACAGTTCAGGTTTGACTCTAATCCCCATGCACCCAATGGGGAAAGCAGACAGTGGCAGGACAACACCTTATTGACTGGGGGCTGCCCAGCTTGAAGCGGGCGGTAGCTGTTCAGTGAGATCCTAGAACGTCTCCCGCTGTCGGAAGTAGCCCCTGGCGCTATGCCCTACGCCAATTGGGCAAAATGCTTATAACCGGTAACTGCTACTTCCCGTGTTTTGCCGACACCTATACGGTGAAGCTGGCGTGTCCTCTCCAGGGCGCGAGCTTGGGCACAGTTATATGGAGATCAAGCTGTTGCCCATGCAGCTTGTTCCCCCTCTCCACACAGCTGGTAGATCCAAAGGAACGGCAGTAGCCGATACAGTTTGGTACCAGCCAAGTCGCAGGAGTTGCCAGAATAATGTCGAATCAACATTAGACTGCCTTAGGGACTCCGACTCCGGATTCATCCTCAGGGTTTACCCCCGAGGCCAATTCCACAAATGGATATTCCCGCAAGGCAGCGGTGGGTTAAATTCAGAGTTCCTTCTCTTGGATAAGCTACCAACCAAGGATCACAAGCCGTATCTGCCAGAAGCGGCTGGTTTTAAGGCGCCAGTCGCTCGCCTTTGCCCCTTCTCCCGTCAGTGGAAACAGTTCCGCCGGACTCAAATTGAGCCACACGTGAAGGCCGGGAGCTGGACTTGGTTGTCAGAGGCTGCTTGAGGCGCGTGCCATAGAAGTATTTTATCTGCAGTGAGAGCTTATCCTCACCACCTCCCGGCTGTAACAACCTTTGGAAGCAGTGGTTTCTATAGCAACTTGTTTTACGTGATGAAGTTGTTAGACTCATCGTCGCATATATAGCCTCTTACGACATGCATAAAGAAGCAGTCGGTCTATTCTTCCGCTGTCTCCTCTAAAACCCCCCGGGAATTATGTCTCTCAAGTATGCACCTTTCTTAGCAGACAGTATACAACAATAATCTTAGCAAATCCGGTACACAGTTTTACAACAGGAGTTAATCGGATCATCAGAAGTTGTCCTCCCGTCGAACAGGTTTTTTGGCCTTTTTATTTCCAATACACTCTAAAAGGAGGGGGGGGGGCAGGGGGCGTCGGCCCATTTGGGTTATAACTGCGAAGTGTTATCCTCCGGTTCTTCCCCCCCTCCCCCTCCCCCCTTCCCCATCCCCCCGGTTCAGAATTGAATGCGCTCCACTTTGGTTACGACTTGCAACTTTATTCCTCTTCCATACAAACAAAGCCTAATAGAGCCACTGAAACAATCCCACAACAGTTAACTGTAGCAGTCAATAATCAATAAAGAGAAGAATAAAAACAAACATATTCATTAACGCCAAAAAAAGGGCAAGTAGGCTATTTGCACTAATACATATTTACTGCACACAGCAAAATAACCTATGTACTACTGCGAGTACTTTAGTGTGAGTACTTTATTATCTGCCCACGCCTGCATGCTTAGCCGGTATCGTCAGCTGAACATGTCATCAGTCAGCAAAGGTAAATTAAAAATAAAAAAAACCCACTACAAATAGAAAAGAACAAAACTACTCCGTACAAAAAAATTGTGTTTTATCTACGTCATCTGCAGAACCTCAAACAGTTTATTTGAGATTGGTTTTTTGTTTGTTTGTTTTATTTATTTAAAGGGGGGGGGGGGGGGGGGGGGGGGGGGGGTTAAATATACAAATCAACAAGAGAATTGCATGCTGGTAGTTATAATGCCTCATTTACTTCATCATCGATTATTATGAAGCCTTTTACTGCTAATCTAACAGAGGCGAGCTGTAGATAAACAAGTTATTAAGACTGTTTATCTTGTAGCGGTATGACTGTTTGTTCAATATGACCTTGATTGAACTTTTCAGGGAATTGACACATGTCATTTTGGTTTCTCTTGTGGTTGTCTTGACTCTTAATTATTTCATCATCATCATTTTTATTTTCGCCTCCCTAGAGGAAGGAGCCAACACAATAGCTTATAATTCTGCAGGAAGCTCGTTCAAAGCCATCACGTGCTCTTGCAACTAGGGGCGGATTATCCATTAGGCTAAGTAGGCGGAAGCATGGGGACCC
Organism: Oreohelix idahoensis; assembly: GCA_024509875.1. Lineage (NCBI taxonomy): Eukaryota > Metazoa > Mollusca > Gastropoda > Stylommatophora > Oreohelicidae > Oreohelix > Oreohelix idahoensis. The sequence goes on from JAMPIV010012465.1 coordinate 217,633, forward strand.
GTTGCTCTTGGGGGCCGGTGCATAAGTTTAAAAAAGTAAAAAAAAACATAAAGATTTATGTACAAAATGAAAATGTATTGAAGAAATTGTTGAAAGAAAAACAAGAAAATTGTTTTCAATAAAATGTGTTTATTGTGTTTACCTTAATAATAATAAAATTAACACTAATAAATATTATTACAAATAATTACTAATAAAAGAGGTAAGCAAGGCTGAAAAACTAACATACCAGTCTGTTAAAAATACTAGCATATACCATCACCATGGTAAGAGGTTTGAAAAATAAATATTAAAATTAATGCCTATTAAGTGAAAAGGGGGGCGGAGGCAAATACCAAAATGCCTAGATGCCCTTCATGACTTAATCCGGCCCCTGCTTGCAACGGTAGCTAATGTAAGAAGGCAAAGATAGTCCCATAGCAGATATTGTCGTTGGCAAGTGAAGTGTTAGAGACTTCTTATACTAGGCCCAGCTTCTTTTTAATGAGGTGGGGTAGGCTGCCAGGTTTGGATCCCGAAACCCAGTAACTATGCAGCGTGAAGAAAGCATTCTAACCACTTAGCCGATCGGGCGCTCAGCCAGTCCCAGGCACAACTTCATTTCAGTCCCCCCCCCCCCCCCCTCCTTCCCAGAAAGCGGTAGTCTAATTCTTTCTTTGTCTCATCATAGATCTGCTGGAACTTCACGGAGCCCCTTAGTTGTTTACTTCTTAGTAAAGTAAAATTATTCAAACTACACAGAGGAAACACAGTGTACGAACTGTGGACTGAGAATTTCTAAGAGCTAGAAAAGTTAACAGTGAAAGAGATTGTCTAAAGAAAGATGAGTAAAGAGTGATAGAGAACACACGTGGTTTGACAAGATAATAGAAGATTTAAAAAAAAAACACGTGGTTTGATAAGGTGTCGCGGATAGCTCCTTTGGTCGACCGTAGTAGCCCACGAATGTGGTCAGAGGTGTACTAAACAATTGTTTTACCAAAGGTAAAACCTTTGCTCAAGACTTACTCTTGGCAGTGAGATAAACAGGAAGGTTGGGCTCCTATTTTAAGGGGTCAAGCAGAATTTAGGATGTCAACTACAAAAACGGAGTCTTCTCAGTTTGTTGTTGTAAAGTGTCACTGTAATGTAAAGAGTGGTGTATGGTGTGTTCTCTTTCTTCGGTAAAGCTCCACTATCAATCACTGTAGCATGTTGTTTGTGGTGCCACTACTGTATCTGTCCATTGTAGTATACAGAGTTGTTGAGATCAGGCATGCTCCAGTCTACCCAGCTGTAAATGGGTAACTCACCCTAGTCCTGAGTTAGGGAAGGCAAAGGCAACTGTAAGCAGTAGTTTCCCTCTAAGGCTCCAGGGGGAGCAGGCCCTAAACTTGGTCACCTCAACCGACGCAGGATGGTGTATATATGGAGTAGAAGTGTAGAGTGTGATTAACGCAAATGGTGGACTGTTCGTGTTCTGACCAATCTAAGCACTCATTCACTTGTCTACAAGGCACCAATGCAGACTGCTGGAATCTTTGTTTACACAGTTTAGTTAGACGCACACACTGGGACATAACGAGTAAATCATGGGTATGTGTTGACACATCAATTTGCAGGCATACATAGTAGATCCCAAGTCATGACACATTCATAAATAATGGGTAGTTCATCAATAGCTTCCAATGTCATGATACATTATGGCCGCATCCCCTATCTGACTAAACGCGTCAGTGAAGGCGGATCGGTAAGTAACTAGAGTTGCTTTATGTTCATAGTTTATATCATATTATGAAACCACGATAAGGGGTTTCTATCAAAATTGAGATCTCCTTGCCACTGTCCGAATAAGATACATGCCCCGTTCTTTGGACAGTGATTCAAAAATATGATGACAGGAATGTAACATGGCCGCCTTCCTGAGTTGTCGCTCACTCACTCATAGGAGGGTATATATAAGCCAAAGTTAATTTGAAATACATATGAATAATTTCCTAAAGTTTCTCCATACAGTTCTACAGTAATCCAGTTACTTCACGTAGACATAACTGCTGTATGGAAGCCCGTCATCTTCGTCGATATAAACATGACCCTAGCGTTGCGAAGCATAATATTCCAGCTAGGTCTAACCGACATGAGATCATCAAAAATAGGGTCTGGCATTACCTGGAGTCCGAATCATACATGATACCGTACATTAGGAGAGTCTCTAACACAAACTCTAGTAGAGACACAACCTCCTACAGAAGAAAAACCACTTCATAAATCATTTTTACTTAAGAATGTACCAGCCCTTGAAAAATGCGTAACCCGCCATTGTAAACGGTACATCGGAACTCATCACGACTTGTCAAGACAACTCCTACTTCCGCTAGAGCGGCATAACAAGAACATAGTCCTGCCTACCCATCCAAAATATACAATATAGGACTGATTCTACTTGTACTAATAATATGTAATACATATGAATTCAGGCCATAAACATAATAAGCAAATTAATCTATTTTCTGGCCCTAACAAATAAGTTCGGACATGAGTGCAATATCCATGCGCCGAATCAATATCAAGAACGATTACTCCTATGATCAAAAGTGTAAATCAATCATGAATTATCTAGCTTTACCATAGACAGCATTTTCATACACAAATGAATGAATGTCTATATTTTTTCATATTAAATAGCCATATCGATTTTTGTAATATGTGCGTCAAAATATGCACGCAACAGATTACCACACCCCTCGGGAAAAAAAAATGGTACATTTTTTTTTTTTGAAATACATCTAGGAGCAACATACAATAGGCTCAAAACGCACCAATAACAATGCGCAGATGATAAGCATAAGTTTTATGACCTTAGAGAAAGTACTTCTCTAAGTATAAATATTTCCAGAGAGGTGTCACCAACGCATACTACAATATTAGCAATGACACAATTTCTACATTAGTTTATACATAAATTTCATCTAAGATATCTTAACATCCTGATCATCAAAGACGAAAAACATTGAAAGATCAGCGGTGAATAAACATCAATGAACCGCTAAGTAGTGTTACAATCAATATATGATATATTCCATATGTGTACACATTTCAACATAGGAACAACTGTATCAACGTTAGGTATATAATTTAACAGTTATGAATCATGTGGGCATCTAGACAAAATATCTGCCATCACATTTTCTGACCCACGGATAGCTTGCACCGAAAAATGAAATGGCTGCAGAGCAATCGCGTATCGCGTTGATCTTGCGCTCTTCAGATTTTTACTCTGAATAGCCGTAAGAGCTTTCTGGTCAGTTTCCACAATGAAATGCGCGCCAAGAAGAAATCTTTGCAGTTTAAGGATTGACCAAACCATAGCCAATAATTCACGGTCTAGGACTGAGTAATTCTTCTCTGCGGCATTTAATTTCCGAGAAATATACATCACAGGATGCAGAGTTCCAGAGTACTCTTGCATTAGTGCTGCTCCAATCCCGGTGGATGAAGCGTCACTACGAAGAATAAATGTCTTATCCTTAGAAGGCAATACTAGGATAGGTGGAGTAGAAAACATAGTTTTAACCTTATCCAAAGAGGATTGACATTCTTGAGTCCAATGGACTACATTAGGAGACCCTTTCTTTAGCAAGGAAGAAAGAGGTGACATAATGGAGGACAGATTCCGAATGAATCGTCCATAAAATTGTATTAGACCTAAGAGACTTCGCACTTGCTTTTTAGTCTTAGGAATAGAAATGTTAAGTATCTTACTTGTATTATGGTCTTCTGTTTTTAGGAACCCATGACCAACACGGTGTCCTAAGAAAGATATTTCGCTAAAACCAATACATGCTTTCGATGGTTTCGCTGTCAGGTTATGCTCGCGTAAGATAGACAATAGTTCATTTATCCCATTATAGTGATCGTTCCAAGTATCACTGAAAAGACAGATGTCATCAAGATACGCAATGACATCTGAGCAATGAGATAGGATTCGACGCATCATGCGTACGAATGTTGCAGGGGCGTTCATAAGACCGAAAGGCATGAAATTCCATTGGAATAGACCCCTAGGCGTCGAAAAAGCAGTAAACGGTTTGGCGTGTTCGGATAATGGAACTTGCCAATATCCCTTAGACAAATCGAGTTTAGTAAAGAAATGAGAATTCGATAGTCTCGTAAGTAGCTCTTCTAGTAAAGGCATAGGTTCAGCATCAAATTTCGTCACTTGGTTCAATTTGCGATAATCCACGCAAAGACGTATGTTATTGTCTTTTTTTCGTACAATAACCATCGGCGAAGAATATGCTGATGTGGATGGTTCAATAATTTTTAACTCTATCATCTCATCTAACTCTTTCTCTACCTGTGCTTGAAAATGTATCGGGATAGGATACGGTCTGACTCTTATAGGACTATGGTCAGTAAGAATAATGTCATGTTGAATGACATCAGTTTGACCAGGAATGTCAGTAAGGACATCCTGAAATTGTTCTAACATAGTAGAAACTTGTTCCTGCTCTCCTGGAGATAATTCGGGAGAAATTGCAACATCTTTCCATGATTCATTAGAGTGAAGAGGAATCATTGGAAAAGGTAGATTTACATCTGAGAAACTCGTTTCCTCATCCTGTATTACTGACAGAGATGAGTACTGTCCATGTTGGACTGGAAAATCGTCCGTTGCCTGGAAAACAGGTTGTAAATAATCCGGACGTTCATGGAATTCCGTGAGCATGTTGATGTGGAAGGTTTTACGCTTCCCGTCAATATCGACGATATAGTCAACATCGGAAACTTTTGATATTATATCGTACGGACCTTTCCAAGAAATAAGAAGTCTATTTTCCCTACAAGGTAGCAAGACAAATGCTTTGTCACCTGGACAAAGTTGTCGCAAGCATCTCTTTTTATTGGCAAATTCCCTTGCCTTCTGTTTCGCAAATTCAGAAGAAGCAGTTGCCAATTTGCATGCTTCAATAATCTTGTGTCTAAGTGCGATGACATATTCATAAGAGGATTTTGTGTCATCGACAATATTATCAGCAGTTATAAGATCATGAAGTAAGGACATAGGACCTCGCGGTTTCGCGCCAAAGACAAGTTCAAAGGGAGAAAATCCTGTATGTTCGTTGGCGACCTTTCTATATGCAAAGAGAGCCGCGGGTAAAACCCTATCCCAATCCTGAGGATGATCTTCTGTTATCTTACCTAGTAGGTTTTTCAGAGTTCTATTCAGACGTTCCACCATCCCATTGGACATAGGATGATAAATACTACTCAGCGATCTCTCTATCTTAAGAGTCGACATTACTTGAGACATGGTATCCGATATGAGTTGGGTACCATGGTCGGATAATATTTCTGCTGGAAATCCCAGACGAGAAAATATTAACCAAAGAGCATCTGCGACATCAGCAGTAGTTATGCTCTTTAGAGGAACAGCCTCCGGCCAACGTGTGCACATATCAACACACGTCAAAATAAATTGGTGTCCTCTAGCAGACTTTATCTTAAATGGACCAATGATGTCTATCGCCATTTTTTGAAATGGTCGAATGGGAATGTCTGCAGCCTGAATAGGTGCATCATGGCGTGGACCTCTGGATTTAATCTCTTGACATACTTTACAAGATCGACAATAGATTCGTATGTCCTTATTCACCGCAGGCCAAAAGAAAGATTCAAGAACTCTAGCTTTAGTATGGGAAAAACCCATATGTCCAGCACACTGCGAATCATGAGCGTGCTGTAAGATTTTAACTCTCATATTTTTAGGCACAAGGATTTGAGAATGAATGGACTTAGCGGAGTCTTGTACCATACGTACAAGTACGCCATTCTTCATCGTAATCCAAGATTTACGATTTGTATCCTTATTCGGATCACCTTTTGTTGCCAGAGTAAAGAATTCCTTTAGAGTAGGATCATCTTCCTGCTGTTTTATAAAGGAATCATGGGAAATCTCCAAGGGATCATCTTGGATCTGCGCATCATTATCTTCAGAATGTGAAGATTGCGGCATATTAAGAGCTTGAGCCCTAGTGATTACTGCATTAGCAGATTGCATATTAACATTTTCCCAATTAGAAATTTGCTGTGGAGTGCATTCTTTCACTCCATGAATGCGACCGATGATAAGATCAGCGATCGGATTCGGTGTCGCGAGGGATTTTGAGGAGATAGGACAGCTTGAATGGAATGGAAGAATAAAAAGAATAATGTCTTATAGATAGCTTCCGAGTTTGAAGAAAACTGCCTCTCCTCGGGAAATAGTGTACTAGAAATTTACTTAAAAGAGAATTCTAGCAACTAAACAGGATATTTTCTGGACGATAAATTCTTCCTCAGGAATCCTACAAAAGGACTGTGTAAAGCACATAAGGTTGAGAAAGAGATTTGGTGTCCAGCCACAATTAAAATATCCCGACCCAATAGAAGTTAATTGAATTATGGCTGAGCCCCCAGGGTGTAGATTATATTTAAAACAAAATACAACCCAAATAAAGTTAACAAAAGAAAATAACAACAGACTCTGTTATGTTAAATTGGATATAAGGGTATAGAATCTTGCATTTTTTTATATACATATAAATATGAAAAAAAGAGTTTAGCTCTACTGTTTAAAAAAAACAAACTAGTTTGGTCATCACTTGGACCAGAGATCTTTTCTATGGTAGTGTTGCTGGTAGGGGTTTATACTCATCTCCTCAAGGACTGTAGTAGCTGCGGAGATGATTTTAGTTCGGACTCTCTTGGTTTGGTCTGCCCCAGCAGGTTGGTCTCATAACAGTTAATGGGTTCAGAGGGTGTCAGAGTTTGCTTCCCTGGACTCAGTGCACATCACAGATAAGGATGGGGTAAGTCACCTCTGCTGAATACCTCTTCTGCTTATGGGATGTGTGGTATGGTTACTGGGTGATAGGATATGGTTGGGTATGGTAACCTGGTTTTTAGGGTATGGTGGGTAGGGGTAATCTTTGGTACCATGGACTTGTACCCTGGTTTGTACCCTGGACCTGGTTTAGGTATCTGGTAACCGCAACCTGGTTTTGTACTTTGTAACCGCAACCTGGGTGGACTGGAAACAATTGAAGTACCGTTAGTGGCTTTCAAGAGCAATCATCTCCCAAGTCTGATGGCCGGTAAGCGTCCATCAGAAATTAAATTAACACAAGGTTAACTATCATTCCGTAACAATGTATGAACTACCACGTCTTAACTGACATTATAGCGTATCTTGAGTTCTCAGTCTCTATCTGGCTGTCTGCTTATTTACAGCAGTGGTTTTCCCCATGTGGGCAATGAGTTTCACAAACTGTGAGGTAGGGGCTGGGGTCATCAAATGGTTGAGAACCACTGGTTCACCTAGTGCCCATAGAGCAGTATTTAATTCTGGGGTCACTGTCAACAATGGTTTGAGAACCACTGGGTAATAGTTTCCTATGCTGCTTTAACCAGTTGGGGTGTCATTGCTGCCAAGGTCTGAGAACCAATGATTTACATTCTTGCTTACTCGAGCAGTAAATCATTTTGAGGGTAGTCATGGTCTCAAGGCTTAAGAACTACTGACTTACATTTTGTCAGTCAAGTGGTAAATTCATTAAATAGTTAAATAATTGCAAGCATTCTTAAAGTCCTGGTTCCTGTACCAAATAAAATTCATAAACTGATAATAAAATAGTTCTTCAATCATCAAACATGGAATGTGCATAAGATTGCATTAAATACATATAAAGAACATTCCATGATGCAAAAATTAATGTCCCATATATGACAAAGTGAGAAGAAGTGATTGAGAACACTGTTATCAAGTTTGTAGTCGTGACAGAGAACACAGAAGTCTTATAAGAAATAGAAAATAGAAGAACCACTAATACACTTCTATTTTGCTTGGGTCACTATGCAAATCTCAAAGTAACAACAATAATATACATCAATTATGTAACCCTGTCTTATCTGCCAGGCTGTGAGATAAAGATCAGTAGTTAATTTGGTCTATGACCTCAGCAACTCATACATTAGTTTGAGTGATCTGTAAATATGCAAATAACAATTATTGACACTTAAAATGGAAATGCATTTCAAACTTTAACAAAAAGTTACTGCAATGCAAGCTGTTGATAAACATATGATTATTCATGTTATAAAATCAGCATTATTAGTTAGATCTACTTACTTCGCTCAACGAATTCACTACAACTATTTCACAACAAGAAATGCCCACTTGGGCCCAGAGTCTGTCTGCTCCGAATGATGGTTACAAGAAGAATGCTTAAAATTCCCTCCAATTCCAGGATGAGACTCCCGGGCAGGGATGGGCTGTGTCTTGGGTGGCCTTGTGTGGCATTGTTGCAAATACTATTCTGGTCCCAGGGGTATTAAGTTACCTTCGTTTCAACTCGTCCTAGCGTTCATCGTTGTCCGCTGTTGTACATGTGTCCAGCTCGTGAACAAACAAAGACGGTCGACTTCGTGTTCGTAGCCTGTTCCACCTTCGACTTTCGCTGGCGAAGTGAATAATTTATTGTCCTGGGTGAGAATCCTGAGCTAGTAAAATACTGTTAAATCTAAGACTAGCGAGAGAGAGACTTTTTCATTATAAGAATGAAAAAGATAGGTGAAGGGAATTATTTTAAAATCTGCGAGAGATATTTAAGAAGAAGAAAAAATACAAAGAAGAGAACGTCGGTGAGAAGTCGTCCCACGACATTCAGCAAGAGACATGCTTGCACCTCTCCTGTAAAGAAAGGCGTAGCAATATTGATAATGGCAGTGGAGTACTTCTCCAATGTGCCGCCAAATGTTACACATTTGACTACATTGCCTGTAGCTCGAGAAGGATTTACGAGTGATTGCCTCACTCCGATGGTAGTGCACCCCGAATCGAAAAGAATTGATACCGGAGTACCATCTATTAGGCCTCTATTGAAGACAAGAGCACCCCTTCCATTATGCGCAATTGACGCAGGGAGAGCGGGAAGCGGGTGACCGCAGCTTAAAGTAGAAACTGTGGTTGGATCGAATAATGTTTTGCATTGCGAACACTGAGATGCTCTAGCAAAATCGAAAGCGGAATTTGCTACACTATTGGAGTCTTTTTTATCATTATTCTGATTACCGGCGTCGTGGAACTCCTGTTGTGCAGAGTTAGCCTGGTAATAAGATTTACCATGTCTTTTGTGTTGTGATCTACCTCGGTTATAATTGTCTCTATAATTATTATTTCCTCTGTTATAACCCCTATTTGGGTTTGAATCATAATATTCATGATCATAATCATCACGCTCATTATACTGAGTATCCCTGTAATATTGGTTTTTTTTTTCTCCATGAAGCACTTGGGTAGTTCCTATAGCTACTCCCTTTTCGAGAATGTCTAAAATTATGGGTACCCCTCGCGTGTCGAGGACTATCAGCCCGATTTCGGTTCCTCGAAGAAGAACCCTGATTTGAGTGGTTATCTTGGTTTTGATACTTATTCCAATTAACCTTTTTATCAAATTTATTTTTAGCTCCTTGGAATTTGTGTGAGTAATTCTGATTATATTCTGTTGCCGAAGCAACTGGCATACTCTCTTTAATGTTAGAGTTACTAAGAATCATGTCAGGGTGTGCCGTGGCATACTGGTCACAATATTCTTCCATTTGCTTTAATGTACTAGGTTTACGCTCATGTAAGAACTCTAGGAATGATTTATTTACCGAAGACATGACCTTGTCTCTTAGCAATAAATCCGTAAGACCATCAAATGTTTTCTCTATTTTGGATAATTCAATCCATCGTGAAAGTGTAATTTGTGCTTTTGAGATGAATTCTGAAAATTCTACACCTACCTCAGGTCTCATTGTTTTAAACAAAAGACGATAACCTTCCTCAGGCAGCTGATATTTCTTTATCAGAGATGCCCTAATAGCATCATAATTATCCTTGTCGGCCTCTTCAACGAAATATAACTTACTCAGAGACTCCCCTTTTAGATTTTCAGACAACTGATTCACATACTGAGATTTGTCAACATTATGAGCTCGACAAGCACGTTCAAATCTAGAAAGCCAAAATGTTATGTCATCACTGGCAGGGTTGAACGCTGGTACCTTGACCTTGTACACAAAGGGTTTACCATTACCACTAGATGCCTGATTAACATTACTCATACTTGTCAATTTTAATTTCTCCAACTCAAGTTCATGTTCTCTTATTGCTTTTCTCTCTTTAGCTTCTCTATCTAATCTTCTCTGTTCTGCAGCCGCTTCTAATTTTTTTTGTTCAGCTGCAGCAGCAGCTTCTAATTTCTTCTGTTCTGCATCAAATCTCCTTTCCTCCACTTGCATCTGCAATTTCTTTAGTTCAGCAGCAGTATCAGCTTCTTTTTCTAATCTTTTTTCTTCAGCCAGAGCTTTTCTCTCTTCAGCAGCAGCAGCAGCTTTTCTGTCTTCAGCAGCAGCAGCAGCTTTTCTATCTTCAGCAGCAGCTTCTATTTTTTTTTCTTCTATTTGAAGTTTTCTCTCCTCAGCCGCAGCTTTTCTCTCCTCAGCAGCAGCTTTTCTCTCCTCAGCTTGCATCTGCAATCTGAAATTCTCAGCATCTATCTTCTTTTGTTCAACTTCTGCTTTCCATTTATTCTCATCTTTTTGTTTTTTCTCTTCTGATTTTAATGCAATAGCAAATTGAGCAGTTGCGCATTCTTCTAACTCTTTCCAGTCTTATCAAGAGATTTTCCTTGTGCAATAAAGTAATCTAATGTAGACATCTTGTCTTCTTAAATCAGAAACCTGAAAAAGTAAATAAATTACCTTATTTCACTTTAATGGGAGACAAGTCTATACCATAGACTTAGTCTTAGTGAAAAACTTGTATGGTTATTTTGTTTATAATATAACCAATGATAACTTGAGTACCTGTGGAAAACAATAACTGTATATCTCAAATACTGTGGGAGACAAGCCTTACAAAGGTCTTGTATACCTTAATGTAATCAATGATCACTTGAGTACCTGTGGAAAATAATATTTCCTATACCAATCACTTTGGGAGACAAGCCTTACAAAGGTCTTGTACACTTTGTTTTATAACAATAATAATCATAAAGTACTGATCTGTACTATAATATAAGTGTATTCAACTATACCTCCTATGTCATATGTCAACTAAAGACATTACAAAGGACAAACAAGAAAAGACAATCTGAAAACATTTGCAGAGATCAAATTAAATTAAATAGGAGAAATGAAAAAAAATGATCACAGAATCTGTGATGATGATAACTGCAATAAGATAACAAGACAAATAACGCCACAGTGTATAAACATAAGGGTGTAAAGAACTGAAATGAAAGGAAAGATGAGACCTACAATTATACAAACAAATCAAACAAAAATAAAGAACAGAAAAATATTACAAATACAAATATGAACACAGTCGTCACAGCTAACCAAATATTTGCAAACTATGTTGCATGCAAATTTCAATTAAGAAATTGCTCCCTATAGAACGCCAGAACAAGACCAATATCACTTGGTATTTCCTGTTCTAGTCACCTCCCATCCAGGCCCGCAAACACATAACAATCACACATATAAACAAATAATATATAAACATAAATACATATAAATCATAAATGTGTACATAATATAATGAAATGTGTTGCAGTTGTAATGTATTGTACTGTATGCTCAGTTTTAACAGATTAGACTACCACTTTATTGAGTAATAGATTTGCTTTCTAACTGTTACACTGTTCAATTTTTTTGAGCACATAAGAAGATCCAACGATGAAATTTGCACATTATGTTCAACATTGCTCTTCTATTTCAGCAGGATAAACAATCACTAGTTTAGAACCCTGACTGTACTGTGCCAAATGTCAACAAGTGCTGACCCAGATATTGCTACACTTGTCAGAACAGGTCAAGCTGACATTGATTGTATAGCTGTCCTACTGGTGTTGATGTGGTCAAACAAATGTTCTTGCAACTGTAAAATGTGATTCTCAACACAACAAGACTGCGTAGGCTGGACCCAGGAATCTGGCCCACCACTGTAAAGTGCTCAGTTGTAATGTAAAGAGTGGTGTATGGTGTGTTCTCTTTCTTCGGTAAAGCTCCACTATCAATCACTGTAGCATGTTGTTTGTGGTGCCACTACTGTATATGTCCATTGTAGTGTACAGAGTTGTTGAGATCAGGCATGCTCCAGTCTACCCAGCTGTAAATGGGTAACTCACCCTAGTCCTGAGTTAGGGAAGGCAAAGGCAACTGTAAGCAGTAGTTTCCCTCTAAGGCTCCAGGGGGAGCAGGCCCTAAACTTGGTCACCTCAACCGACGCAGGATGGTGTATATATGGAGTAGAAGTGTAGAGTGTGATTAACGCGAATGGTGGACTGTTCGTGTTCTGACCAATCTAAGCACTCATTCACTTGTGTCTACAAGGCACCAATGCAGACTGCTGGAATCTTTGTTTACACAGTTTATTTAGACGCACACACTGGGACATAACGAGTAAATCATGGGTATATGTTGACACATCAATTTGCAGGCATACATAGTAGATCCCAAGTCATGACACATTCATAAATAATGGGTAGTACATCAATAGCTTCCAATGTCATGATACATTATGGCCGCATCCCCTATCTGACTAAACGCGTCAGTGAAGGCGGATCGGTAAGTAACTAAAGTTGCTTTATGTTCATAGTTTATATCATATTATGAAACCACGATAAGGGGTTTCTATCAAAATTGAGATCTCCTTGCCACTGTCCGAATAGTAAGATACATGCCCCGTTCTTTGGACAGTGATTCAAAAATATGATGACAGGAATGTAACATGGCCGCCTTCCTGAGTTGTCGCTCACTCACTCATAGGAGGGTATATATAAGCCAAAGTTAATTTGAAATGCATATGAATAATTTCCTAAAGTTTCTCCATACAGTTCTACAGTAATCCAGTTACTTCACGTAGACATAACTGCTGTTTGGAAGCCCGTCATCTTCGTCGATATAAACATGACCCTAGCGTTGCGAAGCATAATATTCCAGCTAGGTCTAACCGACATGAGATCATCAAAAATAGGGTCTGGCATTACCTGGAGTCCGAATCATACATGATACCGTACATTAGGAGAGTCTCTAACACAAACTCTAGTAGAGACACAATCTCCTACAGAAGAAAAACCACTTCATAAATCATTTTTACTTAAGAATGTACCAGCCCTTGAAAAATGCGTAACCCGCCATTGTAAACGGTACATCGGAACTCATCACGACTTGTCAAGACAACTCCTACTTCCGCTAGAGCGGCATAACAAGAATATAGTCCTGCCTACCCATCCAAAATATACAATATAGGACTGATTCTACTTGTACTAATAATATGTAATACATATGAATTCAGGCCATAAACATAATAAGCAAATTAATCTATTTTCTGGCCCTAACAAATAAGTTCGGACATGAGTGCAATATCCATGCGCCGAATCAATATCAAGAACGATTACTCCTATGATCAAAAGTGTAAATCAATCATGAATTATCTAGCTTTACCATAGACAGCATTTTCATACACAAATGAATGAATGTCTATATTTTTTTCATATTAAATAGCCATATCGATTTTTGTAATATGTGCGTCAAAATATGCACGCAACAGTTGTAAAGTTAGTATCCTCCGCCCACATCTGCGAAATAAATAAATATGTGTCACAATGTGAAACAGAATCGAGTTTAAAGAGTTCTCAGTTGAAGATAATTCAACAAAACATTAATATGTTTAGCTATGTGTATAAGTATTACAAATTAATCATGCGGGTGCAGACATCAACTTTCAATCAACAAAGTTATAATCTCCAACTAAAGACCTGTATACTAGTACATTTAGTCATGAAATATTTTAGAAAACAAGGTTAAAAAGAAAATAGTGGATTTAACGCACACACACACACAACAGTCCAGTAAGTTGGTACCTTATGAATATTAATTTTCTTCCTCTGAAGTTATTTTACTTGTGATGCTGAATCTGCATCGGTTCTTGACTATAGAAGTTTTATTCGGTTAATTTCACAAGCTACTCCTAATATTTATCCCGTCCTATGTTTAAATCTTTCTATCTACACTCTGGCATCTTCTGTGCGTGATGAAGTCGAATAAGTCACAAGTCTTCAACACTCGAGTCTTTCGCCCCCACGAAATTAAATTTCTGGTTAGTTTATTTTATTTTAAACCAATAACTACTGTAGGGTGTCTTAATTTGTATTACTCACCAACGCATCTTATATTATTTGCGAAGGGGTGTTATTTGAAATGGATGGATAGTTTCACTAATTACTTGTATCACCGGAATGATTGCGTGATCTGACCTGCTGTGACGTGGAATGTAAATAGTGATACAGTAATCTGACAGCCTTTGCTTTCCCATTTAATGTCTACCATTTGCTAAGCCAAACCGCGCAATTTTCTGACTGCCCTACTCATAACTAATCCATGCCCTTTTTCTTGACATGTAAACAAACAGACATATTAGCTAGTTCCGCGACCTGCCGGCATAACAGTCAGCGAGCCATGATTCGTTTACCTGAGTTATCATGCGAGCTGATTTGCCAATCATCATTGTTGACAGACAGACGCACGTGGGAGACACAATCGGTTTCTTTGAAGGGGAAACGCGGGCAGAAATTTTCCAGTGTACCTGTTTGATGTTCATACATGCAGGGAGATAATCGTTTGATATCAGAAGCGAACAGAAATCTCGGGAGGAAAACTGTTACACGAGTAAGCCTTTGTTGTCGATTTGCAACGGCAAACAGAGTGGCCGAGGAATCTTTGATCGGGGGGGGGGGGGGGAATTAGTTTCCTGAATTTCTGCTATACACAAGAAGTGTGAAAATTCACATTCTCGAGATAATAACACTCAAATCTGTATATATACTGCGTCCCTCAATAGCAATTATCTGTCATCGCTCAGAAATTTTGGATAATCTAATCACGCCAGACTAGAACCATTTTTTTAAAATTGTTTCGTGGGGATTCCATTTTTCTGATTTGTGGTAATAGAAATTGTGATTAAGTGTTAAAATGTGTTAAGTTTACCATTAAATTCACTGTAATTTCTTAGCGTTTAAAACTAGTGAAATACCATAACGCATAGATATTTCTTTCCAGTCGTTCAGAGTAATGTAATTTCAAATACCCCAGTTTCCTTACACAAGAAGATACGGCTTACCAGACTGAGATTATTAAGTGTGACGGATCAGTGACCGAATAGAATTCGCATTATATTTCATAGTGTGAAATTAAATAAGTGACTAGAGTTAATGTTATGTGACTAAACAACAGACGCTGACAAATAGCTAGTAGTGGCAGGGGGATTTTGTAAAAGTGCGCGAATAGATAAATTGAATAAAGGACTTTGTGCGCTGTTCACTTTCTCGCAGGCAATAACTGGGGAGGGCATTTACCCTTCTTTCCCGACATGCCATAGCGGAAAACCTACGGACAGATGAGTAGCAGTTTTTTTTTATGTTCTTTTCTTCCTTATCTAGCACTCGATCAAAACCAGCGGCCAGCGGTCTAATATCACCAGTAACATTCTTATTATTATTGGGTCTTCGATTTATTAGACCTGTTCGGTCCTCTTTCTTCATTCAGAGAGAGACCAAATATAAACAATAAGATTAATCATAACTGGACGATACACTACCCATAATTATTTAGCAAAATTTTCCAGCCCACTGGGCATACGAAAGAACATATATTCCTGACGTTTGACAGTCGTGGCAACGGAGTGATCCAGAAAACCACGCTGTTTCAAAATCGGAACTCGCCATAAGACTCAGCCGATAGGATTTACCATTATTATCAGTTTGTAACTATTGTAACATTTGTCTTAGCAACCAGAGGCTAGACAATACAGGAACTACCCTTCCTCTTTTTTTTTCTCTGTGACTGTGAACGTCCAGAGCATGTCTTGCTTCAGTAACTATATGCGGTGACCCTGGATTCATCCAGGAAAAATTAAACCACCAAATTTGGCGTCCACCTTGTAATTATTATTAGATACGAAGGCTGGACTGGGGCCGGATTTAGCAACCCAACTGACAATATATGTTCAGACTATTGCAATTTTTCAAGGGATAACTACACCATGATTAGGTAAGCAAGCGTGTTTGTGGCCACAGGTGACAGAGTGAGAGACAGAGAGAGAGAGAGAGTAAATAGTTTCCTTTGTTACAATCAGTGTACTAACTACCTTTTTTTTATTTCGCCAAACTGAGTACTTTACTGAGTAGTAATTTAGTGAGAATTTGTTCTCCACGGGCAATTCTGTAAGCTAGTGCTTATCTTTGACCTTTGGGTTATTAACTTTTATTGGGATCTTTTTTTCTTAACAAGGGGAGGGCACTTATTCGGTTATTTTCAAATATATGTAAACTTGATTTATTTGATTTCTCTATATGTTAGATGTTGTAAAAAGTTTAATGATAATAAACAACAAAAAGAATTACATGTGTGTGTTGGTCAGACTCATTCCCAAATTATCCATAGTTTTTCACGTTTGTGCGTATTGTTGTCACAAAATTGTGTGTGCGTGGGCGTGTTTAGTGTAACTTATATTTCATATAGGGAGAGAAAGGTCGTCTGATATTAAAATATAGTCGTATAGATAGGCTGGACTAGAGAAACTACTCACTCCAGAGACATATCTTCCTCTTACACTATTCTCTCGTGAAAATCTATTTCTTACACCTTTATTCTCACATATTTACCACTATCACCTCTGCGCAGGCGGGACCATAAATATCTTCTGACCTATCTTTAAAAATTTACGACACCTGCCCTAATCCCACAATATTTATCTGCTTCTCTTTCCACCTAGGTGGAAACAAATCAACTCATTATCTCGGTAAAACATGTCAGTCCCAAGACCCTGATTAAGCTAAGAGACTAGGCGACTGAAGGTTTGAAAAAGTGGGATAGTTTCGCTATCCTTAAAGCTTGCATCTCGTGTTCCGACCGGTATTGTCCGAAGCGCGGATCACAATCTCTCTCTCTCTCTCTCTCTCTCTCTCTCTCTCTCTCTCTCTCTCTCTCTCTCTCTCTCTCTCTCTCTCTCTCTCTCTCTCTCTCTCTCTCTCTCTCTCTCTCTCTCTCTCTCTCTCTCTCTCTCTCTCTCCCCTCTCTCTCTCTCTCTCTCTCTCTCTCTCTCTCTCTCTCTCTCTCTCTCTCTCTCTCTCTGGTCAGCCCAGACAGATTAAGCAAACAAGTTATCTTGTAAGCGACTATTTTTTTCCAAGTTTATGATAAGGTGACAATGTGAATTTTAATCCCTTACTCTATTATCGTCTCACTTGAGCGATGACTTCACAATGAAGAAGTAAAAATTGCGAGCATTGGCTTCACCTACAATATAAGGGGAAAATGGAAAAAAAAAAAACAACACAAAAAGTAATACGTCTTAATAAGAGAAACCTACGTTGCGGCCACAAGGCCTTCGTCAGGGACAGACAAACAAAAGACAGAAGGGAAAGAAAGTGAGAATTAAGTGGAGACCATGAAACTATAGGAATAAGAGACAAATACCCCCTGATAGTGTCACATGTCGGAGCGAAAATGGCCGGTACTGAACCGGAAACCGGAAGTGAAAATTACATTGAACTATAAATAAAAAAATGATGAAAACAGGTCCCTGAAATAAAAAAGAAAGGCCACCAGATCCCTCAACAACTAAAAACTTTGGCTCAAGAAATGATTGAAGAAAAGTACAACCCGAAGGAGTGAACACACGCATACACAGATGGATCCGCTGAGAGGGGCAGTAAAGAACGGTGGAGGAGGCATTTTTATAAGATTCCTAAATGGAAAGATCATCCGAAAGGCCTTCCCAACTGGAAAGATCTCCTCCAATTTTAGGGCAGAAGCTATGGCACTACTGCAAGCCCTGAAGATCCTCACCAGACCCGAACAGCAGCCACCAGCTAAGATAGTAATCTTCACCGACTGCAGATCATTACTGGAATCAATACAGAACACCAGAAATGATAACATGATGAATGAGATCAGATCTGAGCTTAACATCATCCAAAGATCATCAACCATTGCCCTTCAGTGGTTACCCTACCATTGTGGAATTGCTGGTAATGAGAAAGCAGATGCTCTATCAAGAAGTGGCAGTAAAATGGAACAATACAGCCACCCATTGCCCTATCGGGAAGCAAAAACCATCATCCACAACAAGTACAAAAATCAGTGGAAGAAGGAAGGGGATGTCGTGGAATATTCTAATCCACATATATAAATTATTAGGTAAATATGAAGCCTAACAAATAAAATTAATAAAGAAAAGAGCAATGGTAAAATAACAGTGCTGTCACAAAGAAGGTACTCGAAATCCCCCTTGTTTTCTGCTTCGTCTGCAAATTGTAACGCTTTCACGTTGATAGTAAAAGCTTAATGTATTATTACCCACTTTCTTCAATGAAACGTGTGCTGTATTTCTTGGAAAAACATTGAGAGGCACCCTGCGTAATGACCTAAATTAATCCTAACATTAATTATATTACGTTACCAAAACGAACGAACAGATGGACTCAAATAGAAAGAGAGAGAGGGGCGAATGAAATCAGGAACGCATGCAAAATTAAACACGCGTCGCGCGATACACAATTACTACTATCACGCGTGTTAGGCTACATGCACTAACTTTTTCGGACGGACAGTGATAAATTCACTACCCTTCCCAGAGTTAGGTTTTAAAATCATAAAAAACGCTTATTAGGAAAGATAACAATAGATGGGTTTACGTTTGAAAACATTACAGTACCCAGACAGCACATCTTCGAAACAGGAAGATAAAGAAATTGCATATTTTGAACGCAGCCACGTAGCTCTTTTAAATTTGGATATTTGGGTTCCTTAGGGCTTGCTGACAAAGAATATGTAAAACGTTACGCAAATAGTCCAGGAATTAATAAATTATAACCAAAAAAAAATAGTGGGGATGCCTGACAACATGGAATCATTTCTGCTCATAAAATTTTTTTATAACGTGTTTGAAAAAAACCTTACGTTACAGAAATAGCCTACCATGTAAACTCCAAATTGATTGGAGCGCAACAAATGAAAGACTAACCACGATTGGTCGGGCTATAAATACTATCTTTCGTTGTTAGGGGAGACGTGGAAAGGTAACATTTTTTCAAATACTTGTCGAAACGTGGCTCCATTGGCTAGACTCGCTGATATACTCACTTAGGAGCGTTAGTTCGAGACCACTAGTCAAATAAGCTTGATAAAGCAACAGTGCGTTGAAGCCAGCTCATATTTTGCTAAATAAAAGCCTGGAACATAAGCAGATGGGAATTTGTGCCAGTAGTTGTGCCAGAATTCATTGCTAATCAACGTATCTGTGTTTGTTTCCATGAATTGTGGTAAGCTTGAAACATTCAGTATCTTTTAATGAAAATTGAATGTGAATTGTTAATTTATGCCTGTATATATGTGTAGTTCAGTAGCAAACATGATGTAAAGCCTATAATGCTCCCGCCTGAACAGAAGGTGTCGGAGGAAAGTAAAACTGCATGGAATGGCCAAACAGTACACTGACACCTAGATTATTGATTAGACAGAAATAATGCTGGAAGTGCAGAGGCGTGGTAACCATTAAGGAGGTAAATACTGGTATAAAGTATTTCAGATGAAGCTGACAGTTGGCCTAACGCTCTGAACTCAATGTTTGTGATGTATTGTGATCAGTGTAAAAAGAGAGTATAAGTTAGTTATGAAGTAGAAGGTACATCCTTCTTGTTTTCAGGGACCGTGGTCTTGATGGTATTGAGCAGCACCTGGTCAGAGCTTTGCTGAATCCAGAGTCGGACAGCATACTCCTTGGTCCATTTAGCTATCAGTGAGGTGTCTCCAGAGCCGAGGGGAGAATCGAGCAGAGGAGTCTGTTCCTGCCGCCATCACGCCAGATAAGCTGATGTGGCCAGCTGAGCTCAAAATTATGTACCCCCAGCTTAAAATGACCTTGTAAAAATAAAATTAAGAGGGGAATTAAATTGTCTTAATATCAGGAACTGAGAACATCTCCAATAATAGTTCCCATAAAGACAAACTATTGAAGTCATGATGACAAATACCAACAGAGCTTGAACAAAACAAAACCAGTATTACCTCATATTACTACTACACAACTGACACACATAGGATACCTTTAATAATATATGTCATTACAATATTCATATTGATAAATTCTGTACATATAACTTGTAAGTAAAATTGATTGTGATTCCTGGTTCCCTTTGTATTTGAATCAGGACACATATTCATTCATGACAGCAATGAATACATATTGTTATTTGAAAAGTTATCAGTGACTTCTTTAAGATATCCTTGTAGAGTGTTTTATGTATGTGAGTGTCACAGTGTTGTCAAGTGTAGTGGAATAAATTAAATTGTTTATCTGTCTGTTGTTGTTTTGACTTACACTTCATCATACACATACCCTAGACATATAACGTAGTCATCACACTATTCCAGAATAATTCTGACTGAGATATATATATATATGTGGCAGCAAGTAAGGTTATCTATAATACACTACTCTCATTAGATATAGATACCTTCACAGCTGATCTCAGTCAGTACACTAAGTCCCCCTATAAATATTTATAACATCCCACTTCACCACATATATTGGGGTCTCGCTCTTGGGATTTTGAATCTTTCCCTATTAAAAATATTGGGGGTAATTCACTTCAGGGAATATAAGAATTAAAAGGTATCCTTGGGTGGAAGTAAATAAGGTTGAGCTCACGGTGCCTGTGTTGTCCATTAGATATATTTAGAGATTAAATTGTTGGTTAGACATTGTAGAAATTTACCTGATAGACAATGGCGGACCTGGCCAAGTTTCGATCTGCTGCTGTACAGACTGCAAAAGAGTTAGGATTAGATGGGCAAGTTATGGTTGCCTATGTCACTACGGAATGTGACAAATTTATTGAACGCGAAGAAAGAAGATTAGAAAAAGAGGCCGAAAGAAAGTTAGAGGCTGAGACTAAGAGGTTGCAGATTGAGGCTGAGGCTGACAAAGAGGCTAAAGCATTGGAAGCCGAGGAAAGAAGCAAAGCTGCAGAAAAGGCTGGAAGAGAAGAAATTAGCTGCAGAAAGGGAAGAGAAGAAATTAGCTGCAGAAAGGGAAGAGAAGAAATTAGCTGCAGAAAGGGAAGCAGAAAAGGAGGAGAAGAGATTACAAAGGGAACATGAGATACGACTAAGGGAGTTTGAGTTTCAAGGCCATGCTCCTGAAAATGGTGCCAGTCCCTTTGCCTCTGATGCCACTGCTAGCCAAGGAGCCTCAACCTCAGCTATGAATTTTCATTTAGATCATTTTGTTGAGAAAGACGATGATATAGAGAGCTACCTAAATAGGTATGAACTATTAGCTACCACGTATGGGTTAGAGAGAGAAAGGTGGAGCTTAAAGTTATCTCAAGGACTTCGTGGGGCAGCTTATGAAGTTTTTGCAAAAATGAGTAGAGGTGATCAGGAAAATTATGACATGCTAAAGCAGGCTCTTTTGTTAAGATATGAAAAGAATGCAGAATTCTATAGAAAAAAATTTAGGAATGCTAAACTACTGTCAGGTGAAACCTATCACCAGTTCTCTGCACGAATAGAGACATACTTGGAGAAATGGACTTCTCTGGGGAAAAACCCAAGATCTTAAGGAAATGGTCCTTATAGAGCAATTAAGAGAGTCCATGGCTCCAGACCTGAGAAAGTTTCTCATGGAACAAGGTGCAGAGAGGCTGGGTGAGTTGCTAAATGTTGCTGAAAGGTATCAAGCAGCTCAAGCAGAGGTAACAGGTAATAAAAAGAAACAAGTGGATAACTTTAGGGCACCACAGAACTTTAATAAATTTGATCCTAGGGATCAACACAAAGGTAAGCACCAGTTTGATAGGCCACGGTATGAAAATAAAAATAAATTCCCACAATTCGATGAAAGGAAATATGATGAAAGAAAATCTTTCAACCAAGGAAAAAGGTGGTGTAAAAATTGTAAGATGAACAATCATGACACTGACCATTGTAGAAGGAAACCTCCTCATTGTGCTGCTATGACATCGGGGAAAAAGGAAAAGAAGGTCAAACCTGAAGAATTACAGGAACCATACCACCCCCCAGTGTGTGAAGATGTCACCTGTAATGGTGTCACTATAAGGTGTTTATATGATACCGGTTTAGATTACGATTCCGTTGTGAGTTCTCACCTGGTGCAGGCCGATCAGTACACCACAGAAACAGTGGAGATTCAAACTGCAACCAAGGATGTAGCTACCATGACACTTCCCGTCGCCCGAATAAAAGTGAAAACGCGATATGTGGAAGGAATCATAAAAGCAGCAGTGATAAATGAGCCAATCTACCCTCTAATATTGGGGTGTAGATATGTCTTCTTGGGGAATCCCAAGAGACCTGTGATATTGGCAACAGTGCAGACCAGATCACAGACAAAGAAGGAGGAGGATAATCCCATAAATACTCACCCAGATGAGATGAGGAAGGCACAGGCTGAGGACAAAACACTCAAGCCATGTTTCAAGAAGTTGCCCAAATCTCATACACCTCCAGGCAAGGGAGAGTTTTATATGAAGAACAAACTGATATATAGGAAGGCTGGATCTGAATCCAATGGTCACGGACAGCTGGTCCTTCCCACTTCATATAGGACTAAAGTGTTGGAACTAGGGCATGCGATTCCCTTCAGTGGTCATATGGGAATCAGCGCAACAGGACAGCGAATAGCTTGTCACTATTTCTGGCCAGGAATAACTGAAGATATCAAACGATATGTAAAATCCTGTCCAGAGTGCCAACGAGTAGCACCTAAACATTGGACTGCACCAGCAACTCTGGGGGAAATGCCCATAGTGGGAACACCCTTTGAGAGAGTTGCCGTGGATCTTGTGGGACCTCTCACCCGAACCAAGAGAAGGAACAGCTACATTCTGACTCTGGTGGACACTTGTTCTATGTGGGGAGAGGCAATAGCCCTGTCATCGATTGATTCAAAACATGTGGCAGAGGCATTGCTCACAATTTTCACAAGGTTAGGCTTTCCCAATCAAATCTTGACTGATAATGGCTCTCAGTTCAAGGGGAAACTAACTGAAGAAGTTTTCAGGATCTTTCAGGCCAAACACTTCCATTGTAGTGTGTATCATCCCCAAGGGAACGGCCAAGTGGAAAGATTTAACGGCACATTGATGTCGATCCTGAGAAAGTTGGCACACGAAAAACCAGATACATGGGACCAGTACCTGCACGCCGCCCTCTTTGCTTATCGGGAGGTACCCCATAGTTCAACCGGTATGGCCCCGGCAACATTATTGTTTGGAAGGCCAATAAAAGGTCCACTCGAAGCTATGTTAAGAACGTGGACTGATGAAAAGGCAGAGGAAAACATTACATCTTCATACCAATATGTGAATGAGCTGACCACTCGGTTAAAAACTGGCTGGAAACTTGCCAATGAAAATTTGAAACAAGCCAGGAAGAAACATGCTGCCTATTATAACAGGAAGGCGAAAGACAGAGATTTGGCTGTGGGAGAGAAGGTACTGCTTCTTTTGCCCGGGAGTCAGAATAAGTTACAAATTGGATGGCAGGGTCCATATACAGTTCTAGAGAAGGTGTCTAGAACAAATTATAAGATAGATAAGAAGGGGAAAGAAAAAATCTATCATGTGAATCTCCTGAAGAAATATTTGGAAAGAGAACATCAGGAAGAGACACACTTGTGGACCTTGTCCATCGCCATGGAGATGAAAAAGGAACCACTTTCATCATTTGAATATCCATTACACCCCTGTGAGACAGCAGCACAGGTGAAAATCAGTACACATTTAACGAAAACTCAGAAAGAGAGAGTGCAACAGGTTCTAAATAATCATGCAGAGGTGTTAACAGACCGACCAGGGCATACAAACCTATTGGAATATGATATGAAACTGATAGACCCCACACCTGTCTGTATGAAACCATATTCGATTCCGTTTGTTAAGGAGAAAGCTTTGAAGGAAGAGATAGACTATCTGTTGAAGGAAGGAATTATTTCGCACAGTGAATCTTCGTATAGTTCCGGTGTTGTACTCTTAAGGAAGCCCTCTGGAGAACATAGACTCTGTATAGATTACAGGAGACTGAATGCTATTACAGAAGGACAAGTGGATCCATTGCCGGATACAAATCAGCTGTTTGCCAGACTAAATAAAGCTAAATATTTCTCCAAAGTGGATCTGAGTAAAGGATATTATCAGATTCCAGTAAAGCCTGAGGTTAGACCATACCTAGCTTTTAGTACCTCAGAAGGACACTATGAGTTTAATAGATTGCCATTTGGATTGAAGAATGCGCCTAGTGTCTTCTCTAGAATGATGAGAAAATTATTGGATCCTCTGAATAATCCCTGTATAACAAATTTTATGGATGATATCCTTATAGCAACAGAAACATTTGAGGAACACATTGACTCTCTGAACATGCTGTTTGATCGACTTAGGGAGGCAAATTTAACAGCCCGACCAACCAAATGTTGCGTTGGATGTAAAGAATTGGAATTTTCGGGACACACAGTTTATCAGGGAAACATGACCCCTGACCCAAAGAATTTAGAGAAACTACAGAAAGCCCCGAGACCACAAACCAAGAAGGACGTGAGATCCTTTGTCTCATTATGTGGTTTCTACCAGAAGTATATCAAAAACTTTAATTCCATATGTGCACCGTTAACTGAATTGACACGTAAAGGACATCCAGATCGCATTACATGGACACCACAAAGTGAAATGACTTACCAAGAATTGAAGGAAAAGCTCACAAGTAAACCCATTTTGAAATTACCTGACTTAAGTCAAGAATTCATAGTAAGGACGGATGCAAGTAATATTGGGTTAGGTGCAACTCTACTACAGAAATCAGATGCATTGGATGGGGAATTAAGCCCAGTGGCATATGCTAGCAGAAAGTTGAATAAAGCTGAAATCAACTACTCAACTAGCGAAAAAGAATGTCTTGCAGTAATATGGGCGATAAAGAAATTCAATATTTATCTATATGGGAAGGCATTTAAGTTGCAAACAGACCACAAACCTTTATCGTTTCTAGCACAGGCTAGGCATGAGAACTCCAGGTTACTCCGATGGTCTTTACTTTTGGCTCCCTATAATTTTAGCATTGAGTATATATCTGGAAAAACAAATTTGGGAGCGGATTTTTTAAGCCGCCATCTGTGTGATGAGAATCACCGTAAACCCCAGAAATAATAATAAATTTCTCTATGTGTATATAGAATAAAGGACTGACATATAATGTCTGTTTTAAGAGGGGAGGTGTCGTGGAATATTCTAATCCACATATATAAATTATTAGGTAAATATGAAGCCTAACAAATAAAATTAATAAAGAAAAGAGCAATGGTAAAATAACAGTGCTGTCACAAAGAAGGTACTCGAAATCCCCTTGTTTTCTGCTTCGTCTGCAAATTGTAACGCTTTCACGTTGATAGTAAAAGCTTAATGTATTATTACCCACTTTCTTCAATGAAACGTGTGCTGTATTTCTTGGAAAAACATTGAGAGGCACCCTGCGTAATGACCTAAATTAATCCTAACATTAATTATATTACGTTACCAAAACGAACGAACACATGGACTCAAATAGAAAGAGAGAGAGGGGCGAATGAAATCAGGAACGCATGCAAAATTAAACACGCGTCGCGCGATACACAATTACTACTATCACGCGTGTTAGGCTACATGCACTAACTTTTTCGGACGGACAGTGATAAATTCACTACCCTTCCCAGAGTTAGGTTTTAAAATCATAAAAAACGCTTATTAGGAAAGATAACAATAGATGGGTTTACGTTTGAAAACATTACAGTACCCAGACAGCACATCTTCGAAACAGGAAGATAAAGAAATTGCATATTTTGAACGCAGCCACGTAGCTCTTTTAAATTTGGATATTTGGGTTCCTTAGGGCTTGCTGACAAAGAATATGTAAAACGTTACGCAAATAGTCCAGGAATTAATAAATTATAACCAAAATAAAATAGTGGGGATGCCTGACAACATGGAATCATTTCTGCTCATAAAATTTTTTTATAACGTGTTTGAAAAAAACCTTACGTTACAGAAATAGCCTACCATGTAAACTCCAAATTGATTGGAGCGCAACAAATGAAAGACTAACCACGATTGGTCGGGCTATAAATACTATCTTTCGTTGTTAGGGGAGACGTGGAAAGGTAACATTTTTTCAAATACTTGTCGAAACGTGGCTCCATTGGCTAGACTCGCTGATATACTCACTTAGGAGCGTTAGTTCGAGACCACTAGTCAAATAAGCTTGATAAAGCAACAGTGCGTTGAAGCCAGCTCATATTTTGCTAAATAAAAGCCTGGAACATAAGCAGATGGGAATTTGTGCCAGTAGTTGTGCCAGAATTCATTGCTAATCAACGTATCTGTGTTTGTTTCCATGAATTGTGGTAAGCTTGAAACATTCAGTATCTTTTAATGAAAATTGAATGTGAATTGTTAATTTATGCCTGTATATATGTGTAGTTCAGTAGCAAACATGATGTAAAGCCTATAATGCTCCCGCCTGAACAGAAGGTGTCGGAGGAAAGTAAAACTGCATGGAATGGCCAAACAGTACACTGACACCTAGATTATTGATTAGACAGAAATAATGCTGGAAGTGCAGAGGCGTGGTAACCATTAAGGAGGTAAATACTGGTATAAAGTATTTCAGATGAAGCTGACAGTTGGCCTAACGCTCTGAACTCAATGTTTGTGATGTATTGTGATCAGTGTAAAAAGAGAGTATAAGTTAGTTATGAAGTAGAAGGTACATCCTTCTTGTTTTCAGGGACCGTGGTCTTGATGGTATTGAGCAGCACCTGGTCAGAGCTTTGCTGAATCCAGAGTCGGACAGCATACTCCTTGGTCCATTTAGCTATCAGTGAGGTGTCTCCAGAGCCGAGGGGAGAATCGAGCAGAGGAGTCTGTTCCTGCCGCCATCACGCCAGATAAGCTGATGTGGCCAGCTGAGCTCAAAATTATGTACCCCCAGCTTAAAATGACCTTGTAAAAATAAAATTAAGAGGGGAATTAAATTGTCTTAATATCAGGAACTGAGAACATCTCCAATAATAGTTCCCATAAAGACAAACTATTGAAGTCATGATGACAAATACCAACAGAGCTTGAACAAAACAAAACCAGTATTACCTCATATTACTACTACACAACTGACACACATAGGATACCTTTAATAATATATGTCATTACAATATTCATATTGATAAATTCTGTACATATAACTTGTAAGTAAAATTGATTGTGATTCCTGGTTCCCTTTGTATTTGAATCAGGACACATATTCATTCATGACAGCAATGAATACATATTGTTATTTGAAAAGTTATCAGTGACTTCTTTAAGATATCCTTGTAGAGTGTTTTATGTATGTGAGTGTCACAGTGTTGTCAAGTGTAGTGGAATAAATTAAATTGTTTATCTGTCTGTTGTTGTTTTGACTTACACTTCATCATACACATACCCTAGACATATAACGTAGTCATCACACTATTCCAGAATAATTCTGACTGATATATATATATATATATGTGGCAGCAAGTAAGGTTATCTATAATACACTACTCTCATTAGATATAGATACCTTCACAGCTGATCTCAGTCAGTACACTAAGTCCCCCTATAAATATTTATAACATCCCACTTCACCACAGGGGATATATACAGCAGAGATGACCCAATCCACCATCTAAACAGATACCAACAGACCAAATTTTTCCACCTGAGAACTGGCCATTGCAGATTACTTGGACATCTGGGAGCCGCGCTAGCGTAGTGGTTACAACACCGCTCTGGCGACCGGGTGATACAGGATCAAACCCGGGCGACGGCATTTGAGGATTTTTCGTCGACCGGGATTTGGACTGGATTAACTCGAGACCTGGCGAGGACATTTGAAGGAGTGTCGTCGACCAGGGACTGGCGGCTCCTGAGCCGACCCAGCTGCAATGGGTATCTCCGAAATCGGCGAGTATTTGCCTGAATGGCGAGGGACACCTGTCTCTGTACAAGAAATAAAGGGATACTCACGTAAAATCAATGTCAGGTTAGACATAAAATAATAACCTGAGATTTCGCCTCGAGTATAAGCGGGCGTACGCAAAAAAAAAAAAAAAACTTGGACATCTCTATCGCCTCAGGATATCCCACACGAATGAATGCCCATATGGAACTGGAATCCAGACCCCAGAACACATTCTCCAGAACTGTCCAACCCATGATGAATTGCGACGTGCGACCTGGCCAAAGGGTGCTGAGCTCCAGTAGAAGCTATGGGGCTGCCGCGCCGACCTGGGAAAGACTGTGGACTTCGTCCTGGCGACAGGCCTGCAGATTTAGCATGACTACAAACCGAACGCAGAAGAAGAAGAAGAATCATTTCTATTCTCGCCCGCTATGGAGCATGGAGCGACAACTACGACTGGTCCCCTTATAAAAAAGTTTGGACCCAATCATTGATGTCCTCTTGCAGGGATAGTCTCTGTAGCAACTTATTTTACATGATGAGATTACTGGCCCCCATACACTAGCTCACATTAGTAGGCTTTTATTGCATGCGTGTGGGAGCAGTCGTTGTGGTCTTTCTTTGTCACCTCAGAGACATCATCTTTAGACTACACCAACAAGCAGTGGCCATTGTGCTACGAAGTGCGGTATGCCTGTTTGTTTTAATATTTTTTTTAAACATTTTTATTGAGTTTGAAATGAGCGTTGTTTGGATGTTTCAAATCCTTGAGCCATTGGTTTACTGGGTATCAGATGACCCAGGAAGCTGAGATTTTGCACACGACCCTCTATTGTGGTAGATTTTAAACTGTTAAATTTGAAGGAACCTCACGTGACCTGTCCCTGGCTCGCCATACAACAAGAATAACAATAACAAAAAGGCGAAAAAGTCATATAAATGTTACATGATTACAGCTGTGATCACATGACGTGGTGACGTAGTATACAAAATTGTGAACAGGATCACAGAACTTTTCCATTTTAGAGCATTTTTCAAATAGAACAAAATATGTACTATGTGTCGACAAGCAAAAGAACGGCGGATAGAAACAAAATGCAAGGAAAAAGAAGACATGGAGCAAAGCACATGATAAGGGATATGCATGAAGAAATAAAGAAATTATCAAATAGGTCGCGGTTTGCACAAGGAGGAAGCTGTATCATGAATACAAATGGTATAATCTTACTTGATGAGAAAGACATATCAAACAGATGGGCAGAATACGTAGAAGAACTATTCGAGGACAACAGAGGTAAAAACATCATCACCAGATTCTAATGAAGGCCCAAACATTCTCAGATCAGAAGTAGAGAATTTATATGATACAAAAAAGGAAAATCAGCAGTTACGGACAACATAAAATTAGAAATGATAGAAACCCCGGAGAGCTTTGGTATAGATACAATCACAGATCTGTGCAATGATATATACAATACAGGATATATACCACATAACATGAAGACATCAGTCTTTATAACGTTGCCCCCCCCCCCCCCCCAAAAAAAAAAAAACGTAATGCAACAGAATGCTGAGACTTTGGAACAATCAGCCTGATGAGTCACTCAATTAAAATACTGCTCAAAATCATACAGGAGACAATAAAAAGTAATCTACACAATGAAGTCCAAGAAGAGCAGTTTGATTTTCGACGGAACAGTGGAACAAGGGAAGCAATATTTTGCCAAAGAATCTTAGCAGAGAAATATACAGAGGTCCAAAACAGTATGTACAATGTGCTTCATTGATTATAAGAAGGCTTTTGACAGAGTCAATCACGAGAAAATACTTGAATTCCTCGAAGACATGGAAAAATGATGGAAAAAAACATAATAATACTGAGTAACCTTTATTGAGAAGAAACTGCTACAGTAAGATCTGGCAGGAATTACTCACCATATCTAGACTTAAAAGGAAGTGTCAGACAAGATTATAGCGATGTCTTCATCTTGCACGTTTGTTGTTCAGCGCATCCTTCCATTATAATGTTCAGCAAGTCTTTGTATGTTATGTCAACGGGTCTAAAGCAGGGCAGGGCAACCTCTCGATCTTGAGCTACCGGTAAATCCTAGAGGGTCAATTGGTAGATCCTTATGTGGCCCGGTGGGGGGAAAGGAGGGGGGGGGGGAAAGGGGGGGAATAATTTTTCACTTAGGTAAATTGCGGACTAGCCCTTTCCTTGCAGCACTTAAAGGTTCGGTGTCCCCATTAATTTAAGGTACATTTACAACATTCTCTGTGAAACCGCGCATGCTAGCTCACTAAAATTCCCTTTATTCTTGAACTTCGTAAAATAGAAAACGATCTTTTGATTGAAGAACTTAATATTCGATAAAGTATCATTTAGACTGAATTTTCTATCGCTGCGTCAATGGAATTGTAGAAAGCACGACGTCCGGCAAAACTTACTCTAAATTCTAAATGCACTGAAACCTAAAAACGCATGATTTTATTAAGACATAGAGAATTCAGTTGTTCTAAAGACTCAGTCGTTCTAAAGTAGATCTTCACAGCTTTTGAGTTGCGGACCGCTGGTGTACAGACTGCCTTATTGTAGCTAGAATCATAAACAAGAGGCCTTACCAAGCATACGCTTGTTGGTTGTCCCAGGCTTTAGACTTTCTACAAACTCAGGTCATCGCTTAAATGCACTTGTGTCTGTTTCATGTTTATTGTGGAGTGCCAGGTAAACAGTGCAATCCTATTTTCGAGTTGGGAGAACCTTAGGTCTTCAGTCACCTTGATTAGTGCACGTAATGATCAGGTCATGCGCAATTTCGCGTTGCTCAGACAGGTTCAAAATTCAACATCACGTGAGTAGTATAGTAGGCGCAAAACGACGCCAATTCAGGAGCGGCGCGTGACTTTTATATAAGGAAATACTCTGATCGATTCAGGAGGTGGCGCATGACTTTTATATAAGGAAATACTCTGATCGATTCAGGAGGTGGCGCATGACTTTTATATAAGGAAATACTCCGCTCAATAATGGCGGGCGTGTGTTGTTATGTGTTGTTTATTTATACATGTATTACAACAATTATACGTGTTTTACAAACAGGTAGACTATATTTTTTACAACATATATTACAATACATATTTTACAAACATTTAGTTATACAACATAGATAACAAAGATTTAGTTAATAAATATATTTTATTTTCAACAGTGTTTTGTTACAGCAGTAACAAACATTATATGAGAAGGTTACATATTGGCAAGAGGGAGGTGTGTACAATTTGGGGTGTAGCTGGCGGGTGTAGGTTAGGGTGGATTGTTGTGTGCTGTTGTATTGTGCTGGTATTGTGTTGTTTCGTCATACATTATATATATATATGCAGGTAGACAACGGACATAAAAATCGATAAAAGCCTGCACTCTTGAGATAAAGATGAAAATATAAAAAAGCGATAAAGTCGCATAGTATAAATTTTATAGAGGTGTTTTTCTAATTTTTGAGTGCGCTGGGGGGTATTGGTTTATGCTGGCGGGGGTGACGACGCATGGGTGTAGCTGGTGGGTGTAGGTTAGGGGGGCTTTTTGTATGCTGTTGTATTGTGCTGGTAGTGTGTTGGTGTGTTTGTTCATACATATATGCATACAATATATATAAAAAATCGATAAAGGTGGAAAATATAAACAAATCGATAATGGTGGGTTAGTAGGGTACTAAGGGGGTCTTTGAAGCGAGTGGAGTATTTATGTGCTGGCGGGGGTGACGACGCATGGGTGTGTACAATTTGGGGTGTAGCTGGCGGGTGTAGGTTAGGGGGGATTTTTGTGTGCTGTTGTATTGTGCTGGTAGTGTGTTGTTTATTCATACAACATATATCTATACATATATATATATATATTTTACAAACAATATTTATACATATATTTATACATAATAGATAACAAAGGTTTATAAATAGAAGTATATATTTAATGAGCTCTTTTAAAAGAATACTTGAGTTAAAGAGGAAAATATTAAAAAATCGATAATGGCGGCGTAGGTTACTAACGGGGTTTTTGAAGCGAGTGGAGTCTTTTTGTGCTGGCGGGGGTGACGACGCATGGGTGTGTACAATTTGGGGTGTAGCTGGCGGGTGTAGGTTAGGGGGGATTGTTGTGTGCTGTTGTATTGTGCTGGTATTGTGTTGTTTCGTCATACAATATATATATGCAGGTAGACAACGGACATAAAAATCGATAAAAGCCTGCACTCTTGAGATAAAGATGAAAATATAAAAAAGTGATAAAGTCGCATAGTATAAATTTTATAGAGGTGTTTTGCTGATTTTTGAGTGCGCTGGGGGGTATTGGTTTATGCTGGCGGGGGTGACGACGCATGGGTGTAGCTGGCGGGTGTAGGTTAGGGGGGATTTTTGTGTGCTGTTGTATTGTGTTGGTAGTGTGTTGTTTCTTCATTCAATTAATTTACAGGTAGATGGGACCTCAAGACGCAGCAATAGAGACCGCAGTCAGCGACTCATAGCTTGACTGCCTGCGTCAGGACCAGCGAACCAGAGCTGGTCAAGACCGCACTCCACCTCCACGTGGTGGTCCTAGAAACAGTCTGCAGCTGTGCAGGCTGGCTGAGCGAGTGTGGATCGAAATGGGAAGGCAAACCCGGTCCTAAAAAATGCCGTGCAGAAGTCGGATGTGTCGACCGAAAGGTGCAGATATCACAGCTACGTGTAACTGTCTTTTTCTCTTGTTGAGGTGATCACTGGCCCAAGACAGTATACATGTTGTTAGGTGTGTAGTGCGAGCGTATGATGAACTGAGTGTGGGTGCGAATGAAGGCGCGAATGTGTTTAGGCTCGTATATATGTAGACCCTGCAACCCATACACTCACATGCAGTAGTCAAGGATGCTTGGACACTGCAGGCACGTTTCAAAACATTTATTGACGAGAACACACATGGTATCAACAGGAACAGTCAGTGTAACAAGGTCATGCTGACCGGAAATCGATAGGTATACATTAGGCATTCAACAAGCTGGTAAACATTTGAATATTCGTGCATGATCAATACAATGTTCTCCAATAATGACAGTTCGTGGCGTCGCCCTGGTATTACTGACTAAACGCGTCAGATACCTTAATCACTTTGACACATAGGTACAACTTGGCATTCCCCGCCAATTGCACATTATCAGGCTGTAGTATAATAGCCGAAAACACAGTCCTCGTTCTGACGTCAGCTGTGTACTTCTGATAAGCAGGTTACCATCAACCCTGCAGTAATGCTTATTGTAGACATAAATTCCGCCAATCTGCGGTTCCCACAATATATCTTCGTCACTGGATTTCTGGACAATATAAAGACTAATAGTCTTGGATGGCTACCTCGAGCACAAAATATAAGTTCTGAAATGGAGGATCGGTGAGCTGCAGTTCACAGACTAAGCAATCTTCTAACATGTTCTGCCACCGAAAGCATAGTCATGGAAAAAGTCGGTATTACCTGTAACCGTATCCACAGAACATAAAAAGGAACTCTGCTGTCATTCCAACGCACAGAGATTCACTGGGGAAAACTGCCATCGCAGTCCCTCCGAAGATTCTCCCCGAAAAACACAATGGACTCTCGTCCCTTCAGAAACCAGGACACTTCCCGGCTTGCCGGAAGTCTAACTCAACTCCCGCTTAAAAAACCCTGCCTATGGGCATACGCCAGAACTGTCTACCTTTGACCCTAAAGGTCAAACACGATGAATGAATAAACAAGGGAAGACAACCCCTAATCAACCTGACATCGCAGGTAAAGACACAATTATTCTTATGATAAAAACATAAGCAAATAACTTGACAGATGACTCCGTCAAAAATGACAGCAACACTACGTTGTAAACAGACACAACGCAGCCACCGTCCTTTTCAAGGCAAACGAAGAAGAAGAAGAAGAAGATTTACAGGTAGATAACGGACATAAAAATCGATAAAAGCCTGCAATATTGAGATAAAGAGGAAAATATAAAAAATCGATAAATTCGCTTATGTATGAGTTTTATAGAGGAAACTGACTAATGCGCGTGTCTGTGGTGTTGATGTTTGAGGGCGCGGGTGGTATGGCTTTTGGTTTGTCTGGTGTGCTGTGTGTGTAGGTATTGTAATTGTTGTGTGGTGTGGTGTAACTGGTTCGTGTGCGTTTTTGTGTGGTTGTATTGTGTATGATTCGGCATTGTGTTGTGTTGTCTTTTTATACAATATTTATACAATATATATTTTACAACATATATTAATACGTATACGCACAATAGTTATACATACAATATTTATACATCATAGACAACAAAGATTTCTTAATTGTAATAAATATATTTAATGATCTCTCTTTTAAAAGAAGACGAAATGTCAAGCTAAAGCGCTAGTCTCAGCCGCTTTGTAGGTCTCTGCTTCTTCGATGGTAGATTAAAATATCGTCCGGGTGCTTGTCTATAGTTGCTGTAGGGGGACAAGGGTTGATGTTAGGACACCAACTCGGTTCTGTGGATATTGGTTGATAACAACTGGAGCTGATGTAGTGGTCAAACGTGTTACTGGGGCAGGTAGTAGGACAGGTATCCGTGTTTGGTAAATGTAGTCGGTCAAATTCGGCGAGGATTTCGCCCTGTAAAGCCAACAAATGTTCAAACTCAGGGCGAGTCAACGTAATACCGGTTTTGGTAGGAAACTTTAGATATGATTCACCAAAGTATTTTCGCGCGTGTAGTAAAGGCTGGTCTCGATAAAAACTTACAGACGCGGCTTTCAGCCCACTATCCAACGGTTTAAGCATTTCATCACTTCTACGCATGTACACCCAGTTTGTGGGAACAGTGGCCGGGGTAGTCATCTTCAGTGCGTTGTGAACGTGAGAGTCTGGGCGTTGGTCTCCCAAGTGTCTATTTATATCAAGGAAAACTAGTTTAATCTGGTTTTTGAAACGTATCCAGACTTGTTGCGCGCTAACAGAGGTCTGATTAGTCAAATAACTAATCGATAGTTGACGCGTTGTCGATGTGAAAAAAAAAAATTGTGTGCTGGTATTGTAAGTGGAGAGGATACAAATGTACTAAATGTACGCAAAGTGAGGCAATGTATAACCACAGAGGCGTAATAAGTGTTTATATTTAAATTTTTATTATATTATTATTATGAAGCGGGGACATTGTCGGTGTGTACCTGTCTTTCGATGTAAAAATATGACAGGGAATTTCCGTTGTTGGGTGAGTACAGCTAAAAGACTAGCTTATTGTGATGTTTATTGAGACCATTAGTAAATGTCTCCCGCGCCGCGTTTGTTGTGTAGTGAGAACCACCAAAAAAGTGTGTTTGTCTGGTGGTTTGTGTGTAGGTATTGATGAGAATTACAACTAATTGGTGTTAGCTTTCTTGGTTTTATAGTCCTTTTCACAGTGTAAAA
Organism: Oreohelix idahoensis; assembly: GCA_024509875.1. Lineage (NCBI taxonomy): Eukaryota > Metazoa > Mollusca > Gastropoda > Stylommatophora > Oreohelicidae > Oreohelix > Oreohelix idahoensis. The sequence goes on from JAMPIV010012465.1 coordinate 253,172, forward strand.
TCACTATTGGTTATCTGTAGTATTTTAAATAGTTTTGTTAAGCCATTATTTCTATAATATTTAGGGCCATCTCGACGCTGAATAAACACCGAGAGCGGATAACCTCACACGCCAAAAAAAAATCTTTACAGGAGCGATTATATGTTGATTTTTCACTGTCGCTGTTAAAGAGGCCATACCGCAGACTTGTGTAGATTGACCAATTATTTTGGAGGTAGTGTATTCTTAAGCAATAACAGGAGATTTTTGTGTATTTCATGAAAGTTTAGGTATAGGTACACTGTCAAAAAGAGATCTCATCAGAACGTTGTTATCTATGTGGAGGTGTTGTAGTCTTGTTACAAACAACAAGCTGATTTAGACGTAGCTTTAACACTTTTTATTGGAAGGAGTTGTGCTTTTACCCTTTTACATGAATATAACAACCGATTTGTTCCACAACCTTCATGCAACTATGTTGCTGCTTGACTTGAGAAGAAGGAATTTTTATAAGCACTCACTAAGTGAATTCCCTTTTTCCTGCCCGCTAAAGAATAAAGAGGAAAATATAAAAAAATTGATAAATTTTATAGAGGAAGATGACTAATGAGTGGTGGTGTTGATGTTGGTTTTTGTGTTATGTTGGCGTGTAGGTATTGAGAATATAGGGTGGTGAGAGGTAAACAAAGTTTATGTAAATTTTATTTATCATAAATAATACAACACAACAATATCTTTGAATATCAAAATCAAATACAATGAATAAAGGTTAATGAGTTAATTAAAGAGTTAGACTCATAGGTTTAATCCTCCCTCCCTCTGTTGAGACAAGATCCCGTTAGAGCAAAGTTATTAACCCCCAAAAGAGTCAAAGGGTTTTTCGCTATGGTCTAAAATCCCCTCTACAGTAAAGAACAGAGTTATAAGTTAATTTATTCTGAAGTGAAATAGAGGAGCAGCTTTAGCAAAACTTGCATAAGCAAATACAAATAAGTACATGGGTTATATCCAAATAGGATTATTCTTCTCACGCTTTCTCTCGCTCTGACAAACCTGTGATCACAAATTCAGTCTCTCTTACCTACAAAGGTGCTTTCACCACATCTGTTATGGCACCCACAGCCCATCCACGGTTGGTTGTTTGGCGAATCAAGCCCCAGTTTCTCCAACGACTAAATTAATCAAATGTTGGGAAACGCTTGATTTACTCTGGTAAGTAGGATGCTGAAAAAGGTCACTTCAATTTTTGTCCAGGTAGTAAAATAATTAAGAGATCTAAATGTCACAGTGTACGTTAGCTTGGAATCTTCAATCGTTACATCGAATGTCAGGTAAACAAATCGGTTCAAGATCAATCTTCTTCACAACACGTGGTCGTTATACAGGTAATGTCAATGTTTGGATTGGTAGCCACAACAGGCTGAATGTTTATGAAATTGGGAAAAGAGCTCTGGATATGCTATAAGTCCAGTTATCATTTATTCTTAATATTATTTGGGTTGGTACTCTGTCTCTTTCTGGGTGTGCCACGAGACCAGACAAGTCACCTTGCAAAAACCCGATATTATATCAGAATGTTCTTTGATAAAGTTTATTTCCAGTTTCATATGGAATGGAAGCCGCTGGTAAGGTTTAGGGTTTGACCCAAATACTCAACACCGAGCTACTAAGACTTATCTCCAACGACTACTAAGAAATTCACTTTTACAAGTATTCTAGAATCGAAGCTAGTTGTCTAGAGGAATCTGTGAGTTACTGGATGAATTGAGTTAGATTTCTGTGGTATATATATTAAAAGATGAAAGGAGATAGTTAATTAACCCCCCGAAAAACCAGACCCTACCAGATGTTCTCCCCTACGGAAAATTTTACGTTCAGTTTTCGGCTTATACGTAATTCGAAGCCGAAAACCCAGGATCTTCGTTCTCGCTTAGATCAGACATCGCCAATGCGCTAATCAGTGTGAGTTTCTTTCGTCTCTCTGATCGTATTCAAGCGAGAAATGTCTTTAGATCTCCCGATTCGTCGTGTTTAATTACTTATCAAACGAACGGATTCAGGGAAAGGTAATAAAGATTTCCCACTTAGGTTCCCCATATCCACTCAAATTTATTCAAATCTGGTCGCTGTCTGATCTCTACAACGATTTGATCTCTGGCGCTGGTGTTAGAATTACCGCTCACATTCGCGAATATGTCTCTGGTAGACTCTCATCAAAGAAATATATCGACCAGCATTAAATGCGTGCTAAATGAGAAAGAGAGACAGATCTATTATGAGTAATAGGAGGTTTTATGTTAACCCAACAGACGTAGGTGAAGCTATGTGATAAAATACTCTGTGTGACACCCCTCTCAAATTTTTCCCCGATTCAAAAAAACTAGTAACGTAAATTTCCAACCTATAACACTACTACTAGATTTGAAAATTGCCAAGAGCAAGGTCAAAACGTCTGCAAATAGTTGGACACTAGTTGATTTTTCTACTAACAAAGTTTGAAAAAGGGTACCCATCCCCAAATCGTATACATACCCGCCCTATTATTTAGCGGAGGTTGTAACTAAAAATAACTACAATGTTTGAAAATTATGCACTAGTGACTAGCCTAACAGTCTACGATTGGCATAAGATTTGAATCTTCAAAGACCAAGCGTATAGAGTCCCATTCCCCAACAACACGCAGTTCGCGTTACCCTTCCCAATATTTTATGACGAAAGCCGAAACAGTTGGCAGAAGAAAAAAAACTTGTTATCTCGTCTTGAAACGGGAGAGAGGGGAAAAGAAGGGGAGGATTGTAATGAGGAAAAAAATATATAACCTAACTTGTGCATTGTGAAACTGAAACTAGCAAGCCAATTGTGTGCAGGGCAGAGAAAGGGGCAAGACAAACGTAGATAATGTATTGTATTCTAATAGAAGGATAAATAAAAGGAAAGGACACCCCATCAAGGCCAGCTCATTGACGTGGAGATGGGGCTCAAGTACAGCCATCAGCGGCTGAAAAACCAAGATTGGCCAGGCCCTCCTAGACTCGAGCAAGACCACAGTCTGCCCTAGCAAGTCAAGGTGCTGAAGACGGAGGCAACCAGCCAAGAGGCGCACCACAGCAATCAGGATGCCACGCACATGCGCTATGGGAAGTATGCCTATATCTGCAAAACGTTATGGCACTCACCCTGTGACGGACACCCAGGCAGGTGCAGTGCCGGGCCCTCTGCCTCGGAAGGGCCCAACCCCTACTACTGGGGGTCCTACTCAATTGCCCCGTGGAGCCAGGAGGCATGAGAATAGAGCTACTGGCCAAGCAAAGAAAAGACCATTTAAAATAATGCACTGGAATGCTGAAGGCGTCAATAGTGAAAAAGACGGCTACAGCAAAAAATTAGAGCTCGAAAATATCTTGAATGAAGAGCAAGTAAATGTATGTTGCTTACAAGAAACCCACCTCAACAAAGACATAGCCTTCAAAATCAGAGGCTACCAGTGCTACCGATCTGACCGATTAGACAGGCGAAAAGGTGGAATACTGACACTCATGAGGAATAACATCAGTGCATGTCACCTTGAAACATATATAGAGGGGGCGGAATACCAGATGCTTCATCTCAGGACACAAAGTTCAGAATTCCACCTGCTCAACTACTACTGTCCGAGCGACCGCCCACTGGCACTAGATACAATCCCAGCAAAAGAAAGACTGATTGTATGCAGAGACTTCAACAGCCACTCACAGAGCTGGGGCTATGATCACATGGACAGGAGAGGTGAGGAGCTTGAAAACTGGCAGGATGACAATGGGCTTATCCTGATTAACCAGCTAATCGACCCACCAACCTTCTACTCGAGATCATGGCACACCACCTCTACACCAGACCTGGCATTCCACTCACCCAGCTTGGAGTGGAACACCACACGCATTGTAGGGAAACAACTTGGAGGCAGCGACCACCGGCCAGTCTTCCTAATTGTGGAAAATGAACTTGTCAAGGAGAGCAGCACTCTCTCTAGGTGGAACTACAAGAAGGCAGACTGGACAATGTACCAGCACCGTACTGGCTAGAGATCTGACTGTAGACAAAGACATCAATAAGCTAGTTGATGAATTCAGCAGATGCATATTACAGGCTGCTCGTGAAACAATACCTAGAGGGGCTCGTAAGCACTACAAACCATATTGGAATAGTGAACTAGAGCAGCTGCACACCGACGTGGAAACATCTCGAAAGCAGGCAGAGACCAGTCCATGCCAAGAACACTCCAATAACTACCAGCAAGCTAAGGACAAATTTCAAAGGGCCAAGTTGCAGGCCAGGCGAAGAAGCTGGAAGGAGAAAACAGAGTCCTTGAACTTTGAAAGAGATATGAGGAAACTGTGGAAGCTGGTAAAGCAACTTAACGATGAAGGTACAGAGAGAAACTCAAGGATTGCTCTGTACAAAGATGGAAACATCCTCATGGGAAAACAGGCAGCTGATCACTTTGCAGACTCCTTTGCTAAAGACAACAACATCGAAGTTAGCCCAGAGAAGCATCAGGAGACTCGCGAGAAACAACACGCAGGACGAGATGGAACCATACCTGAAGTTATGGAGGCACCAATCACATTCAGAGAACTGGAACTTGCAATATCCAAATTGAAAATGAGAAAGTCGCCAGGAGTTGATGGAGTGTCCAATGAAATGATTAAGAACTTGGGAACCGCAGCAAAAACAAAGCTGCTGCAGATCTTCAATATCTGTTGGAACTCAGGCAGAGCTCCACAGACCTGGAGGGAAGCAATCATGATACCACTCCTAAAACCAGGAAAAGACAGTTCCACTGCCTCCAGCTACAGACCAATCAGCCTTACAAGCTGCCTCTGCAAAACAATGGAACGTATCATCAACCTCAGGCTACAGTGTTACCTTGAAAGTGAAAACCTTCTTGTACCACAGCAGGTGGGCTTTAGGCAGTGTTATTCCACCGAAGATCAGGCAACTTACCTTTCCCAAGAGATTGAGGATGCGTTCCAAGATAAGAAACTGGTACTAGCAGCATGGATAGATCTAAGGAAAGCATTTGACAAGGTTTGGAAAGAAGGGCTTCTGAAGAAACTGAGAAATTGTAGAGTGAATGGTAAGATGTACAAATGGGTGAAAGCATATTTGCATAACAGAAGAGCCCAAGTACAACTAGATGGCCTCAAGAGTAAGAAAATTCTACTGCGTCATGGCGTCCCTCAGGGAGGGGTTCTGTCCCCCACACTTTTCCTAGTCTACATCAACGACCTGGTTGCTGAACTACCACATGGAATGAAAGTGGCAATGTACGCTGATGACCTGGTAATATGGTGCACAGATGAGCATGCAACAGTGGCCACCAAACTGCTATAATGAGCTATAGATGCCTTAACCTCATGGGCAAATAGATGGTGTGTCAGCATCAACACAGACAAGTGCAGCACTACGCTCTTCACCCTCTCTCCCAAACAAAAGCTGGTGTCATCAAGATAAACGAAGAGCTCCTGAGAGAAGATAAACAACCCACCTATCTCGGAGTTACATTCGATGATAGGCTGACATGGAAGCAGCACATCAACAAGGCAGCAACAAAGGCCAGGAGGAAGCTAGCCATCCTGAGAAAACTAAGTGGAACCACATGGGGAGCCAGCGGGAAAATACTTAGTAAAGTTTACCAGCAGGGCATACGACCACACCTGGAATATGGGTCAGCTGCGTGGTGTCCAGCATCAAACACCACATTACAAGAGCTAGATAATGTGCAAAACCAGGCGCTTAGGGTCATCACGGGGGCAATGAAATCAACGCCTATAGTGGAGATGGAGAAAATGGGGAGGATACAAGCACCGAGAGAACGCAGAGACACGAAAGTGCTAACACCGGCAGAAAAGTTCCTCTGTATGCCGAGCCATCCAATGAAGGACAGATTCCAAAACCTAGCAATGGGGCGACTGAAAAGAAGCAGCTTTATCCACCAGGCCAAACGATTTCGTAGACAAACCTCAGACCTGCCTGAAGTTAACAGCCCTCTAAAGTCTGTGCCAGAACAAACCCCTTGGAGAGAGGAGCATGGACTACCAGTACACATCCACACAAAAGTGAAAGGAATATTCGACAGGGATGAACAGGACAGCGTGCAACGTAGGACAGTCACTCTCAGTTTCCTGGATAATGAATACCCACAGGACCTCTGGGTCCGAGTATACACGGATGGGTCAGCACTGAATGCAGTAAAGAATGGAGGAGCAGGAGTGTACATAGAATACCCAAACAACACTAGGGATACGGTCAGAGTACCAACGGGGAAATTCTGTAACAACTATGATGCAGAAATCCAGGCAATCAAGGTGGCAACTGAGAAACTACTGAACACCAATCTCGGTCCACAGCCTGTAGTATTCCTGACAGATGCAAGATCAGCACTCCAAGCACTTCAGTCCAGAAAATTGCCAGTTATACAGGCCCTACTTTCTGAACTGTGCAACCAGCGCAGGGTCGCCATGCAGTGGATACCGTCTCATTGTGGAATACCAGGAAACGAGAGAGCAGACGGACTGGCTAAAGAAGGTGCTGCAGACGAACAACCGGATGTACCAGTTACGTACCATCAGAAGAAAAAGATGATCAAATCTATCAGAAAGCCACCAACATCAACGCAGTATGACTACCAAGCTATGAACAGATCAGAACAAATAGTCATTCTGCGCCTCAGAACAGGACACAACCGCTTCCGCAGCCACATGTATACAAAATTCAAGATTGGCAATTCAGCCATGTGTACATGTGGACAGGCACCCCAGACAGCGGAGCACGTACTGCAAGATTGCCCCGAATATGATATATTGAGGCAAACCCACTGGCCCAGAGAAACAACACTGGAAGCAAAACTATATGGACCTCTGTATGAACTACAAAAGACAGTGAAGTTTATACAAGAAACAACATTGCAGATATAGACAATATATTTCAAGCGAACGAAAGAAGAAGAAGAAGAAGGAAAGGACTGAAACGATAATATTGTTTATTGGAATACCATATTAATCCTTATAATATGTTATCTTGCTTGAGAGAAAAAGTATGTTGTTCTGAATAAAGAATGAAGAAAAGTACAAGGATGAAAACTAGGATAAAGAAGTAAATGAAAACATACTGGCTAGATAAAGGACAATGGTCCGGTTAATAATCACTTTCAATTTTTAGAATCACTTCAATAATAACGGAGATATCGAAGAAAATAAAAATTGAAGACAGACAGACATACACAGTGGTAACCGCTCAACTTTGAAAATCTTCGGATGTTACATTTTCTAAACGCGTTTTTTGAAAGAAAGTCAAATTGGCTTGATTTGATTGGTTGAGGTTAGTCTAGGAAGAGAGGGGATAAACAAACGCTTTGCTAAGCATAAGTGCCACTTGAAAAAATATTTCCTCCAAGAAGGGTTTAGAGCAGACGCAGAGCAATTTGTGACCAATTGCCTTTACAGTTTGGAAATCGGCGATCTGAACTTGTGCCACTGATCGCTAGTTAACCTTATACTTGTGAAATATTTCATTGATTGTGGTAAGATGAACAATTTTATTGATGTATATTATTATTAATATATAGAGGCCAACCCAGATAGGGCGCCCACAAATTTTGGTTGTGCGACATTTGCCTTAGTGGAAGCTTGCGACATACTAGGAGCACAGGCATGCCTAAGTAGACTTATGAAGCAAATGAAAGTACATTGTGTTGGAAAATGGATATATAAAATATTACGACTGTAAGACCAGGAAGCCACTGGCAGTCTTCGGCAGACCTCAGTGTTCCAATAACTTTAAAAATAAATAGGATTTCCTATGAAAAGAATTAACAGATCACTAGAAAGAGAAAAAGAAAAGATTGTATCCCAGCTGAAGAAAACGAAGGTTTAAAGTGACAGGGGCTTTGACACCATGTGGGGAGAAGAAGATACCCCCTGAGTATGAAGCAGTCGCAATTAAAATTAGGGACTGTAGCTATTTTGGTTAGCTCTTTATCTGATCACAACGCATGTTTAATGATGTTTAATTAATAGTTGTGGAGATACACATATGTATATAGAGTACTTAGAGAGGCCTGTTCCTCTTGTTGCAGGGTTGAGTCATATATTACCCTGTGAGCCATAACCTGGAGCTGCAGAGTTTCGAGGCACCATGCTGGTTACTTGAATGTTGAAGTCTTATCTGCCTTCAGAGAACACTGTAGTGAACGAGTGTGTATTTTCGAGCAAGTCACCTATCTTCAAAGGAACCACAAGAAAAGCCATAAGATTGCGGGCTTATGTCAATTCATCACGTTGTATTCTGCACACGCTACTATAAAATGTTTTGTGAAATGAGGAAACACCCAGTCCTTCCAAGTAGTGACACTTCATAGGACAGTATTGTTTCAGCAGGGAATAAAATTCTATAAACATTGTAGTAGTGACATTTATGGACAATGTCCTGTATATTTATTTAATTCTGTACACAAACACACTTCATTTTAAGTTTTAAACATTCCTGTCCCAAAAGAATTGAGGTACAGGAAATTAAAATTGTAAGATAGTATTATAACTTTAACCCCAGTCTTGTTGATTTAATTTTCATTAAGTTAAAGTTGTGTTTGTTTTATCAGGCATTTATCACTACATTTGCATTACCCTAGACACTAGCCATATAACAAACATCACACAAGAGATATAAAAATATTGCACAGCGTGAGATCTGACAGAGGTAGCATTAGGTCCCCTGAGAACTCATCAACACCATTTTCAACTATTAGACTCAGGGTCTTACATAGCTTGACCTCACGCTGTTGACACTTATATTTTCATTTATTTAACATCAGTAACCTCCCCGGTGTAAATCCCCCACAAGCTAGGTAAAAAGAAAGATGAAGATAAGAAAATAGATATATGAAATCAATTATCATAATCTGTCACAATCGTAATCAGATGCAAGACAAAATGAGAATTCTTGATGGCAGGTCCTGGAATTTGGGTGTGAAACTATTTGAAGAAAAGACAAAGATTAGAAGAAACAAAATGATAGCTAGGGTATTTTTGGAGATATTTCTCTATAGGATGTGTACTCATACATGTATCTTAGCAGTAACATAGATATAGTTGGAGGAACCGACACTTTGATATCCAAAATAAAAATGTACAGGGCAAGAGGCACTCTCGCTACATTTGAAAATAAATAAAAGTGAAAATAAAATACAAAAGAGTAATAAGAATCTTCAACTGAAATATCAAGGAAATCTTATTGTATGACTGTGAAACATAGAGAACAACAACCAAGACGTTTCTGATTATCATAAATCAGAGCTTGAGCAGATGATGAGTTCTTGAAATGGTATGACAAGTTCATCAACCGCGGAACTTAAGGACAGAACCAAACAATTACCTGTAGAACAACAAGTTAGGAAATTACACTGGCGTTGGATAGGTCACATAATGAAGAAGCCAGATGGTAACCTTACAAGCAGCCATTGGTCGGGATTTCTCAGAGTTAGAGAAATAGACGAAGACTGAAAACCGCACGGACAATGGGATTGAACACTGACGTGAAAGGGGATAAAGAGGAAAAACCTTAAACAGATGAGCCAAAATGTGAAGTCTTGGCGCGAATATTTATATGACCTATGTTCCACAGAAGGCCGAAGATTACTGAATGAATTAACGGTCAGGGAGTGAGTAAATTAACAAGCGATCCAATAAAAGATACAGAGATAAAGTAGGGAAGACGGACAGGCAGACACACACACACACACACACACACATATATATATATATATATATACAAGGGGATTGACATAAGTCTTGGGCCTGACCATGAAGGACATGTCACAGAGAGCTGAAATTTTGTATAGTGTTTATTCCTTTTCAATATAGCCACCGTCTGAATTGACACACTTCTGCTATCTCTGCTTGACCTTGAAAAGACCTTGGGAGTAGAACACCCTATTTTTCAAACTAAACCAGTCATCACATGCCAGTATAACCTCTTCATCACTGTCAAAATGATTTCCTTTTAGCTGTGTTTTAAGATTTGGGAATGGAAAAAAGTCTGATGGAGCCAAATCTGGAGAATATGGTGGGTGTGGAAGAATTTCAATATTCAAATCGTTGGCTGCTAGCTGCACAAGCCGTGCTTTGTGAGAGGGCGTGTTGTCTTGAAGCAAAGGAAGATTTTGAGTGCGCGTTATCACTCGTTTCCTGGTCACAACCTTTCTTAGTTTTGTGAGAAGATCTGCATAGTACTGTCCATTAACTGTGTTTCCACGAGGCAGAAAATATTTCAAAAGGACACCTTTGCCGTCCCAAAAAACAGTCAGCGTCACTTTTCCTGCAGATTTCTGCGCCCTCAGCTTGACAGGTGTTGGGGAGCCCGGGGTTTTCCATTGCATGCTGGCAATTTAGGATTATGGGTCATAATGGTGTACACAAGTCTCATCTACTGTCACCATGGTCTCCAAAAAATTTTTTGACTGATACTTTTTGAGCAACTGTTGACAGCGATTTACCCTCGTTTGCTTCTGTTCACGTGTCAACAGTCGCAGAACCCAGCGTGCACACACTTTTCTCATGTTCAGTCTGTTGTGTAAAATTCTATAAACTGTTCTTTCATTTAGTTTTACTCTACTAGCTATCTCCACAATTGTCATTTTTCGATCCTGGTCAATGATTTTCTTCACTCTTGTTGCATTTTCATCGTTGCACTCTGAGGCTGGTCTACCAGATCTTGGCAGATCAGCAACATTCGAGCGGCAGCACTTAAACTGTTGACACCAGTTTTTTTACCGAAGTATATGAAGGACAAGAATCACGAAACACTGGTTCCATCTCCCTGGGTATTTCTGTAGGTGTTTTCCCCTGAAGCATCAGAAATTTTATCACAGTTCTGGCCTCCTTCTTTTTCATTGTTTTGTCAAATCTTTGGAGCAGCAGATCCGGTCAATAGGGTACTGATGCGTGATGCCATATGATGATGGATGGTATCCGCATGTCTGGTTTTGTGTAGTGTGTAGATGTGTTCAGTCAAAACAATGTTCATACAACAATAACAGGGCAATCCACATAGGACGTCAGTAAACTCACGACGTATAAAGTCAATGAGTCTTGAAACAGCCGTTGACGTTTTTCTTCATTATTTATTGTGGACGCCACAGTGACAAAATGGTTACGCAAATGTGTAGGCACATCAAACAGTCATTATCACAGCAACATTCAATACAGCAATAGACGGTAGACAGCATTACAATGATGAGTCAGATGCATGTTATATTTCAAAGTGCTGTAAATGTAGTCAGGTGAAAAACTCCATCCTTTTCTATAACAGCCAGGAGATAACCAGATGTATGAGATCAGTTCACTCTCCTTAGTTTGACTTCAGCAAGACAGACACGTCTGCCGAAGTATAAATAATGTCCACAAAAATATCCTCTAGATAATAAAGGTTTTCCAAACCTAATTCATTTAACACAGTAGCAAGTAATGGTCCTTGGTACATGCATCAACCGATGCAGTACAATGCAGCGACATGTGAGCTGGGAAAAAACATCTCGTGGCGACGACTTTCGGAGACAGGCTATGAATCGAAATCGCTCACGACCCAAAATCGATAGAGTTAATGAAAAAGTCAATTTACCTTGCTTTCATGAAATACACAGAAATATCACGCCTCCCGACATGTGGGAAAACACTAGAGGTATTATCTCGAATAAACGAAATATCCATTAAGAGGACTACACATCCCTGACAGAACAAAAAATAGCGGAGATCCCCTCTTCAACGAGGCATCTCTTTCGCCATTCCAAATCGCTCACTCCACTAGTCGTGGGCGGAAACCGATCGACCAAACAACAAGACAAGTCATGCGCAGTCCAGCGCAAAAATGACCACAGCTCAAACTTAACTGCATTCGATACCAACGCGAGAAGACAAATGCTTACCGAGAAAAGTGACTATAAATTCCAAGCAGTTGTTGCCCTTGCGTTATAAAACAGACATTGAAACAAAACGATGTTGCGAGAATTTATCACGCAACATATCACCACCTCCTCCCGATAAAAAAAAAATGTGGAACATATTTTTTTTTTCAATATCAAAGAGCAAGCGATAAGCGGCTCAAAACGCACGAATTATGCGCTGATAATTAATTAAATTGCCAAACAATAGGCTAATTATAGAGTGTCTGGTGAGGATATACCTCAACAGAAAAATAAATATGTCTCAAAAAATATTCACATCGGGGAGGTGTCACCAACACACATCACGTTAGCATGTAAACACAATATACGTATGCAAGTTACTATAATCATCATTAAACAGCATACTCTAATATTGTCTTTAAAAATGGATGTACAAATCTGATAGGAAAATTTAAATAGTACATTCTTTGACATGTAATGAAATAAGTACATAGTAAAGTTAAACTACATGACGATCCAGGATATATGCTCTGGTATTCCGAGGGTAAGTACACGATCTAGAACTCGTAAGGTAAGTCCTCAGCTCAACAATGACATTCTGAGAAAGTACAAGCAATATAATGCTAATTAATAACTAATATGCTTCATAAGGTACAATACATTATTAATAATTGTGGCTGTTTAGTAAACTAACGGCCCTTATATTAACTACTCAGTCCTCCTCTATCATCTTAAAAAACGAACAGAAGAAGATGACAACAAAGCACGATAGTGTGTACATATAAAGTGAGTACAGATGTGCTAATCTATTGTAGAAATATAGGATTGTTATGACTCTGTAATATATGGAAATATAGGACAGAAGTATTAGTTGGAGTCATGTGGGCATCTAGACAAAATGTCAGCCATCACATTATCCGCACCACGGATAGCTCGTACCGTGAAGTGAAAAGGTTGAAGAGCTATAGCATATCGAGTGGATCTCGAACTCTTCAAATTCTTAGTCTGAATAGCTGTAAGAGCTTTCTGATCAGTCTCTAGAATGAAATGTGCGCCCAGGAGGAATCTTTGTAGTTTTAGAATTGACCAAACCATCGCTAACAACTCACGGTCTAAAACCGAGTAGTTCCTCTCTGCCGCATTTAGTTTTCTAGAAATGTACATAACAGGATGCAGAGTATTTGCATATTCTTGCATCAGTGCTGCTCCAATCCCAGTGGATGAAGCATCACTCCGAAGAACAAAAGTCCTATCAAGAGTAGGTAATCTTAAGAAGGGAGGAGAAGAAAATATATTCTTGATTTGGTCTAGTGAAGATTGGCATTCTTCAGACCAACGGACCAGATTAGGCGAACCTTTCTTCAACAATGTTGATAGAGGTGCCATGATCGAAGATAAATTTGGAATAAATCTCCCATAAAATTGAATTAAACCTAAGAGACTCCTAACTTGTTTCTTCGTTTTAGGAACAGAGATGTTCAGTATTTTGGAAGTATTGTGGTCTTCTGTCTTCAAGAGACCATGACCAACACGATGACCCAGGAAAGAGATTTCACCAAAACCAACAAAAGCTTTAGAAGGTTTTGCTGTCAAATTATTCTCACGTAGAGTGGACAGTAAGTCATATAACCCTAAATAGTGATCTTCCCAGGTATCACTGAAGAGACAGATGTCATCTAAGTATGCGATGACATCCGAACGATGTGACAGAATTCGACGCATCATGCGAACGAAAGTGGCAGGGGCGTTCATGAGACCAAAAGGCATAACATTCCATTGAAATAGACCCCTAGGTGTAGAAAAAGCAGTAAGAGGTTTGGCATGCTCTGCTAAAGGCACTTGCCAATAACCTTTAGACAAGTCAAGTTTAGTGAAGAATCTAGAATTAGAAAGTCTAATCAGTAGATCTTCTAACAAAGGCATCGGTTCAGCGTCGAACTTTGTGACCTGATTCAATTTGCGATAATCAACGCAAATTCGTATGTTCTTATCCTTCTTCCGGACAATAACCATGGAAGAAGAATATGGTGAAGTCGATGGTTCAATTATATTTAATTGAATCATTTCATCCAATTCCTTTTCCACTTGCGACTGAAAGTGTATAGGAATAGGATACGGCCTAACCCTAATTGGATTATTGTCGGTAAGAATTATGTCATGTTCTATGACATCTGTGTGTCCAGGAATGTCAGTGAGAACATCCTGAAATGTTTGTAACATCGACAAGTCTCGTCGATGTTCGTCACCAGAAAGATTAGGAGAAACAGAAACGTTTTTCCAAGATTCCGTGGAATGTAATGGAACCACTGGAAGGGGAAGGTTGACATCAGAGAAGGTAGCTTCCTCATCCTGAATGACAGACAGGGATGAATAATGACCGTGAGGTGCAGGAGCATCATCCGTTGCCTGGAAAATAGGCAGCAAATAGTCCGGACGTTCGTGTGAAATTCCGAAAGCATGTTTATGTGGAAAGTTTTATGCTTTCCATCAATATCGACCACATAGTCAACATCGGAAATCCGAGAGACTATTGCATACGGACCTTTCCATGCAATAAGAAGTCTATTTTCCCTACTGGGGAGTAGGACGAATGCTTTGTCACCTGGACAAAGTTGTCGTAGACATCTATTCTTGTTAGCAAACTGTCTTGCCTTCTCTTTAGCAATTTCTGATGAAGCAGTTGCTAGCTTACATGCCTCAATGATCTTTTGTCTAAGAGCAATGACATACTCATTTGAGGATTGAGTTTCATCGCTAATATCATCGGCAGTGATGAGATCGTGTAATAAAGACATAGGGCCGCGTGGACGCGCGCCAAAGACAAGTTCGAAGGGAGAAAATCCTGTGTGTTCATTAGGGACTTCTCTATAGGCAAAGAGAGCCGCGGGTAAAACCCTGTCCCAATCTTGAGGATGATCTTCAGTTATCTTACCAAGCAAAGTCTTGAGCGTTCTATTCAGACGCTCAACTAACCCATTAGACATAGGATGGTAGATACTACTGAGAGATCGTTCAATATGTAAGGTAGACATTACCTGTGACATAGTGTCAGATATGAGTTGAGTGCCATGGTCTGACAATATTTCTCTGGGGAACCCCAAGCGAGAAAATATCAACCAAAGAGCATTGCGATATCTGTAGTAGATATGCTCTTAAGAGGAATAGCCTCTGGCCAACGTGTGCACATATCGACACATGTAAGGATAAACTGATGTCCTCTGGCCGACTTGACCTTAAAAGGGCCAATAATATCTATGGCCATTTTCTGAAACGGCCGAATAGGAATGTCAGCAGCCTGGATAGGCGCAGCATGTCGTGGTCCTCTAGATTTGACCTCCTGACATACCTTGCATGATCGGCAGTAAATACGAATGTCCTTATTGACAAAAGGCCAAAAGAAAGCCGCAAGGACTCTCGACTTCGTACGGGCAAAACCCATATGTCCAGCACATTGCGAGTCATGAGCATGTTGCAATATTTGCACTCTCATGCTCTTGGGAACAAGAATTTGCGAATGTGCCGACGTAGTCGAATCTTGTACCATACGTACAAGTACGCCGTTTCTCATTGCAATCCAAGATTTTCTATTTGTATCCTGATTCGGATCACCTTTCTTCGCAAGAACGAAGAATTTTTTTAAAGAAGGATCTTCTTCTTGCAATTTTATGAAAGAGTCACGAGTGATTACTAAGTGACTATCTTGGCTATCAACTTCATTATCACTATTCAGTGAAGTTTCGGGTGTTTGTAGAGCTTGTGCTCTTGTAACCACTGCATTTGTAGCTTGCATGTTATTATCTTCCCAAGCAGCAATCTGCTGTGGGGTACACTCCCTAACTCCGTGAATACGACCAATAATAAGGTCCGCAATAGGATTAGGTAAGAGACAAGCATGCACATCTCCAGTAAAGAAAGGAGTGGCAATGCGAATTACAGCAGTAGGATATTTTTCTAGAGTGCCGCCAAATGTGACACATTTAATAACCCTTCCTGTAGCACAAGATGGATCTACAAGCGATTGTCTAACACCAATAGTGGTGCATCCGGAATCGAAAAGTAGTGAGACCGGAGTATCATTAACAAGACCCTTATGTAGAATTAAAGAACCCCTCCCGTCATGCGCAACAGCAGCAGGAAGAGCGGGAAGTGGGTGACCACAACTCAAAGTAGTTATGGTACCCGGTTCGAATAAAGTACTGCATTGGGGGCATTTGTTTGCTCTCTCAAAGTCAAAAGGAGAACCAGTGACAGCGTCAAAGTTTTTATTATCAACACCATGATTACAGGCTCCCTCAGTTTCCTGTTGTACAGCATTAGCCTGCTGATATCTCTTTTTTTTTGTGTTGAGATCTACCCCGACTATTATTACCTCTGAAGTTATCAAAGTTATTATTATCTCTGCAGTTATTATTGTCTCTATTGTAATTGTTATCCTGGTTCGAATTCCAGTTTCCACGATTACTATCATGTTCACATTGATGCGAACATCTATTTGTTTGGTTCTGAGGTCTTCGGCAGGAATAACCTCTATTACCATATCCTCTTTTGAAATGCCTATAATTATTAGGGTGATAGTAACGAGTACTATCAGGTTGTCTCCAATTCTTCGAAGAAGAATCACCATGAAATTGATTTCCATGATTTTGACAGAAATTACCGCTACCCTTTCTATCAAAATTTTGTTGGGATCTACGAGCAAAGTTTTTGACCATACGGAGCTGCCGAAGCAACTGGTAAACCTTCTTTCACCTTAGAGTTACCCATGGTTATGTGTGGGTGCGCAGTTACGTATTGGCAACAGAAATCTTCCATTTCTTTTATTGTTTTAGGTTTACGTTCATGAAGGAAAGCAAGGAAAGACTCATTGACAGACGACATGACTTTGTCTCTAAGTATTAAGTCCATAAGTCCTTCATAAGTTTTTTCCGTCTTAGATAGTTCAACCCATCGTGAGAAAGTAATGCGTATTCTTGCAATAAACTCGGAGAATTCAACTCCATTTTCAGGTAACATGTTTTTAAATTGTAGACGATAGCCGTCTTCGTTAAGCTGATATTTCAAAGCGGCCCTGACAACCTCATAATTGTTCTTGTCAGGTTCATCCACCATATTTAATATACTTAGAGCTTTACCTGTCAGTATCCCTGATAACTGATAAACATATTTTGCTTTGTCTATGTTATGGCTGTACATGCTTGTTCAAATCTGTCCAGATAGAACATTATGTCATCACTGGAAGGACTAAATGTTGGTAACTTAATCTTAAAAGTATCATTATTAGCCTTACCAGAAGATGAACCCTTGTTTGAATCATTACCATTACTCATGCTTGTCAATTTCAATTTTTCCAACTCTAAAGCTAAGACCTTTTCTTCATGTTCCATTTTTGCTTTCTCTTTCCTCTCATCAGACTCTCTCTGTAATCTTCTTTCCTCAGCCTGAGCCTCTTTTTGAAGTCTTTCATTTTCAGCTTCTTTTTCAAGTCTTTTATTTTCAGCCTCTTTTTCAAGTCTTTTATTCTCAGCCTCTTTTTCAAGTCTTTTATTCTCAGCCTCTTTTTCAAGTCTTTTATTCTCAGCCTCTTTTTCAAGTCTTTTATTCTCAGCTTCTAGCTGTAGCTGGAGTTTTCTTTCCTCAGCTTCTGATTCCCTTTTTTGTTTTTCCATTTCCATTTGGAATCTTTTTTCATCCACCTGCATCTGCAGTTTCTTTTGTTCAGCTTCCATATGCAGTTTCTTTTGTTCCGCTTCCATTGCTTTATCATATCGAGCAGTTGCAAATTCTTCTAACTTATCACCAGTCTTGCCAAGCAATTTACCCTGCTCAATAAAGTGCTCAAATGTAGACATGTTGTCTAACATATGAGTCCAAAACCTGAAATAATTAACTAATTTATTTCAAACCTAAGTGTAACAAGTCTTAATTAAGCACTTGTATATTCACATCACATTATATTATCCCAGTCTCTGTGGGAAACAAGTCTCCAATCAAAGAACTTGTATATGAAATATCAGCACTCAATTCTTGATCATAAGTGCACTTCTCATTCAATAGTGCACGACACTATTCATCATTCATTTATCATCAGTGTAGTAGTAACAGTGCATTAGCATAGCCCATTAACTAATTACTATAACTGTAAACAATGACTATGTAAACACATGCAGAATGTAAACATTGAAAATGTAAACAATACAAACAATGTAAACAATAACAATGTAAACAATAACAAAGATCAGCAACAATACAAAAACTTTCGCAGAAATCAACTAAAAATAAAGCAGAAATTAATGAAATATCACAAAAAATGTGACGATATCTGCGATAGAATTAAACAAAATACATGACACCACAGTGTATAAACAAAAATGTTGTATGAAACTAAATTATAGACAAGAGTAGGCTAACAAATACAAACAAATCAAAACAAAACTAAAGAATGCGAAATAATAACGAAAACAATATTAAAACATGTCATCACAGCTAACATAAATAGCAACAGAAGTCGCTTAGCAAATTCCAGTATCGGAAGTTTGCTTACCCTACAGAAAACGCTCACAATAGACGACCTCTATGACGTGGCATAATCTAACGGAGACACCACCCAACCGAGAACCCGCTGAAATATAAACATATAAATATACAAATAACATATAAACATATAACATATAGAATGAGATGATACACAGAAGACTCAGCAGAAGTATAAGGGCACAGTTTACATACAAACAGGCCACTTAACTTATAGGCTTCCAATCGTAGAACAGCAGAAAAACGGATGTCAATCAACGTCCTAAAGAGCGAAGCTCCAACGATGATGGCACATCTGAACTGCTTCCACTGCTAACACGATGGTACAAGAGCTTCTGAAGTACTGTGTGTTGAGTTGTTTCGGCACTTGACCTTCTAATCCAAAAGTAAGTTGATGGAAATCGGTACTTGGCCTTCTTCAGAAAACAACCCGTTTCAACCGGCACTTGACCTTCACAAAAACGACAGCACTGGAACCTTGACAGCAGCAACTTGCTTGACTTGCGTAAAAGATAACAGCAGTCCGAGTTATCCGGCAACATGTAACAACGCCGGGTACTGTCAAATTCTTGTTTCCGTCAAAAAATTGAAATTTTGACTTTTACCGGGCAACGCCGAGTACTTTGAAAATTTTGAAGATGTTGACTGTATTGAAGAATGTTAATTTCTTGAAGGACACTGATGAATTCTTGTTGAAAATGAAGTGGGTAAGGGACCCCGTGTTTGCTAGTACCAGAATCAAACCAGCTTATGGCCACCAAATGATGCGTGATGCCATATGATGATGGATGGTATCCGCATGTCTGGTTTTGTGTAGTGTGTAGATGTGTTCAGTCAAAACAATGTTCATACAACAATAACAGGGCAATCCACATAGGACGTCAGTAAACTCACGACGTATAAAGTCAATGAGTCTTGAAACAGCCGTTGACGTTTTTCTTCATTATTTATTGTGGACGCCACAGTGACAAAATGGTTACGCAAATGTGTAGGCACATCAAACAGTCATTATCACAGCAACATTCAATACAGCAATAGACGGTAGACAGCATTACAATGATGAGTCAGATGCATGTTATATTTCAAAGTGCTGTAAATGTAGTCAGGTGAAAAACTCCATCCTTTTCTATAACAGCCAGGAGATAACCAGATGTATGAGATCAGTTCACTCTCCTTAGTTTGACTTCAGCAAGACAGACACGTCTGCCGAAGTATAAATAATGTCCACAAAAATATCCTCTAGATAATAAAGGTTTTCCAAACCTAATTCATTTAACACAGTAGCAAGTAATGGTCCTTGGTACATGCATCAACCGATGCAGTACAATGCAGCGACATGTGAGCTGGGGAAAAAACATCTCGTGGCGACGACTTTCGGAGACAGGCTATGAATCGAAATCGCTCACGACCCAAAATCGATAGAGTTAATGAAAAAGTCAATTTACCTTGCTTTCATGAAATACACAGAAATATCACGCCTCCCGACATGTGGGAAAACACTAGAGGTATTATCTCGAATAAACGAAATATCCATTAAGAGGACTACACATCCCTGACAGAACAAAAAATAGCGGAGATCCCCTCTTCAACGAGGCATCTCTTTCGCCATTCCAAATCGCTCACTCCACTAGTCGTGGGCGGAAACCGATCGACCAAACAACAAGACAAGTCATGCGCAGTCCAGCGCAAAAATGACCACAGCTCAAACTTAACTGCATTCGATACCAACGCGAGAAGACAAATGCTTACCGAGAAAAGTGACTATAAATTCCAAGCAGTTGTTGCCCTTGCGTTATAAAACAGACATTGAAACAAAACGATGTTGCGAGAATTTATCACGCAACAGGTACATTGCGCCGTGCACCGTTGCGGGAAAACCCATTGAAGAAACAAACGCGTACTTCACACATTCAGTGCAAATATGATGAACTTTACATGTGCCAAGTTTCATCTTCCTCCTATGACTCCTTCATGGTCAGGCCCAAGACTTATGTCAATCCCCTTGTATATATATATATATATATATATATATATATATATATATATATATATATATATATATATATATATATATATATATATATATATATATATATATATATATATATATATATATATATATATATATATATATATATATATATATATATATATATATATATATATATATATATATATATATATATATATATATATATATATATATAATTTTATGACGCACACTTTAAAGATAAGAGATAGACAGTTTTTTTTTCACAATAGCATAAATTTAGTTTAAATGTTCAAAATGCTCACGATCAGCATGACTACATTAGCGACATCTCTCACTAGCTGATGTACAAGACATTCAGAGTTGTCTTTCTTTCTTCAGAACTTAGAATTCTCCGTAATTTTTCATGAATGAGAAAAATGTGGCTACTTCCCTGCGAAAAAATGTCTATCTCTTAGCTTTAAAATGTGATAAAGAAAATTAAAATTGTGTACATTGATCATGTAATATGAATTTGAAAAGTGTGTATACATAAGTTTGAAACACACTGTGTATATAAAGAGAATCGACAGATAATACAGAACGAACGAACGACTTTTATTTTCAGAGGGATATGAGTTGCGCAGGTCAGTTAACATACAAACAGGCTGACATACAACTAGCCTGACTGAAAATCAGGCGACAGACCAGACGAATTAATGAGTTTACAGACAGATAGGCATACAGATAGGTATGAAAGTAGGTAGATAAAATTCAGAATGAAAGCTGTAAAAAAAAGGTTAGAATGTTAGAACGGTTTGAGTAGCAACTTCTCAACCCTTTTAAAATAAACGTTCGCTCATTCACTGATAGCCAATACACCTCCTGGCTATAGCTATATTTTCAACAGATTTATTAGCAGCCTTTCCTTGTCACGTGACTGCATCTCTGGCGACTGGCTTCCGGCTCGGAACACAAACATTTACCAAAACAGTACGAATCCCCTGACGGACAACCGAAAAACAAGGAGACAAGTATGTCAGGTATAATAACCAATCTTAAACGCCATTTCGGAAATTCCCAGCTACCTACGTCAGGACCTATTACTTTTATGTACAGTGAAGCACAGCGGATGACCACGGGGTCTAATGTTACTGCCACTCTAGGAAGTCCAAAACCAGTTGACCTACCCTTTCCCCTGTGGTCAAAGTAGTGCAAACCCTCTTAGTTTTAATCAGTATGTAATCTTGATACCACAGACTAATCCCGGAGAACCAGAACGAGGATTAGAGAAAGAAATTTCGCTTAAGATCAGAGAGGAGACAAGAAGTTGTTTGAAGCTTTAGTTGATGAGAGTACGAATGCAAAGTAGTATGCAAAACTCTGTAGATATAATCAACGAAATAGTGAAGGAAACATTGGAATAATAACAGTCTAGACTTCGCGATAAACCTTGGTAACTCGATATACATACACGAGAGCTCTCAGAGTAATCCACTGTCCGGATTGGAGAAAGTAGATAAGTGTAGCAACCCCTTGGGTATAAGTGATCTACTCTCTGAGTTGCGGAAGGCAGACGTGAGTGGCAGGCATAGTGCCCATAGCACAAGTAATCCACCGGCACTTGTCTAGTTCTTGTCATCAGTTCCATATTGGTAATCTTGTCATTCCATCTCAATCCTTTTATTCCACGCGGTAACCATTTATGACAATATTTAGCTTTTGGTTGTTAATTTTGCTCGTTGGTGTTGTTGTTCTCTAAATGTATAATAATATATATTGACAATCAGCCCTGTCATTTTTGGGGAAGTACAATATGAAAAACTGAGATAAAGCAAAAATAAATAAGTCAGTCACAAAAGAAAAAAAAGTTATGTAACCTGCAACATGAATAAAAGTGTACACAATACATATGTCTCATACCCTCTCTTTCCCTTCAGACTCTTCTTTTCAAATTTTTAATTTTTCAAATTATTATTATTATTATTATTTATTATTTGCAGTACGAGAATTAACTTTATTTTAAATTATGTTAAATTGTTTTAAAATGTAAAACAAATGTATATATATAAATACATAATTAGACATTTTCAACTACCTGATAAACAATATGAAATAAATAACGAGATGGAAGGACGCTACCAGTAAGCACATGTAGTAACAATAATTATATACTCATCACCATCATAGCTAATGGCAGAACTAAATATATTAACTAAAACTCTATTATCATCATCATCATCATCATAGCTAATGGCAGAACTAAATATATTAACTAAAACTCTATTATCATCATCATCATCATTATAGCTAATGGCAGAACTAAATATATCAACTAAAACTCTATTATCATCATCATCATCATCATCATAGCTAATGGCAGAACTAAATATATCAACTAAAACTCTATTATCATCATCATCATCATCATAGCTAATGGCAGGACTAAATATATCAACTAAAACTCTATTATCATCATCACAGCTAATGGCAGAACTAAATATATTAACTAAAACTCTATTATCATCATCATCATCATCATCATCATAGCTAATGGCAGAACTAAATATACCAACTAAAACCCTATAAACATCATCATCATTATCACAACTAAATATATTAACGAAAACTCTATAATCATCATCATCATCATCATCATCATCATCATCATCATCATCATCATCATCATCACAGCTAATGGCAGAACTAAATATATAAAGTAAAACGCTATAATCATCATCATTATCACAGCTAATGGCAGAACTAAATATATTAACGAAAACTCTATAATCATCATCATCATCATCATCACAGCCAATGACAGAACTGAATGTAGTAACTAAAACTATAATCATCATCATCATTTCACTTTTCCCTCCTTCTAAAGCACGGTGCTACCACTACCCGTTGATACCCGTGTAAGAAAACTAGCACCTTAGCCATCTAATACTCTTGCATTGCAGGTTTCTGTAGTCATATTTGTTTTCCATGTTCTTGTGGCGCGCCTTCTTATTGCTGGACATGCTAGGTCGTAGTCAATTTTACAGGTAGTGTCCATTTTTATTTATTTACTTATTGTCTCATGTGCCGTTCTTAGCTCTCACTTCCTTTCCTTACCTGACGAAGACCTTATGGCCCCAACGTTGGCTATTTTCCTTATCATTTGCCCCCGTGAGACAAATGCTTTTAGATTTTTTTGTTTTTTATAGCCATCTACCCCGACTTTTTTTTACGTGATGAAGTTGGCAGCCACATGCAAAATCTCATATAAGTCGCCTTTTACGTGATGAAGTTGGCAGCCACATGCAAAATCTCATATTAGTCGCCTTTTACGACATGTCTGATGGAACAGTAGTCCTATTATTTCGTGGTTTCCTCAGAGATCCCCCGGGAACTACCCAGGGCCACTAAACGTAAAGGCGTATCCTAATTACAGCACATTCAGGATTTAATTAAACCGTCATTTTTGTTTTTAATCTATTAATTTCAACAAGAGCAACAGAATGGTTGAAACACTTGCCTTTCGCGTCAAAGTTACAGGGTCCCGGGTTCCAAAACTGGTAGCATGACCTCTTGTCTACCCAGTTGTAGATAAGGAGCTGACTCTGCTGTTGAGTTAAGAAAGGAAAAGACAAATAGGAAGGGAACTAGTCACCTCAACTGCCACCTTATAAAGCTGGACTTAGTATATTGAAGGTTCGAATATTTCATCCCCTACGGCAGTATAGGCTACGGGGCTACTTTTACCTTTCATGTTAACAAATGAAAACCTTGAACTAGAGATGGGTCACGATACCAAGGTTGAGCCACGGACCGAGTAAAGTGGAAAGAGTCTGTTGCTGTCCTATAAGAAACAACCAGGCGTGATGACCACTGATTGCTTTGTCAATCCAAGAGGAAGAATTGTAACCCTAGAGTTAACATTTTCAAGCCAGCTCGGATGGCCAGGGGGAGCTGACAATACTAATTAGCCTTGTCTCTCCATGCTTATTATCATCGCCTGATTGGTCAGATTTTCCGCCTCGTGCTGCGTGAAGCAGTACGTCATAAATTAGACATGACAGCATTTCCTCTTCTGCCATGGCTACTTCCGTAGACCTTAATAATACAATTCCATCTTTGCCATTCTTGTTCTCTCTCTCTCTCTCTCTCTCTCTCTCTCTCTCTCTCTCTCGCTCTCCATATTTTCTTCCACTGACGCTGGCTGCCGATAATCCCCATTCCCCCTTTTGGAGGCCAGTGGCTTTTTGCCACAATGAAATTTGAATGAATGACTGAATGAATGAATGAATGAATGAATATCAGTTACTAGCTTTTTACAGGAGCACAGCCCAAACATTTCAGACCCCACACCCCTCACACCCCTCTTTGTTATATAAAAATCATGCACCTAAGCACTTGATGCTCTCTAGCAGTGGTAGTTTCTGCAGTAATTTGTTGTGCATGATGAGTTATTAGGACATGCTTGAGATAACAGTGGTTACATTCTTCGTTGAGTTTGAGACACGCTAGAAAAACAGGGAGTGTAATGACTTACTCAGAATGTTCCTGAAAGTGTTCTGTCCATTTCTTCATTTGTTATGAGTGTTCACAACACGTGGGTCTAAAAATACACATGGAAAAGACAAAGATAATGAGAATAAATGCAAGAAATGATAACAAGGTAAAACTTGAAGAAGCACCAATACAAGATGTAGAATCGTACACATATCTTGGACGTAATACAGACAAAGTTGAAGGGACAGACTGATATCAAAATGAGAATACAAAAGTCAAGAGGAGCTTTCATTGCATTAGGAAACATGGAGATCAAGAGAAATCAAGCCCAACACAAAAATAAGAATCTTCAACTCGAAAATAAAGTCAGACGTAATGTATAGCTCTGAAACATGGAAAACTACAACAAAAATAACCAAAAAAGCTACAGACATATTCATACCTGGGTACTTACGCAGCATGGAAGGATTGAAATGGTAGGACAAAGTCACAAAAAGTCACAAATCTGGAACTGATGACGACAGTCAGACAAGTGCCAGTGGACCAAGAAATGAGAAGAAGACGCTGGCGAAGCATAGGGCACATATTAAAGAAACCTATTGATTATATTACAAGGCAATACTTGCTCTGGAATTCCCAGGGAAAGAGAGGCACAGGTAGACCACACACACACACACACACACACACAAACACACACACACACACAATCACATACAGACACACAAACACACGAAGAAGACAATTGGGGACAGAAGTGAAAATGATGAAGAGGACGTGAATAGAGCTTCAGCTGATGGCACGTGACAGGAGGAAATGGCCTGTGTTTTTGACGGCCTATTCTCCTTGGGGAGCTAAAGGGTACTGACTGACTAATGACTTAGTGCATTTATCAGTCCAACAAGATGCCTCAACACGTGTTATCGCCGACCCGTTCCTGTTATTCTGTATACGTTTTTTTTTGCATTACCATATTAACGTCGTTATTCCGCATAACTGCGTGTTTACATTTTCCATTATAATGTTACCATTGCCATTCCGCATAACTGCTTGTTTACATTGTCACTTATAATATTACCATTGCCATTCCGTGTAAATACCCGTTGTTATTTTCCATGACCATGTTACCTTGAAGAAAGAATAGGTTAACTGTAATATGTTGTTGTGCGTGCACCTGGCAATCTCAGCATGTAAAACAACGTGCTACAGAAATGTCCATTGCCAGATTTTGTGCTTTGGCGTATGCTTCCTCAAATGGGTCGTCTGCCGTGGTTGCTCCATGTTTCATGAGAAACGAAAAAAGATATGAAGATGATGATATGTGACTACTGCTGTCGTCCTCAGTTCCAGGTCATTCAGTTTTGTTCAATAAAGGGCGTAGGGCTGCAACTGTTGTTTGCTAACTATTTTTATTTTGAGCCGTACTGTTTAGCTCCGCCTAGGTGATCCCTGATACCTTGGCTTTCTCTTGAAAGCTTTTCTCGTCTCCATCTTCTCATTGGTTTCCCCGCTCTTCTCGTCCTTTTCTTGTTCCAGCGAAGGACTTGTCCAAGTTATACCCCTTAGTTGTTTCCCGAGAGTATGCCTTATTCATCTTCCTCTTTCTATTTTTAAATTTCAGATGTATCGGTTGTTGAATGCATTCATCATCTTCGTCTTGGATCCATGGTCGCCGACTGTCAAAGCAACCAATGGTTATCATACCTGGTGGTGTCTTGTAGGGCGACTACAAACTCAATCCACTTCGCTCTGCGCATGGTCATCTTTCTTGCGGTCCCTCATCTCTGCTTCGTTCTTTTCATCTCAGCTTGCCCATTTCTTCGCCAAGCTGTTTTTGTCCGGCCTCCCTTTCGGCTTCCTTCTGGGATCCAAAACATGGCAGTTCTGGCGATGGTGTTGGAGTCACTTCTGAGGACATGACCAGTTCAATTCCAGCGTCTACTTGTTGTAATGATGTACCAGCGTCTACATGTTGTAATGATGTACCAGGGTATACCTGTTGTTGTTGATGATGATGTTGTTGACTAACTAGGGCTGCTGAGCTCGTCGCTCTTCAGCAGTCAATGCCAAGCTGAAAAATTTGCAGCAGTTGAGTGGTGCTGTTTAGAGTGTTTGTGATTGTTGAGGAGCCCGGCAATAACTGTCGTCTCTCTGCGGAGAGTCCTGGGCAAGTGAGCAACACTTGCTGAACTGCCTCATACAGATGGGTACAGTTGCGGCAATTAGGCTCACGTGTAGGGTTTGATTTGTTTAAGTGCTTGTTGAGTCTGGTGTGTTCTGTTCTTAGTTGGAAGATTGTACTCTGCTCCTTACGTCGTAGGATATTAACGTTGTCATTTTTGTTGGGATGTACCATTTCTTTATACAAGGCACGTCCAGTAGACCCTTTTGCACATCGGTTCATGTTTGCTGGAGAGTTTGTTTGAACCATGCTTGCTCCTAGTTTTGCTAGTCTGTCTGCTTTATCGTTGCCTGGTACGTCTGTGTGCCCTGGTATCCACTGGAGAGCGACTCTGATGTCGTATTTTGTTAGCAGAGTCTACCTGTTGTAGTGGTGTACCAGCGTCTACCTGTTGTAGTGGTGTACCAGCATCTACCTGTTGTAATATTGTACGAGCGTCTACCAGTTGTAATAGTGTACCAGAGTCTACCTGTTGCTGTGGTGTAAGAGCGTCTACCTGTTGTAGTGGTGTACCAGCGTCTACCTGTTGTAATAGTGTACCAGCGTCTACCTGATATAATAGTGTACCAGCGTCTGTCTGTTGTTGTGGTGTAAGAGCGTCTACCTGTTGTGGTGGTGTACCAACGTCTATCTGGTGTAATATTGTACCAGCGTCTACCTGTTGTAATAGTGTACCAGCGTCTACCTGATATAATAATGTACTAGCGTCTACCTGTTGTAAAAGTGTACCAGTGTCTACCTGTTGTAATAGTGTACCAGAGTCTACCTGTTGTTGTGGTGTACCAGCGTCTACCTGTTGTTGTGGTGTACCAACGTCTATCTGGTGTAATATTGTACCAGCGTCTACCTGTTGTAATAGTGTACCAGCGTCTACCTGATATAATAGTGTACTAGCGTCTACCTGTTGTAAAAGTGTGCCAGCGTCTACCTGTTGTAATAGTGTACCAGAGTCTACCTGTTGTTGTTGTGTACCAGCGTCTACCTGTTGTTGTGGTGTAAGAGCGTCTACCTGTTGTGGTGGTGTACCAACGTCTACCTGGTGTAATATTGTACCAGCGTCTACCTGTTGTAATAGTGTACCAGCGTCTGCCTGATATAATAGTGTACTAGCGTCTACCTGTTGTAAAAGTGTACCAGCGTCTACCTGTTGTAATAGTGTACCAGAGTCTACCTGTTGTAATGGTGTACCAGCGTCTACCTGTTGTAATAGTGTACCAGCGTCTACCTGATATAATAGTGTACTAGCGTCTACCTGTTGTAAAAGCGTACCAGCGTCTACCTGTTGTAATAGTGTACCAGCGTCTACCTGTTGTAAAAGTGTACCAGCGTCTACCTGTTGTAATAGTGTACCAGCGTCTACCTGATATAATAGTGTACTAGCGTCTACCTGTTGTAAAAGTGTACCAGCGTCTACCTGTTGTAATAGTGTACCAGCGTCTACCTGATATAATAGTGTACTACCGTCTACCTGTTGTAAAAGTGTACCAGCGTCTACCTGTTGTAATAGTGTACCAGCGTCTACCTGATATAATAGTGTACTACCGTCTACCTGTTGTAAAAGTGTACCAGCGTCTACCTGTTGTAATAGTGTACCAGCGTCTACCTGATATAATAGTGTACTACCGTCTACCTGTTATAAAAGTGTACCAGCGTCTACCTGTTGTAGTGGTGTACATATCTTCTTGTTTGTACCGAGAGAGCAATAGTTGGTTGGTAATGGTGTTTGGTTAGCCCCCCCCCCCCCCCCCCCCCCCCCCCCCCCCCCGGGTCTCTGTGAAGAAAAAATAAAACTACTACACCCTTTGGCAGTAATGTGAGGCCGTGTAGGAAGCTGGCAGCCTCATCATGTCAAACAAACTGCCACAGAAATCACCGCTGTATGAACACGTGACTGCTTAGAAGGGGATCAGCTACATCGGTGGTTCCACGCTCCGGAAGGAGACTAAAGGAAAATGATAAAATAATGATGAATGGTGTTCGGCTAGGTTGTAAGGAGAAATAGTAGTTTGGACATTTCTTTTCTTGTTGCTCTACCGCATTCTGCACCGTACAGACAGTTTGCAACTCTCATATAATTTTAGTTTGGTACGATTCATGGTATCGAAACTCTCCACTCTACCCAGCTGTAAATGGGTACATGACTTTGCTCTTGAGTTAGAGAAGAAAAAAGGCAGCGAGGAAGGGAACTGGTCCCTCCACCTCTTGATGCTGGACGTAGTATATTGAAGACTCTAACACTTCACTCCCCTAAAGCAGTATCTGCAAAGAGACTACCTTTTTTATTTGTGGCTGTACTGGGAAGATTATAATCATAATAAGATTAAAATAGGTAGGTTAACTAGAAGAACACCGGAAGAAAATGATGATGTAACAAGAACACACGCAAAAGTTAGACGCAAGATATTGAAAATAAACAAACTAATATACAAGGAAGCGCTACGTGTTTGACAATAAAAAAAAATAAACCAAACAAATGCTTTAAAAGCGTTCCAAAACAAAATATACACACAATATCTTTACCTGTGATATATAAAATAATACATCAAACTGCTGCGTGTGAGATGTACCAGAAACAAAATACACACACACGCATATTTTATATGAGGTATACACAACACAATACTCACACACACACACATTTTATATGAGGTATACACAACACAATACCCACACACACACATATTTTATATGAGGTATATGTCGTAAATTTATTTTGAGAGAAAGAGTCTTAGAAATAGTGGTCCTGTTTAGAGTGGAGAATGATGGTGAGGCTCAGTGATAATAAGGGTTAGAAAGTAAATAGTTGCTTCACAGAGTGCTGGGGAGAGTAAGGACAGACTTATTTACGACAATCGTTCCTCTCAATCTTCTCCTCAAACTCTCCTGGTCAAACAATTATTTGCCAGTTTCCAGACACACACCTGCGCTCACACCGATTTGGTGCTTCAAACACACAGGCGCACGTGAATACAAACTATATTAAACAGATATGGGAAATTTGGCTTTGGTATTCCAACACAGTACTAAATAAGTTTATGCTGTTTATTAACATTAAAATCAGTCACAACAAGTATCATGTGTTACAGGAAAAAATATCATAAGTACAGAAAATAAAATAACAAGGTGGGGGGGGGGTGAAGAAGATTGGTATCCACTAAGCCCTTCCCGCTTGTATTAGACAAAGATAAACCCAGTCCAAAGATAGATAGTTATCAGGAACATAGGTAAGGTAACCCAACAGTGAATTTAATTACTCTGAAAGAGGGGTTACAATATTAGGTATGGGTGGTAGAGAAAAATCCTGTTATTCCCAATTGTTTTTCCCTTTACTAAGCAAATGAAAGGGGGAGGGGGGGGAACAGAGTTAACAAAATATCCCACTTAAAGGAACAATGCAGTGTATACAGAAAATATATTACCCGGTAGGCAAGTTAACAAATGGTTTGCAAAAAATTTAATCTCCTGTCATTCATGCACGCTCGTGAGGGCCCACACTCATATGCTCACGCACACTTACCGATTGAAGCATCAGGCACTCCATAGAATTATATAAACAGCAATTGCACTCTTGACATATGAAAATGTCTGGTACTTCGATGTCCAGCCCCAGATTTAGCGAGGTTGGCTGATAGCAAATATTCCCACTTATCGCCGGACGTGAAGCCTAAGAGTTCTTGTGTTTTATTATATAAAAAGGAGTCTATGGGATGGCGCTGTCACAGTTAGGTACAGGGGTGAGAATGGAGTGGTCTCTTTAATTTCGCCGCTGGTGGTAAAATTCCTTCAATGCGTGATGATAGCAACTGACCGGTAAGTTTTTAAATCCAGTGAGGAAAAACTAGGCCCAGTCACAGTTAAGGTAAATATGTACTCTCTCACAGTAGAGCAGTAAAAAAAAAATATCGCTACTGGCAACTGTTCTTCTTCCAGTTTATCTTACAGATTGGCAATTTAATTTGATGGTTTATTTAAATGTTCTTCGGTGGGATTTCTTTCATGTAATTATGATTGCTAGGCCGCATCGGACCGCCACAAGATTATATTTAAAATGTTTCATCAATATATCTGGAAGTTTAAGAACCGAGTCTGGAAGACTCTGTATGATTTCTTTATTGCTGGGATCGCCAAGGTTATGTGATCATTCTATAGAAAAAGATAGAAAAACCATGACAACATAATCATACCGCAAAAATCAAATAATATTCTAACGCGTGATAAATTTACCGTTAAGACTATTTATATACACTCGCGTATTTAATTATGTATTTAAGAAAACACTTCGCGAGTCTAATAGTTAACACACACATCTATATATATAGGACTTAATTAAATTTATTAATTATAAATTCCTTCGCGACTTTAAAAGTTACTTTAGCATTTGAGCATCTATTATTTTTGGAAATAATATAATAGATATATCATTAAATTTACCACTGGAACTTTTGAGATGAGTTTAATTTAATAGATTTAAAAAAACACAAAATCCAGTGAAATAAAATGAAAGCACTAGACCACTGATCACTTTAACAAATATATTATACCGTGCACAGAAAAAGAAATCACTCCAATGTAGCCACCAATTCAGATGGAAATCTAGCAAAATTCTACTATAGCTAGTGAATCTTAAATCTCTGGCAACCGAATGATAAAATGGCTTTCTTCATGGTCTGTATATATCTAACTGGAATGCAAGATTGGGGGGACATGATAGAATTTGACACCTTTTTAGATCTCAGGAGACTTTCGGGGTTCTGACCGCCAGACTAAACAGAGATGCCGCCCCTGGTTTTCCGTATCTCCGTTCGCTGCGTCCGCTTCGGCTTTCCCGTTCGCTCCGTCTTTCGAGCGGTGTTCTGGTTGACACAGAGATGCGAAATGCCGGCAAGAAACTTGCGTCGTTCGTTTCAGGGACCACTACTGCCTTTGATAGCATGCCGCTAGTCTTTCCTGAGATCCCTAAGTGCCTGTTTGATCGTGTGCCGCTACTTTCGTTTGATTCTGGCAACGCCCCCACTGGGCCGGCGTTCTGACCAAGTTAATGAAAATAACTGCATATGATTGCTCAAGAGATATCCGTGGGCGTGATTTAACCTCTCCTTAAATCAATGCGATGACCAGAATGAACGGTAGATAACTGTCCACATATTAATCAGCAAACGTGTTGACAATCTGCGTGGAAAGGTTGCATGCTAATGAGTCCACGTTTCTGTTGTGCATAGCTAATGAGTCCAGGTGGAAAAAATCCCGTTTGACGAAAAGTTACCACAATACTCTGGGGCACTGATGTTATCCGAAGGGGTCGTTACGAAGGGTCGTACCATATCATCCAACACTTCAAGGTCAGCTGAGTTCGTCTGTCACAGTATACACAACACAATACTCACACACACACATATTTTATATGAGGTATACACAACAAAATACTCACACACACACATTTTATATGAGGTATACACAACACAATACTCACATATGCGAATACATGTCAATGTGCAATCGGTATCAAGACCCCTGAGTTTATTCTCCACAACTGCCGAACCCATGATGACCCATGACGTCTGACCTGGCCAGGGGGTGCTGAGCTCAGGTGGAAGCTATGGGTCTGCCGCACTGACCTGGAAAAAACTGTGGACTTCGTCCTGGCGACGGGCCTGCAGATCTCACATGACTACAAAGTGAATGCAGAAGCAGAACTCATATATACACTACATGCCAGTACATGTTCTGCTGTCTGTTTGTCCTCCCCACCTGGACACTTATCTGTCTGTTCATGTGCTAATTTGTTGAACAAATGGAATCTGAGTCTGCAATGACCAGTTCTCTGAAAATGATCACTTGATCTCTTCTGGGTAGGGATAGTATGGGACATGTCTGGGTAGTGATAATATGGGACATGTCTGGGTAGTGATAGTATGGGACATGTCTGGGTAGTGATAGTATAGGACATGTCTGGGTAGTGATAGTATGGGACATGTATACGTGTACTCCAAAAAAGTCGACTTCATGAGAGGAGCATGGTGGCTCCGTGGCTTTCTCCAACCTTGTTGTTGAGGGAGAAACTGTATGGTGACCAGAGAAGCCTGAGACGGACTGTCAGGTTTATAAGAGAGATAGATGTGGTTATTTGAAAGCAACCGACGAAGAAGAAAACTGCATGCGAGTTAAACCAAACAAAAGAAACACACACACACACACACACACATATATATATATATACAAACAAACAAAAGAAACACACACACACACATATATACAAACAAACAAAAGACAAACTTCTGGAAGTGAGATACACAAAACTTGAACACAGATCATACGGGGGTGATTGAAACGCCATTTTATATTTTTGTTGTTGTTATTAATCCAGCGGCGCTGTTGGCTCTCGACCTTCGGCCCAACGCCATGTAGTGATATCTGCATGTTTTCACAAGTTGTTTTATTTCTCCGTAAAAGGTGGTGTCGTATTTTGGTCTGTATTAAAACACGTCAAATTTACCGCTCGAAAATATCGAATATAAACAGTACAATTATAACAACCAATAGAATCGCTCCTTTTTCTGTTAGGTATGGGAAACCTTTTTATGCTTGATAGAGGGTGTGGTGGTTTGAGAGGTTACTGATGTTAAAAAGTAAGAGTCAACAGAGTGAGGTCAAGCTATGTAAGTCCCTGAGTCTAATAGTTGATGATGATGATGTATTCTCAGGGTACCTAACCGCTACCACCCTCAGATCTCACACTGTGTAATATTTTAGGTTCTATTATGTTATATGGCTACGTGTCTAGGGTAATGTATGTGTGGTGATATGATGATAACTTAAACACATCTGTAACTCAATATAATTGTTGCGTGCATATTTTGACGCACATATTACAAAAATCGATATGGCTATTTAATATGGAAAAGATATAGACATTCATTCATTTGTGTATGAAAATGCTGTCTATGGGGAAAGCGAGATAATCCATGTTTGATTCACACTTTTGATTATAGGAGTAATCGTTCTTGATATTGATCCGGCGCACGGATATTGCTCTTATATTTGTACTTATTTTAGGGCCAGAAAATAGATTAATTTGCTTATTATGTTTATGGCCTGAATTCATATGTATTACATATTATTAGTACAAGTAGAATCAGTCCTATATTGTATATTTTGGATGGGTAGGCGGGACTAGATTCTTATTATTCCGGTCTAGCGGAAGTATGAGTTGTCTTGACAAGTCGTGATGAGTTCCGATGTACCGTGATAATGGCGGGTACGCACTTTTCAAAGGGCTGGTAGATTCTTAAGGAAATATGATTCATGAAGTGGTTTTCTTCTAAAGGAGATGGTATCTCTACTATAGTTTATGTTAGAGACTCTCCTAAGGTACGGTACAATGTATAATTCGGACTCCATGTATTGCCAGACCCTATTTTGATGATCTCATGTCGATTCGACCTAGATGGAACATTGTGCTTCGTATCGCTAGGGTCGTGTTTTGTATCGACGAAGATGACAGACTTTCCTACAGCGGTTATGGCTACGTGAATTAACCTGATCACCGTAGAGCTGTATGGAAACATTTATGAAATCATTTATATATCCATTATAAATTAACTCTGGCTTATATTCTCCTTCCTATGAATGAGTGAACGACAACTCAGGGAGGCGGCCATGTTAGATTTCGGTCATCATATGTTTTGATCACTGCCAAGAGAACAGATTATTTATCCTATTATCGGACAGTGACAGGGAGATCTCAATCTTGCTAGAAACCCCCCCTTTGTGGTTTCATGATATATACTACAAAACTATGGACGTCAAGTAACTTTAGTTATTTACCGATCTGCCTTCACTGACGCGTTTAGTCAGATAGGGGATGCGGCCATAATGTATCATGACATTGAACTTTTGATGTACTGCCCATTATTTCTGAATGTGTCATGACTTCAGATCTGCTATGTATACCTACAAGTTGATATGTCAACATACCATGATGTACTCGTATGTCCCAGTGTGTACGTCTGAATAAATTGAGTAAACAAAGATTCCAGCAGTCTGCATTGGTGCCTTGTAGACACAAGTGTATGAGCGGTTATATTGGTCAGCACACGAACAGTACACCATTCGCGGTATCACACTCTACACTTCTACTCCATACATACACCATCCTGCGTCGGTTGAAGTGACCAAGTTTAGGGCCTGCTTCCCCTGGAGCCTTTGCCTTCCCTAACTCAGGACTAGGGTGAGTTACCCATTTACAGCTGGGTAGACTGGAGCATGCCTGATCTCAACAACACACCACTCTTCCTTACAGAGCATACAGACTGACACTTTACAGAGTGGGAAATAAACAAATAAAGAAGAAAGAACCTTTTACAATAATGAACTTAAGTAAGACAGTGGTTAAAGTTATAAAATGACTTTACAATTTTTATTTTCCTGATCCTCAATTTTTTTTTTTTGGAAATAGGAATGTTCAACTCAAAAGAAATATGTTTATATACAAATTTAAATAAATATGAAGGACATCTTGTCCAATAAATGTTATTACTAAAATGTTTCTATAATTGTATCCCCTGCTGAAGTAATAATGTCTTAAGAGAGGTCACTAGTGTGATGGACTGGTCTTCTCATCACGTCACAAGAAAGTTTATTGAAAGTGTGGAGAATAAAATATAATGAGATGTCATAAGCCCTCAAGATTTGGGCTTATCTTATTTTTCAGTTGAAAGTGGATGGCTTGCTGGAAATACTGCACACTCTTTCACAGCAGTGTCTTCTGGAGGCAGCTACTACAGTTTGACTTCAAAATATAAGCAACCGGTAAGCTGCCTCGTATTTTGCAGCTCCAGGTTATGTCTCACGTGGTAATAGGTGATGCAACCCTGCAACAAGAGGAACAATTCCTCCCTAAGTACACTTTTTATATATCTCCACAACTAACAACTAAACATCATTAAGCATTCTTTGTGATCAGTTGCATGTGCTAACCAATAGCTTCAGTCCCTAATTTTATGTGACTTCTTCACACTTTTTTGCTGGGGAGGTTAAGATGTTATACCTAACAAGAAAGATAGTTGTGTCTATGTTAACTGTGTGAGGTCAAGCACATGTAGGTCCCTGACTATAAAAAGAATGATGATGATGATGATGATGATATATTGTATCAGGGAACCTAACTCTACCTCCCTAGATCTCACACAGTCCGTATTTTGATTCTAGTGGCTGGTGTATGATGTCTCTAGTGTCTAGGGGTGAAATGAAGATGATGGTACATCAACACAATACACTTTAACTCACTATAAAAAAATGAATAAGACGGTGGTTAAAGTTTTCTTTTAAAATTTGAATGTTTTTTTCTTTATACAATTTAATCTGCCTGTCCCGCCTACTCTTTTGGACAGGTCTTTGAAAATGAGGAAATATATTTACATATAATGCTTTAACTAAAATATATGGACTCTTGGTCCTATGAATATATTGTTAATATAGAGTTCCTGTAGGTGTATTCACAGACTAAAACTTTTATAGTTGCTAGTGATTGTCATTTGTTATGAGGGGCTGTTGTTTTCATCATGCCCCATATAATTCAATGTTATTTTGATAGGAACTAGTTTCTTAGGATGAAATGTCAGATGTCCCAGCTGAT
Source organism: Oreohelix idahoensis (assembly GCA_024509875.1). Taxonomy (NCBI): domain Eukaryota; kingdom Metazoa; phylum Mollusca; class Gastropoda; order Stylommatophora; family Oreohelicidae; genus Oreohelix; species Oreohelix idahoensis. The sequence goes on from JAMPIV010012465.1 coordinate 289,899, forward strand.
AACATGTCACCTGGGATTCTTGGTCGGTCGAATATAAGTCAGTATATCAATGTAGAGACAATGTAGATCAGCACCCACACGCAAGCTCCTTCAGGCTATCAGCTGACAGCTTAAACTTTATAATGGAGACTTTACACCCACTCATCAGGTTTCCTGTCACCGGATGGTAACAGGAAATCAAAACTCACTAGTTCAAAGAAATATGCCACAAATAACGTTGACTGGCAAAGAATATGGCCTCAGTCTCGCTCTGCTCCGTCCAGATAGTGAATTTAGTAGTTAATTTTACAAGTTATCACATCTGATCTCAACGTAGTTGTTTGAATAAAATTTTCTAGTCAAATGGCCACGAGACCACTATGCCTTTTGCCAATATCTATTAGAGCCGACCAATGAAAGCAGGCACTACTACAACTTTTTGAATTGAGTTTGAAAAAACAAAACAATTCCAAACAAACTATGTGCCTCGTAGTCCATTGGTCAGTCTGCGTTAGTTATGCCAATAGAAAAAGATGTTTCGTTTTAGTTAACATTTTTCCTATCCCTCCTCTTTTACTCCTATACTCTTATACCAACTAATAGAATTTGAATTACTACAATGCCTCTTTTTTTAAAACTAGCGTCCCCAACAACATTATGTGTAACGAGCAAGAACAACAGTCTGTCTGGTCAAGCGTTCGTAGACATTTAGTATTTTCTCAATAACTTGGCTAATACTTGGACTACCATATTTTTTTTAACATATTTTTGCTCAGGGGACTCTAAGCTATACTACCATATGATTTTTATGGTCAGTTTCAGTAGGGTTTAGATTTTCCATTTTGTCACTGTCAATCGTCAAATATAAATTTTACTCAAGTCGGCCATCTCCCTCCCCCCCCCCCCCCCCCCCCAACCCCCCCCCCCCCCCCCCCGGTCTCTAACATTTTCCTCACTATTCAAATAAACCAACTAGTTTGAGTGACGTCAGAATATTACCGCTAGGAGGAACTGGAAAATTGTCTGTGTGTTTGCCTCTGCTGGCTTTGCCCACAGCGTGTATATATTAAAGAGACCGCGTGCAGAGCGAAGAGGGGTTTTTCAAAACTTTGGTAGTGTTTTGCGTTAATTATTACAATCGTCTCGTTCTTACTACTGAGAACTGTCCGAATTACTACAAATATGGGAGCCGCGCTAGCGTAGTGGTTACCACACCGCTCTGGCGACCGGGTGATCCAGGATCAAACCCGGGTGACGGCATTTGAGGATTTTTCGTCGACCGGGATTTGGACTGGATTAACTCGAGACCTGGCGATGACATTTGAAGGAGTGTCGTCGACCAGGGAATGGCGGCTCCTGAGCCGACCCAGCTGTAATGGGTACCTCCGAAATCGGAGAGTATTTGCCTGAATGGCGAGGGACAAGAAAAAAGGGATACTCACGGAAAATCAATGTCAGGTTAGACATAAAAATAATAACCTGAGATTTCGCCTCGAGTATTAGCGGGCGTACGCAAAAAAAAAAAAAAAAAAAAAAACTACAAATATTAGTGTTAAAGTTAACATATTACGTTAATTCAAACGCCAGTTTGGTCTCACAGTTCTGGCAAGTCGTTAATTACAAGCTTTTCCCCCGTTTCGTGCAGCAGATCGGCGAGATGTTAAAATGTTTATTGTACGTTTTCGAAACCGAAACTAAAGCGTGTTAGATTTTTACGCCTGAATGGCGAGGGACAAGAAAAAAGGGATACTCACGGAAAAGCAATGTCAGGTTAGACATAAAAATAATAACCTGAGATTTCGCCTCGAGTATTAGCGGGCGTACGCAAAAAAAAAAAAAAAAAAAAAAAAAAAACTACAAATATTAGTGTTAAAGTTAACATATTACGTTAATTCAAACGCCAGTTTGGTCTCACAGTTCTGGCAAGTCGTTAATTACAAGCTTTTCCCCCGTTTCGTGCAGCAGATCGGCGAGATGTTAAAATGTTTATTGTACGTTTTCGAAACCGAAACTAAAGCGTGTTAGATTTTTACGGCGGGTCATTTTCTTAGCATTCCCACTGCACAAAAGGCAGCTCTACTGGCGTTGAAGATGAAACCAGTCAGACACCTGAGGGCTGGTGTATTTATTCATCATAGGACTAAAATCTTACTGAAATAAGCGAGTATCTCACAGATTTCGCTACACCACATAGCTTCAACGCCCCTGTCACTTTAACCTTTGTTATCTTCCATATCATCAGCTGGGGTACACACTTTTCTTTTTCTCTTTCTAGTGATCTGTTAACTCTTTTAGTATGACATGCTATTTATTTTTTCCAAGGGTTACTGGAACACTGTGGCCTGCAGAAGACTGCCAGTAGTTTCTGGACTTACAATCGTATGATTTGTAATGGTAATATGCAAACACAATGTAAATTCATTTCCCCCCTCCCAAGTCTGCTTAGGCATGTGCTTGCTAAGATGTCGTAATTCTTTTCCAATGGCAATGTCGTACCACACAAATTTATGGCTCAGACCCTTGTGGCCAGTACATACATATAAAATTAATAAAGTCATTTCTCTTACCGCAAATAATGAATCATTCACACAATGAACCAGATGACTAGCAGAACGATGGCACAAAATTCAGACTGCTGTCGTCCAGAAGGTAAAACTTATTCAGAAAAGCTCCCCTTCTGTTCTCATCTTAGCACTGCGGTTATAATTTTCAAATGGCGTTCTAGCTTAGAATGCGTTTCATGTTATCAATCTCACTAGCCAATTAAACATCGCGTCCAAAATTTGACTCTTTTGAAAACCCCCAAGCATTGAGTTTTAATCAGTGCGTTTGCTAGTCTGATTTTATTTATTTTTATTTCTGTCATATCTCAGCCATTTATGGACCGATTTTAAAAGTTAAAATTGATTATTAAACTGCCCTTTGGCCTCTATCATCCTATTTAGTTTTCATCTAACTATTCCTCATCGTTTTCATCTATGTAATTTTATCGTAATTATTTACTTTTTCTTCTTAACCAAATAGATTTTCTAAGGTAAGATGATGTAATTTAAGGGAAATTGTTATGGTTAGATATTAAATAATATTAGCGCTATCATTCAGAACATCCCTTTTATTTACTCTCTTTATTTAGAAAGCAATACATTATCTAAACTTTTCCCCCTCCGCCCCGTACAGATTTGGTTTTAGTTTCATTTTCAAACGCATAAATTAGGCTTGTTTTTAACATTTTTAACCCACCCTTTTCCCTATCTCCCTTTTCAAGACGACGTAACAAGTTGGTTTTCTGCCATACTTTCCGGCTTTCGTCATAAAATATTGGGAAGGGTAACGCGAGCTGCGTGTGTGTTTGGGGGATGGGACTCACTTATCTTGGTCTTAGAAAAATTCAAATCTTGTGCCAATCGTGGACTGTTTTGATAGGCGATGTTTTTGGGACCAAATTTCAAAATGCTGTAGTTATTTATAGTTAGAACCTTCACTAAATAATAGAGCGGGTGTGTATGCGTTTGCGGGTGGTAACCCTTTTAAACGATAATAGTAGAAAAATTTCAAATATTGTGTCAAATTCTTAGCGGTACGATTGACCTTGTCCTTGGCAATTTTCAAATATAATAGTGGGGTTTATAGGGTGTAATTTTACGTTACTAGATTTTTGAATAGGGGAAACTTGAGCTCGTTGTGACACAGATTCACTTCATCACAGAGGGGCCTATTTTGTGTATTTGACAGAACGAAGATATTTTATTTCTTAACAACTAAAGATGTGTAAACAGAAAGGAATAGCTCAATTTATAGCGGGGATATTACTTTTGAATCATAAGCGATACTAGGAAGAGCGCAAATATAAACTGTCAATATTTTGCCGATTGTATCTAAAGCAGACCTAGAGAACCATTGAAAGCCTGTATCAGCTTATGTATTTTTCCTGAGGGTTTTGTCCTGGTAATATTTCAAGTTCATGAGACATCCACTTGAGAGGAGCTATGGTGGTGTACTGTTCTTCAGATAGATAGAACGACAGCCACGTTTCCCAGCCTGGAGTTCATATTCTGTGCGAACCCAGCCAGGATTGGAGGTGTCTCAGACTTCAATCAAGATAAGTGGACACATAGATCCACTGTTCAGATGATCCAGCAACAATAAAAATAACTAAAAGAGAGAAACTAAAAATAATAAAGACTTAAAGTAAAAACTCTTATAATACAGACTTGTTAGAGACTGCAACATTATAATATGATGATTCACGGAGGACCATATTCCACTTCTATTACGTTACCAGCCAGGGACGTTGATACCAAGATTGTGAACGAGTAAATGAACTGTAATTGCTTACATAAATAAATATAAACGCATATTATTGCCTTTTATGGAAAACATTCCATATTATTTATTTCATTTTGTAAATATCTTATAACCTGATTTTAAGTTTCCTAACCAAAAGAAAACCGGTTTAGGAACAATAAATTGTAAATACTATTATTCAGTCTTGCTTAATTATTCTAATTAAGTCAATGTTCTGTTTGATAGATATTACATGTTAATAATTAATTACCCCTAGATAGGTAGCCGTACAAAAACAAATATATAACCATTATTCTCTGTGGGATCTTGAGAGGTAGCAGTTAGATCTTCAGTACCCAACACTATCATCATACCTGAAGGTTTACATAGCTTGACCCCACTTTGATGTCGATACACCCTTACTCTTTTCAGAGAAGGGGGTATTTCTTATAAGACCAGTCTCTTATCTGGCACTATCCTGGTATCATCTGATACACCTTTGTGTCCAGGAAAGTCTTTAATTTAATAACATCTGAACCTCTCGCGACAGGTGGTCCACTTATCTGGACCCGGAGGAAAGAGCATTTTCCTATCATTTAGTGCTAGGCACTCAGAGAGGTGGTGGTCAACAGTTTCGTAGTGGTAGTTACATAGCTGGCACTCTGGAGAGTGTTATGGTTGATTCTGTTCACGTGCCTGTTGAATAGTATATGTTGTGTTCTGAGCCGAAAAATGGTGCTCTGATCCCTCCTTGTAAGATGGCCGATGTTGTCATAGGATCAGGACCGCCACACGTCTGTAAACCTATCTCCCGGTGTTCCCCATAGCCCATATGTTTAGCCAAGTTTCTTTCTTTGTTGTTCGCACGAGGGATTTGGCTGTTTGAAGAGTAGTTGCTGTGAGTGGTTGTTCTTGTCTTGTTCCCTTCTTTGCTAATCTGTCTGCTCTGTCGTTATCTGGTGAATATGAGTGGCCAGGAATCCACTGTATAACTAATCTGATGCCATAGGAAGTGATAAGCTTTATATTTTTAAAATGCGTATCCCATTACATGTATCCACTGGATATACATGAAACAAGTGTCAAAACAAGAAATATTAACTGTCATTTGAGAAATAAAAGTTTAAAAAAAAATGTCCTGCAACAATATAAAACAGAATAAAATATAAAATGACCAACAGTTTTCAATTAAAAAATGACAACTGACTTTTCAATTACGCTGTAGAAAAGGCGCATGCGTTGAACAGACTGGACAGAAGTTTCACAAATTTCAGTGGTCACACATTTGACCCTGACTTTCTGAAACGAAATATATCATGCCAGACATTTTTGTTATATCTTCTGTCACTTGGCGCTCTAAAAGTGTTTACCAGATAAACAAGCCGACTGAGATAAATGTGTAAATACCTTCAGTGCCTAGCAGACTTCAAGCAGCAACCGACGTTTTATGTGTAAACTTGATTTATGAATCACACTACCAGGGGTCTCCAACTGACCCATAATGTCCTGCTAGGTCTTTCACGGTGACCTAGGAATGAATTTACGGGTCAGATAAGACGGTTCTTAATTATAGCGACCGACCAAATTTATGGTCTCAGTGTTCACTTTAAAGAGATTGTTTACTACAGTGTACCAGATAAGCTCAGATCCGGTTAAAGGAGGTATTACACACAGAAACTGCCGCCCCCCTCTTTCCCCTAATCTCCAATTTAAAAAAAAAAAATTAGACAGTCACCGTTATACCAGACAAAAAGATCTATTATATTTCTACATACGCCCTAATATAAAGGACGGATCTTGTGCCTAGGTTGAACGGAACGTGCCTGTCCAAAACGCGGTAAAACTCCCATTAAAATAAAAAATAACAATAGTATAAAACCTAGCATAGACATTTACTTAGAAAAGTTTCTGCGTTTAATCAAACCTGGCATCTTTTTGCTATCAAAGTCAGATGTCTTTTACACGTCTAGACTACCGAAGGCAGCGAAAACTTGCGGCTCAGAAATTCATTGATTTATATACGATATATATATATATATATATATATATATATATATATATATATATATATATATATATATATATATATATATATATATATATATATATATATATATATATATATATATATATATATATATATATATATACCAACGGGCTGATCACCCGTTTGCCAGTCACTTCGATTACGGAAACAACAGCAAATGGATTGATTTGCCGTTGCCCTAAAGACGCCAATAGGCGTGATGGGAAACAATGGCAAAGAAAACCTATCTGCTTTTGCCCTAAGACGCCACTAGGCGTAATGGCCACTGACTGCTTTGACGGTCGGTGGCTAAGGACGGAAGAAGAAGAAGAAGATATATATATATATATATATATATACATATATATACATATACATATATATATACATATATATATATATATATATATATATATATATATATATATATATATATATATATATATGTCACGTGAAAGATAATTTATTTTACCATCTTGTCCATAATTTTATTACTCCTTTAAATGTTCTGTTTTCCGAGACATTTTGTATTTTCGTTTCTTTCCTTTTCTACCTTTGTGGCCAAACTTTCTCACCCTCTCAAACCCCACCCGAGGTTGTTTACGCTGGCCAGCTGCGGTCAGCTAACGCTAGACGTAATGTTATCTAAACGCACCTGTGGTACGTTCGACCAGAGAAACATTTCTCGGGTCCGCTTTAAGTGTTAGAACGAGCCAAAGACGGGTTTCTGTGAAAGAAACGGTTCGTTAGCGGCGGGTACCCTCTGTGGTCCCAACAGGGGAATTTCTCTGGTCGCTTTAAAACGTTTGATGACGAGCGGCTGGTACCCTTTGAGGCCTGGGTAACGAGTGTGATCTGTTTCAGGGGAAGATAACAACCCGCGGTCAGTCTTTGGGTTTTCGCCCCGTAGACAAGATAGAGCATAATGTTATGCATTTCTCTACCTGGCGAACTTTCGCACGATTTCTTTTGTCTTACTCTAGATTACGTCTTTCGCCGAACTTCTGTAGAAATACGCACGCCAGGTGTTCGGGGGGAGCGTCCTTTGTGATCTATAAGAGTAGACTGGTTTTAATAGACAAAGACATTCGTGAATTTCCTGGCCCGAGATAGACCATTATGGAAATAAGGCAAACATTAACACAGAACTAAATTTTTTTCGCCTATTTCTTGGCATTTTTCGGGGTGAGTTGACATATCTTATTATATGATATATTCATGTTAGCTTTTATATATATCTGCTAGGAAAGTGAATTCATTTCTGAGGACTTCTCCTAGTAATTTTATTCAGTGATAAGGTAGCGCTGTCTACGGCCTAGTAAGGGTGCTTAAACTGTTACGGTTTATCATGGGTTAAATGTTAAACTTACAATAACAGATATTAGGCGTAGAATCAGTCCACGAATGCTTACCATTGAGTTAAGAGTCAGCAAAATTAACTGTCATTTCTGTAAGATAATGTCAGGTGTGGATTGTTCACTTTAAAACTGAATAGTGAGATGCAGGTAATAACTCTGGATTATAGGAGATAGTCACTTATTCCTTTTGATAGATATTTCTAGTGGCAAGGGAGGATCATTTTATGCTTACTTGTGTGGCTAGGCACTAGTCTACAATTTTCACTGAAAGCAGTCACCAGGCATAGATATAATTATATCGTATGATCTAGCCACAACTGTATCATTATAGCAAGAACATTGCCTTGTCTATGTACTCATTGTGGAATGCTAATATATTTCCCCAAGGGGACATACGATTTATTTGTGTAATGTCAAATGCTGTAATCTGTTTATGTAAATTCATTTAATGTTGTAAGATGAATAAGCATATTCATTTAACTGTAACTACAGGTTAGGTTTCCTGTATGTTGAGATTGGGAGAAGAGGAGTAGATTTTTGATGTCAGAACATTTACTGATAGGTACCTGGGGGTGCAAAAGATATTAAGACTATGCGGGCGCGTGTTGATAATTGATATTTTTAAGGAACAGGAGACATGGTTAAAGACAGCCCTAAACTATCATAGCAATAACTACAATAAATTTAATCCCATAGTGGAGCGAAACTTTCTGTATAAAGTTAGGGTGATTTTAGCGTTGCTTGAAGTTAAAAGGTGTCTCTTTTGGGTCTCAGTTTCAGGAAGACCGAATCGCTAGAGCAGACTTCAGTCAGACGAAGAAAGTCGTATGCTCTTCGATCTAGAGGGTTTCTGTATACATCTAGCAACGAATCGTCAACCCCGTTCCTGAATCAAAACCCCTTTTTGTCAACGCCAAGTTAAGCTCACGCAGTGCAACGGAGCCAACGCTAAATCTGGAATCGCCAAACGCAGTAGCAGTTCTCTACTCGCCTATTGGATTACCAGCCAGAGCATTGCGGCTTCCAGAATATCAAACCCGCTCAGCATGCCTATAGCAGAATTCCATATCACCCGCCTTTTTTGTGCCTAAACGGGGCACTCAGCAAACCACAGCCAAACCAGTTTAAACAGGATTTACAGCCAAGCGGAGCCTTGCGCCGGATAAGCGCGCCTGGGTCTCTTTGTCCTCAAGTGACTTCTTCTGGTGTATTTCCTGGATACTTAAAACCTCGCACGTCAGCAGGAGATAAACAGCGTCCCCCGGCCCAACTCGCGCCAGTAGGGGGGGTCACCAACGATAGCGCCTATACAGTGATGTTATTCAGGTTAATTCCATCACCGATGGAGGATATATACGAAAACACCACTTACTGGAGTTACTTCAGCTGGTCCCCGAAAACCGAAGGACTGTCACTCGATTATTTATCTCTTTGTGTTCTACAGGTTTTATGAATGATGATCTGTGTGTGTGGTTGTTGGTGTATATGATTATTTGATGAATATTTGATTATTGAGGTAATTTTATGTTGTTGTGATGATATGCATTATTTTCATGCTTTTCTTCTTTAATAAATTTTACACATTTATTAATACGCTGTTCACGACCTTTCCATCCATATTTGTATTTTTAGCTCTTTACTATAATCTCTATGTATGATAAGAGAAAAGAGAGAGAGCAGGAGATGCTTAGACAGACATAAGTGAGTTGAGGCTTGGAGAGAGAGATCATTTTGGTAAATCTTCTTCCAGGTTGTCTCAAGTCCATCTCCTATTTACACCTTTCTGTGTGTGTAATCTATAACTCTGTCAGTCCACTATCCCTTGTCGATTTCACTACAGTTGTCCAACTCGACAAATACTCTACACTCTAACTCAACCACGACAAATGGGAGCCCGTCCGAGATTCTAGAACCCATCTAGTACGACATTTAATATGTGCTCGATCCGAGGATGAATCTCTCACAAGATTCTATTCTGATTCTTAGAGTTTAGTGTTCGGCAGATTATAGGAATTTCTTTCCCCTAGACATATCGAACTATTTCTTTTGGGTGGAAGTCGGAACAGCGTTTTTTCTCCACAGCAATCATAAATATTAAGTTACATTTATTGTTCATGCTACACATGAGACAGCTGGTAAAGGTTGATGGTATCACTGCTGAGTTTTTGGTTGACAAATCTGACGACTATTGTTGAAAAAGTCAGAAAATTTTTTTTTTTTAAGGGTTAATATTTTTTCAGGAGTAGCTCTTTAATCTGAGATAAGAAGCTACAGATAGTCAGTTACTAGCTTGCATTTGTACCAAGGGAGGGTGTTCATTCGGACGATAGTAACCAATCCTCTCAATAGCTTAGTACTGACAGAACTGGGGTGAAGTGATAGTAAGTTTTACATCACTTACATTTTTTGGAGTTTTTTTGGGGGGTTTGCTTGTCGATCAGAGTAGCTACAAACTTTCTTGTTTTTTTAAAGTTCCCAGGCTAGCCTAGATTTTATTGATTATTAAGTTAATCAGCACCTAGTGGACTAGGTAACTAAGATCTCTAGGTTCTATTCTTCTATAGTGTTTGCTCACCCTGATATAATGGCCGATCTAGATAAAGTGCATAGGATTGCCCTCGAGGTAGCTAAGTACATGGAGTACAAGGATAGCGAAATCCAGCCCTTTCTAGAATTTGCAGTAAGCCTGCAGGATCAATACGAGGTAGACAATTGGTTTGACAGCCGTTTAATCTTGGCATGGTCCTGTAAACAAACTGGGGAGAGTGAAGCATTCACCCGACAGTATGTAGAAGAAGTGATAGAAGATGAGAAGCAAAGGGAAAAGCAAAGACAAGAACGGGACAAAAAATTGGAAATGGAGCAACAAGAACGGGACAAGCAATGGGAAATAGAGCGCCAAGAAAGGGACAGAGAAAGCCAAGAAAGGAGCAGGCTACACCAAATCAGAATGAATGAACTGGATAGCCAAATTCGGAGGGTGGAAACAGATACTAAATGTAGTCACTCTACTTTCCCTTCTACTGTGCCCTTAACGGTCAACGCCCCTGCAAACCTTGCGCCCATGAAAGAAAACTTGCCTGCTAAAACCGAACCCCAACTCCAGAAAAATTGACTTTCCTTTGGACTTGGATCCGAAGCCCGAACAAGGAAAGAATTTACGTCGGGATAGCAGACCTAAGGCCACGGGGAAAATTACGCAACGTTCCCAGGCATGGAAACTGCTCAAAGGTGAGAGAGGTGCTAACAAGCATTGTAATACGGATTGTTCCCGTCTGGCAAGCGGCGAACCCCGAGCCTCTCACGCTCCAGACCGAGCAGCACCTAACCGACACGTGACGTCGAGAAAAGGGAGCCACACCCTATCACGTTATATTTCGCTAGATTCCCGGCCGGACAGCGAAAAACCATATGCAGAGGCGCATCCCTCCAACTCAACGATCGTAGAAAGGAGGTGCCGCTCCTCTTATCACCCTGAGCTTAAAAGGTGCAAGAATAAGTCGCCTGTTAAAAGGGTTAAAGTTTCCAAACCGTTCCAAGGAACTTTGGAAAAACACACCGAGAGTTTTTTCTCGGGCACTTCGCGATCTAACGGGATCTCAAACCGTCCAGTCCTTTGCATGCAGTCTGCGGGGCCTGTCAACCAGGAAGTGGATCTCGCATTGCAGGACAAAGTTCAACTGACGCCAGTAACTTCCTCAGGGGAGGGCAAAGTTGACGTTTATGATGGACACAGGGTTCCAGGCGAAGGGATCCCTGGTATTCCATTTGAGTCTCTCACACTTCTCAGGGCAGAAGACAGTGAGAAAAGCTGCCTTACTACTGTACAAGGAGCCATTGTTGAGAGCCTTGGCTCACGTCATGCTAGTAATGGGAAAGCGACTCAACAAACTCTGCAACTCGCAGATTTTACCTATCTGTCTTCACGGATAGAAGCTACGGAGATCTGTTATGATTTAGTAGAACCCCAGAATGCGATCGATTACTCTTTGCTTCAGGCAGCAGAGTTTTCTCATTCAAATCGCATTATTCCAGTGGTCTCAACCCCACTGATGGACAGCAAAGTAGTCGCCTCCGCCAGGCCATTACAGAGCAACTTGATCATTTCCGTTGACCAAGCCAGAGTTTGTGACTGGCAAGGCAAAAGGAAAGCTCCAGACCCACCTATAGACCGCACAGGTCTGAAGACTGATCAATGCTCCCGCCCGAAACAGCGGAGTAGGTGTGGAGAGAGGCAGAAGAAAATGCTAGCATTTCTTCGGCCAACGAACGGCTTTATTTACCAACTAGAGTTACACGCGCGCGAACGGTCCCCACAGACTGCTGCTATACAGGGTTATTCAAGTCCGCGACAGGTAAAACCCATAAAACGGAAATTAAACAGCCCGAGTCCAGCAACGATTACACTGCACATAACAGGCGGAGTACCTATGCAGTGGCCAGTGAGTTCAGGCGGGGCCGAAACTCACAACAGGTGCGGATAATTTTCCGGACCATGGACAGACAATGCAAATTGGGGAAGGAAGGTCATGTTCACACGGAAAACAGATTATGTCAGTGTTCAGTGGCCTCGCAAAATCCCATTCGCTGAACGTCTATTAGACAGAGGGAAGAAAAGAAATGAACTCGGAGCTACTCATACAGACAGACAGAAATTCGAAACGTATTTGGGTTATGAGTATAGGATGCTTCCAATGACAGGTAACAAAAGACGATGGAAAAGATAAATTACTGTCATTTTTTGTCCGTATTCCTCGAACTTTAAAAGGGGGGTAGGGGGGGGGGGGGGGGGGGGGGGTGGGCACTTGTCACGTGAAAGATAATTTATTTACCATCTTGTCCATAATTTGATTACTCCTTTAAATGTTCTGTTTTTCCGAGACATTTTGTATTTTCGTTTCTTTCCTTTTCTAACCTTTTTGTGGCCAAAACTTTCTCACCCTCTCAAACCCCACCCGAGCGGTTGTTTACGCTGGCCCAGCCTGGCGCGGTCAGCTAACGCTAGACGTAATGTTATCTAAAAACGCACCTCACTGTGGTGTTCGAACCGAGAGAAACATTCTCTCGGGTCCGCTTTAAGTGTTAGAACGAGCCAAAGACGGGTTTCTGTGAAAGAAACGGTTTCGTTAGCGGTTGGGTACCCTCTGTGGTTCCCAACAGGGGAATTTCTCTGGTCGCTTTTTTTTAAAAACGTTTGATGACGAGCGGCTGGTACCCTTTGAGGCCTGGGTAACGAGTTGTGTGATCTGTTTCAAGGGGAAGATAACAACCCCCGCGGTTCAGTCTTTGGGTTTTCGCCCCGTAGACAAAAGATAGAGCATAAATGTTATGCATTTCTCTACCTGGGGAAATTCGCACGATTTTCTTTTGTCTTACTCTAGAACTACGTCTTTTACGCCGAACTTCTGTAAAGAAATACGCACGCCAGGTGTTCGGGGGGAGCGTCCCTTGTGATCTATAAGAGTTTAGACTTGGTTTTAAATAGACAAAGACATTCGTGAATTTCCAGGCCCGAGATAGACCATTATGGAAATCAGGCAAACATTAACACAGAACTAAATGTTTTTCGCCTATTTCTTGGCATTTTTCGGGGAGAGTTGACATAATCTTATTATATGATTATATTCATGTTAGCTTTGTTTATATCATATCTGTTAGGGAAGTGAATCTATTTCTGCGGACTTCTCCTAGTAATTTTATTCAGTGATAAGGTAGCGCTGTCTACGGCCTAGTAAGGGTGCTTAAACTGTTACGGTTTATCATGGGTTAAATGTTAAACTTACAATAACAGATATTAGGCGTAGAATCAGTCCACGAATGCTTACCATTGGGTTAAAAGTCAGCAAAATTAACTGTCATTTCTGTAAGATAATGTCAGGTGTGGATTGTTCACTTTAAAACTGAATAGTGAGATGCAGGTAATAACTCTGGATTATAGGAGATAGTCACTTATTCCTTTTGATAGATATTTCTAGTGGCAAGGGAGGCTCATTTTATGCTTACTTGTGTGGGTAGGCACTAGTGCTAATAACTGTATTCACTGAAAGCAGTCACCATGGCATAGATATAATTATAATCGTATGATACTAGCCAACAACTAGTATCTTTATAGCAAGAAAAACAATGCCTTGTCTATGTACTCATTGTAGTGGAATGCTAATATATTTCCCCAAGGGGACATACGAATTTATGTTGATGTAATGTGTCAAACTCAAGAAATGCTGTAATCTGTTTATGTAAATTCATTTAATGTTGTAAGATGAATAAGCATATTCATTTAACTGTAACTACAGGTTAGGTTTCCTGTATGTTGAGATTGGGAGAAGAGGACTAGATTTTTTTGATGTCAGAACATTTACTGATAGGTAACCTGGGTGTTGGGGTGCAAAAGAATATATAAGACTAAATGCGGGCACGTGTTGATAATTGATATTTTTAAGGAACAGGAGGTCATGGTTAAAGACAGCCCCTAAACTATTAATAGCAATAACTACAATAAATTTAATCCCATAGTGGGAGCGAATAATATAATTTTCTGTCATAAAAGTTAGAGGTGATTTTTAGCGTTGCCTTATGAAGTTAAAAGGTGTTCTCTTTTGGGTCTCAGTTTTCAGGAAGACCCCGAGATTTCGCTAGAGCAGACTTCTATCAGTCAGCACGAAGAAAGAGTCGTATACTCTTCGATCTAGAGGGGTTTCTGTATACATCTAGCAACGAATCGTCCGGACCCCTTCCTGAATCAAAACCTAAAACCCCTTTTGTCAACCCAAGATTTAACTCACGCAAACGTGGCCCGGCCAAACCACGACAAAATATAGCCACGCAACATGGGGGGGGGGGGGCCAATCCAAGCCTGTCCCAAACAAACAACAGGGGGGGGGGG